>CM021106.1:440512866-440992258 GCA_007115665.2 Sequoiadendron giganteum | reverse complement strand
AAAATAGCATCTATATATGCTTGATTATAGTTTCGGTTAGGATAATATTCAATCTTCTGTCCTACAGACTGATTCTGCACTTTTGCTCTGTTCTTCTCACACTAGCAACACAGATCCTTCATGCACAAGTGAAACTGTGCATTATCGCTCTTTTGCTCTGCACTAATTCACAATTCACATCAACACACACTTCATACATTCATCAAAATGATACGGACGATCTCTTATATATGTTAGCTTAGAATAGAACAAAAGAATATTTACAATTGTCAGCTCAAATCATGAGTAAAGTATAATGTGCATCCACAACAGTTGGCCACAACATAGCTAGGACCCAAACAAAGATGCACGAACATAAAAGTACTTAATTAATCACTTCCCATACATCTGCGTAATGATTCATTCACGAAGTCGACTCTCGTACTGATAAAATTGAGAATTAGCTAATCGGATCTTCTAACTCACATATGGATCAATACGAGGCATTGAGATTTATGGATAACATTGAGAATACATCGATCAACCTTCACTAAGATACGCAACACAAAATATTAACTAAAGGTTTGTATGTGAATAGATGAACCCAAAATTGTTAGATGCTTTGTTCTTCCTTAACTGTTTGCAATCTGACTACCGATAGGACAAACTGATGATGCACGGATCTAATCACCAACTGGGGTTGCCATCAATGACCACACCAAATGATATTCATAGTATCTCTTGCCAACAGGAAGGACTACAACATATCAGAGTGAGTCGCATTTGGGTCCCTTTGATGAATAGATTGAAGGGACCTCCAGATATCAAAGTGAGCATTTTTTAGTCCCTTTATTGAAATGAAATCTACCACTTGTCATCCTCATCAACAACACATCTTGCACTATCTGATCACCATAGGACATCATCAAAGAGATAGCCACACATTGAGAGGAGACACTTTGTAGTCCTTTTGATGAAACAATCAGAAGAGGGGCAAGATTCACTAGATTAGCAATGGTGCGGTGAAGGAAAGAAGAGAGAATTGGTGTTGGAGACAAGTTGGTGGGGGATATAACCACATAAAAATTGATACAAGGTGGCTCCTATGTTTAAGGCTCCTAGGGTGCAGATAGAAGGTGAAAATGTTGAAGGCCAAGGTGAGAATGCAGTGGAGATTGTGCGAATGGTAGAATGAATTGAAGTAAAAGACATCTATCAATTTTGTCATTTCTATTATGTTTTGTACATATTTCATGGAAAAGTTGGTCAATTGTAGCATTAGGGGTTAGCAATTTTGTAAGGGCCTGTTGTAAATGTTGTCGGCCAGTATAGCCCTGTTAGTAAATCTCAGGTTTAAATATCTTTGCAGTTGAAAACTTTTTGCTAAAGTTGGTTGCCTATAATTTCTGACAGGCAATTAATAGTTTTTGAGGGTCGATAATACATTGCCACTTTACATTGGTTATATGTAATTTGAATTATGTTTTTTTTTAATAAATATAATATATATAGGCATTATATGCCTTTTGCTTGAAAAAAAATGAACATTTTATTTGTCAACATAAATGATATGAAATGGAAGCTTCTAATTATGGCCATGAGATCAAGCAATCTATGGGACCCAAGGATAGAAAAAACTTTACTTTATATAAAAATACACTTGATAGGTGCCACCCTAGCTATGTATGATTTATATCCATTTC
The DNA here is from genome assembly GCA_007115665.2 of Sequoiadendron giganteum. Lineage (NCBI taxonomy): Eukaryota > Viridiplantae > Streptophyta > Pinopsida > Cupressales > Cupressaceae > Sequoiadendron > Sequoiadendron giganteum. The sequence goes on along the minus strand of CM021106.1, from coordinate 440,990,576 downwards.
CTTTGTAATATTGGATATTCTCTTATGAATCTTGATCAAAATGTCTATTGTTTGAAACAACCTTCTCTGTAAATTAGATAGTTGAGGAGTCAAATTTTAAGATATTGGTGTATTTGATCTAGATATCCTTGTAAAATGGACAATCCATGATAGTGTCATTGTATTTTCACTAATCCTAAAGTGAAAAATAACATATTCTATCTACCCAATCTTCTTTGGGCATTGCCACCTTTTAGTTTTGCACCCAAGATGATGCGATCTAGTCTTTAGTTGAGCTATCAACATTTTCTCTTTCAATTTTTTTTGGTTCCCATATATGCTTTTTGCTTGTGGTCACACATGAGATTAAATTCTCTAACACAAAGGTCTCTCTTTTACCTAAGCTACTTTGTCCACATGGTTGATTTGACTTTTCACACCTTGTTTGAACATTCGTGCATGTTATTGCTCCATTTATCCACCCACTTTTTATTTTGTTTCATCCATGCACTCTTTCTACTTAACTTTCCTTCACTACTATTTTGGGTTGATGATGTGACTTCACACTCTCTATTCTTTTTAGATAACTTAACAATCAAATCAAAGCCAATGAATCCAATGGGAAAGCACTCACCTTAGCTAATCAGATCTCATATGGAAGCACATTTTTAATTTTGAACTTCTTGTGATTAAATACTTTTGTAACCTCTCTATTTGTCTCCATTTCAATTCTAATGTGTTGTTATCCCAAACTTCACACCCACAAAGCGCCACTAGTGTGACAAAGTAGTCCAAATAGGGTCCTCTTGATTTTCAAATCCCATAATTCTACAATTTACATCTATTTCATATCAATTATCCCTAGTATTCTTTTTGTACTACAAGTCTCCCAACTAAGTTTATTTTAAAATCTAAACCAAGCTACTTATATTCATCCACCACCTATAGAAGGCTTCCTTCAAATACAAAGTCAAATTGCCTCTTTTTCCATTATACAGTAAATATCACGACCTTGATTTTGCTAGTGTTACTTGTATTCCTATCTCTTGACAAAACAACTTTAAAGCTCTCAAGCACTCTCTTAGGCTATACATTATTTTTTCCATTAAAATAAGGTCATTTGCATATAGGAGCAACTTCATTACATAACTTGCTATGTACCCTCCCTCCATATTTATATAATTACTAATTTGATTTTTCTATGTATAGCCCAAACAAAATAAAGAGATAATAGACATCCTTACTTAACACTGATGTTGCCAAATCATTCTAATAGTCCTCTCCTTGTTCTAATTTTGACTTAATCTTAATCATAAAGCCTATGAACTATTGTCCTATACATCTCTAGAATTCCTAATTTTTCTCTAGAATTTACTTCACTTCTTCCCCTTATTTCTCTCATACCTTTTCAATCAAATGTTAAAATATTGATGCGACAATCAATTATAAAATGACGTCTTAGGTGAAACTTGCTTACCCTTTTACCTGTTCCCTTCCTTTTATTCTCGATTGCTAATTCTACCCCATACCAAACTCCCAATTTTATTTTCTTTCGAAATGCAAATTAATCCTTAAACCAGTGTAAAAAAACAGGCTAGTTAGGCTTACTAAATATAAAATATTGAGAGGACGAGTGGGTCCTCTCCCCAACCCAGCGATCCATCTTCACGATATTAAGTAAACTAATCCCAAAGCTTTAGAAACTTATACTTACAATGCGTGGGCAGGTAACTGTAGGGAATAGTAGTGGGTGTTGCGAAGGAGCTGGTGCCGTGGATCGATTACTATAGTAGAGAAATATGGCGCAGTGTATATTTCTTCTCTCTGATACCGGGTACTATTCTTTCTTAAACTTTTGCTACGATTCCTTTCCCCTACTTATTGTCTCTCATCAAGTGTCTTTATCCTATCAAATTTTTCTAAGATGATTAGCTTCAGAGTTAAAATCTCTAGCTGGACACAACTACAATTGCTTTCAAAATACATATTTTTAATTTATTTTTGGCGAAATATTCTGTTTCTAAACCCCGCTGTAAATCAAAATTTGAAGGCAAATACCAACCTTCAACACATTTTTTAGATTGAAGAAATTGATTTGACCACAGGAGTGCGATGATCATCAGTTAAACTCAGATTTACTTTCCCCATCATATTCTTGAGGTGTCACTCTTGGCACTTTGGTTAGCATAAATCAGGCAGAGGAAGAGAAGAGCCATTTCAATGAAAGGAAAACAAATATAACGCTTGGAATTATACAGGCCGACAGAGTGTTAATCTCACAGGGCCTTGTGCTCTGCTCCAAGAAGTAACATTATAATGTACCATTGCACCAAACCCAAGCTTGCTGCTGGTGTGAAGGATCATCACATTTTCAAAAACCAGCTCTAATTCTAAGCACATTGGTTATGTTATAGTGGGATATGGGACAATGTACGACCTAATATAAAGTTAGAGGGGACACGTAGTGCAAATTCTGTTTGTATGAAAATAGATACAAGAACTTTCCATAAGAAAAATGCTTAATATATGTTCAAAGACCTTTGCAATACATTCAGATATGGAAAATGTGCAGATTTGAAGCTGGTGATTATAAAATTTCAAATTGGGTGTTGTTGATATAGCATTTTGAGCCCAGGACCAACAACTATATCATTTTTTTTATATTGAAAATAGTTTAGTAAAAGGTTACAGTATATTTGGGCCTAACAGGTCAGCACAGACTGCATGTCCAGTGGAACAACAAGAAACTAAAAATTAGGAAAAAGTAGTATCCACAGGCCAAAAAAAAGATGCCTGGGAGACAATCTGAAATCTATTACAGTCACAACCCTGTTACGTGATATAACAAAATATAATAGAGTATCAGTTACAATAACCATTGGTAACATAAACATAATCATTCCCAACAGCATTTAATGTCATTACTGGTGTCAAAATTCTCATTATTCCGTTCATATCTGTCTGAAGCAACAACATTTTCTGAGATGTCTATGTTGTAGTGAAGATCATTCTCAATCTCCATATCTTCTATATCTTCTTTTCTCTTTAGGAAGATGGTTCCCAAGCTGTCAGCTATGAAATTTGGGGGAATCAGGCCGTGAACCAGTGTAGACTCAGCTTATTTTTCCTTCATTATCACTTTCATCAATTTATCACCATTTCTTTCTATGTCCAGCCACCACTCAGTCTTGTTTATTACTGATTTGCAAACCTCAGTAAAGCCGTTGTCAAGCAACCTGTAGAATCTAACTTATGCAATTTTTAGTTCCATCGTAACCTACAAAATAATAAAGTGAAGAGTGAAATCCTAGAAAGGCTCCGTAAGGCATCTCCTTTTGCCTTGGAACGCCTCATCGTTCCTAACTTTCCATATGTGTCAAAGGAATTCAGATGATAAAACAAGCCAAAATTTGTTCAGATATTTATCAAAATCTCCGACAAATCCAAAAAGAATTTCATGCCAAGTAATACCACAATTATTATCCCATCACAAATAATCACTGGACCAAAGACTTCTTGCATCCTGACAATCAAAGATAACATTTTCAAAAGATTCTGTAGTATTACACAATGGAGGAACATAAGGGGCAAGTCCATCATCATTGAGGACAGATCCAACAGCCTACCTTTTTTAAACAATTCGCCATCTAAAATATAATATTTTTGGTTCAAGACAATTAGACCATAGATGACTAAGGATGGACTTCCAATCTCTATTTGACAGGTTAAGTTTCCAGTTATTGTTCAAGGTAACAAAAACTTACTGGATGTCAGACAACATTAGGTAGATTATTTTAGGAAAGACATTGTACAGGGATGAGTCATCAGTCTATGTTATGTTGTCCAAGATTTTAGTAATATAGTTCCTCTTGACTGAATTTTAACACTATATAAGGCTTTGCAAAGAACTGAGAAGGCTCTTATTTGAGAATTAGGTATAGAGAATTTTTCCTGCACCTTATCCCAAGTAATTAATATACCATTGCTGAAAATATCCTTGAAATCTTTAGTGCCCATTGAAGCACAAAGTTTAGCAAAGCATCCTTGTAGAAGAGAAAGAGGTTTATTTTTCCAAATCAAGTTCCACTAGATAGACCTAAAGCTAGTAAAATTCATAGTTGCTAGGAGACTGGTACTAGTACTGGTACGAGAGACTGGTATGGGTACCGGTATGGCTTTTTTTTTGAAAATAGGAGACGGGGGTACTTGGAGACGCCATCTTTTTTTAATATAAATAAAAATTAATAAATTAATAATTTATAGAAAATATTATGACATTATAAATTTTTTCACCTTATAATTTTTTAATGCTTTACATTTCACGAGAGATGCCAAAATTTCTGCTAGGAGATGTCGAGAGACGACACGTCAAGTTTCCATGCTGTTGGAGGCATTTCCAAGGACGTCTCCGGTATCGGAGATGCGTATGAGTCTCTGAGACGCGTCTCAGGGGGCAGGAGGCGTGTCTCCTGGCAACTATGGTAAAATTCCTCTCCATCCTATGAAATGCCTCATGCCTAGAGCCAAATGCTTTTACAACAAATCTACCAAATAGTATATCGTGGGGGTGCACCCTCATCTAACTCTTGTTTTCAGGAACAATGTGAGATGTTATTCCTAATTAGCACCTTCCGAGGCTCAGATCCCTCAAAAGCTTTAATAATTCATTTAGCTGTTAGGGTGATACCTTGTAGTTTTAGATCTTTTAGGCCCATGTCATGTCCCCGATCCTACCCAGGGCTTGATTTCAAATCTTGGCAGGAGAATGGTGTTTTTCAACACCAAAAATAATTATATTTAAATAATATTAAATAATAAAAAAATAATTATATTTAATTTAGATATAGACCCTATTTGAGCTGACCTCATTTGGGTCAACTTTCTGCTGGATGTTGATATTCATATGAGTTGGTTTTTGATTCATTATCATCATGGTTGGATTGAATTTGTCATCACAAATCTGAGGGAGATGGAAACCTCCACAGGTTCCCTACAAGGTAGGATGAAAACCTTACCTTGTAGTGGCGAATTCATTCGTACAATTGTGAATTATCATCAAACTCATTCTTCTCAATTTACCCTTCCAGGCCTATCATCGAGGGCGAGCATACACATGGGAGGGAGTTTGACGAAAGAATTCGATTGTTGGCAGAGCCCTTGGATCACGCTAGGCTCAAGCGTCACTCCTTCCTGATCACAAACACTCCATAGGGCGTTAAGGATAGTTGGGTCCAAGTGCATAGATGGGTTCGGTTTGAGGAACATACAAAATTTTGAGATAGGGGAGGTGCCAGTTTCACAGATTCCAGTGCTCATTCGCACTCCTCAAGCTCGTGATCCCAAGGAGGAAGTATCACTATCTGCAAAAATTGGATTAGGTGCTATCTCAAGCCAAAATTGACAGGTGCGCTATAAATCCTGGGGTGGATGATTGATCGATAGTTCGTGAATATCATACGGTATCATCCTCTCTTGGTCGGGAATGGTGATTGAGAATTAATCTTTGTACTCGCTTGATCATTATTTCCAGAGAAAAACTGTCGTCATCTATTGGTTGTCATCATGTCTCTCCCAAGCCAAAGAACTGTAAGGGGCCATGTATTACCGATAATTGCACTCGTTGGAATCATCATTATTCCAAAAATTCCTATCCTCGCTTGGTTTTCAACTCAATTCGGGATCGAACCACCATTCAGCATATTATTTATTTTGTTGGCACTATGCATACATCGGTATTGGGAGTTTACATTTAAAGTCTCCATTGGCGCTGTGATTGGATTATCTTCCTGTGCATTGCCAGCATACATAAGTCTAATATCGGGTGGTAGTGGCATACTTTGAATTACATCTATTTGCTATTGTGAACTTCTATGTGTTTAGCACCTCTAGATCTGAAAGTGTCTCAGTGAACATTCATTGTTTGCATCCAATGATTATTATAATTTTGCTGTCGCTTGGAATAAATCCGGAGTATGGTATTCAATAGTTTTTCCCTCTATGATTTTGCCAGTACTACTGTTCCTAATATTTAAATAGATCGGTGCACAAATAGAATCAATCTCTGTCTCATCTATTGTTGTTGTGTGCAAAGTGGCTTGGTATCTTATAGTGGTATCAGAGCCTCAATTTTGCCAGCCTGTGGATTTGATTGGGTGAATGTAGTTATACCATGGACACATGGGTGAGGAGGAGGAAGACGATGAAGTTGTGGTCTCCAAAATTGCTAGCTGGTATGAAGGGTATCGAAAGCATAAGGACCTTATTACATTCCAAGAATATTCAAGAGTGACAAGAATGTCTATACCCATGGATGAGGAGATTATAAGAATCTTTGATGATTACTTAGATGAACCTAAGGCTATCAAGGCTACATAGTCTTTTGATAGGTACTACATGAGAAGAAGAAAGGAAGAAGAAAAGATTGAAGATATACTACAAGAGGAAACATTTTTTCCTCCTTTTGCAAATTTGAGGGGAATAATGGTAGAACAATGTGCTCCTTTACTAAAAATCATTCCCTACATGAGAAGAAGAAAGGAAGAAGAAAAGATTGAAGATACACTACAAGAGGAATCATTTTTTCCTCCTTTTGCAAATTTGAGGGGAATAACAGTAGAACAATGCGCTCCTTTACTGAAAATCATGCCTCCATCTGTTACTCAAGAAGAGGAAGAATTGTCAAATCAGGAACCAAACAGTGGTGAAGACATGCCAGGAGTGTGTGTTGACAATGTGCCAGTGATTGTTGATGATGGCCAAGAGACACCCATCCCTTTTTCAGGTATAGAAGGTATGGAAGGAATCAAACCTTATGATGATGACCAGCAATATTCGGAAAAGTGTGATAAGAGTTATGCCATTGTGAAAAGTGGTAAATCAGCTGTCATTGATCGGCCTATGAGTGATCAAGATTTCAGTTATGAGGGTATGCACAAGAGGTTGTTCATTGGACAACGCTACATACAAGGTATGTCATCCCCTAGTGAGTACAATAGTCCTTGTTTCATGCACATGATCACTTTTGATAACTATCTATTGGAGTTGTATGAGAGGCATCTTGTTGAAGAGCTAATCATTAAGACTAAGGGATGGCCTAGTAAGAAGATCTTGCAGTGTGATAGTGTTTGGTTTGTCATGGATAGTTTGGGATTCACATGCAAGGATGAACCGATGATGTTGAGAGCTAGTGAAGAAATGCAACATCTAAAGAGGATGAAGTTGTCCTCACATGTTTTCAGCAGGATAAGGATCCACTCCTTACATCATCCAATGAGGAGTACATGTGTCTTCATAATAACCACAAGGAAGAAGGGCATGGTGTCACAGGATGTGTCAAATCAACAATGTTTGATCAGATGTATGAAGATGATGTTGAAGACAAACCCAAATTGTTGCATGAAGATTTTTTGGTCTCATATGTCACACACCTTGGAAAGGCAATTGAGGGTGAATGATAGTCAGATTACAGCAGCCCTAACTCATGTTGATGACATTCATAAGTTTATGGCAAACTTGTCCTGGAAGGCTCTAATTGGACATGAAGGACTTGAAGGAGGTATATCTCTTGATGATTTGCACAAACTCCAATAGGCATTGGTGGTAGTGAAGTCAAACTACCTACACTTACTTGTAGATAGGGATCATCTCCTCACACTTGACGCGATTTATGTTGATGCCTTGAGACGAAAGGAAGATGAAGTGGAAAGCACTATGGATTCCTTGGTGAGCACTCAAAAGGGCTCTTCGAGAATCGAAAGAGCATGTGGATGAGCCTTGTTGGGAGTTGAGCTCGACACACTCTTCATCACACCTAGCGGAATTTCAAACCTATATGGCAACCACATCCAATGAAAAACATGGTAAGAAGAGGAAGGCAAAGAATGGAGACATGGAGGAAGGTCTTGAGGGACTCTATGATGCAGACATGGGATTGAGTTTGTGACACATGATTTTCACTTGGAGATGTTTCTTGGACCAACACTTGTTGATAACCATTTCCTTATGGAAGGAGAGATGACTGAGATAGGGAAAGAAATCACACTAGAGCATGGGGTAAGGGTTGATTTTCTGATGTATGACAGCAGTCCCTTATCTTCACATTATTATGTTATGACACTTGTTAAAGAGCATGAAGCAATGAGGAAGGAGAAGTTTGAGGTGATTGGATACACTAAGGAAAGGTATGATAGCCGTTTTGATTTTCTGATTTGGAACAACAGTCTTTGGGTTTTGCTTAGTCTTGAGTTGGTAGTTCCTAATCACGAAGATGATAGTAAGAATTCTTCTACTATTATTGAAACTCATTTGGGAGACAAACATGGGGTCTTATTTGTGTGTCCAAGACACAAGAGGACCAAGTTAGTGTAGCAGGTCATGACATAGGCAAAGAAGATTCAAGGCATGTGGCATATGAGAATGAGCCTTGTATGGTGGCCAAGCAGGTGGAGCAAGCAGATTTGAGGTATGATTCAAAATTTTTGGTTTGTTCACATAACTTGCTTTATGAGGAATTGGTGTCACCTCTTTTGGAGGGCCACTTGAAGGCTTACAACATGCTCTTGGATGACATGATGGAGAACTCAGATTTGGTTGAGTCCTTGGTCATTCAGGGAGAGCTTGAAAAGTCTCCTTGTGATCACACTATTGACTCTTTGGTTAAGCATGTGGCTGTCCTATTTTCGGGACTTATGGCACACACCATGGATGCATTTGCTTTTGATTGGCACACACTAGGAGGAATGAAGTTTCAGTTGATCCATGATCCTAGGTATGAGGATGCTGCCATGAAACTTGCCTTTGAGTTGCAAATGTTTGTGTCTCAGCTGGACTATGGCACATGGTATGAATATGAGCATGAGGACATTGATATTCCAGCCTAACTCACGGGTCTTTGCTCCACGTTTCGATAAGTGGTGATTGTTCTACAATGTTACACATGGATTTCCTTGGAAGTACTTGGTGGACAGCATCTTTTTGGGAAACTTGGCGAGTTATGGATCATCTCTTTATCATTGGAGGTTGGCATCATGACAAGGCACTATCATCATATGCCATTAGTAGCACTTCTTGCGTCATCATAAGTCTGATTTACAGATTTTGGGGTGCTGTTCTGATCTACATCAGCAACCTAGGATGGACTGACATGTCTTTTCATGTACCCTTGATGGGAGCTTTGCACACCCATGGGAGATCTTTCAGAGTTGGGGAGTTGGTTGGTATTGACAGCCCTTCGAGATACTTCTGTCTCTTCATAGTTGTTGGATGTGATAGTGTGATGAATTGGGATCTGGGTGTTGACATGTTCGATGCATTATTACTTCACAAGTATTGGCTTGTTGATGTTTACATTAGAGTGGAGCAGTGGAAGACTGGGTATGAGGACCATATCATTCATCACTTGTTGATCATCTCAGCACTCATGGACACGAGCCTGCGATTGCTTGAGGGCAAGCAATTCTGAGAAGGGAGGACTGTCATGTCCCCAATCCCACCCGGGGCTTGATTTCAAATCTTGGCGGGAGAATGGTGTTTTTCAACACCAAAAATATTTATATTTAAATAATATTAAGTAATAAAAAAATAATTATATTGAATTTAAATAAAGGCCCTATCTGAGCCAACCTCTTTTGGGTTGACTTTATGCTGGATGTTGATATTTATATGAGTTGGTTTTTGATTCATTATCATCATGGTTGGACTGAATTTGTCATCACGAATCTAAGAGAGATGGAAACCTCTGTAGGTTCCTTGCAAGGTAGGACGAAAACTTTACCTTGTAATGGCAAACTCATTCTTACAAATGTGAATTATCATTGAACGCATTTGTCTCAGTTCGTTCCTGGGCTATCATCAAGGGAAAGCATACACAGGGGAGGGAGTTTGACGAAATGATTCGATTGTTGGTGAAGCCCTTGGCTCGCGTCATGCTCAAGTGTCACTCCTTCCTGATCACAGACACTCCACAAGGCGTTAAGGATAGTTGGGTCCAAGTGCATAGACGGGTTCAGTCTGAGGAACATACAAAATTCTAAGATAGGGGAGGCACCAGTTTCAGGATTCCAGCTCTCAATTGCACTCCTCAAGCTTGCAATCCCAAGGAGGAAGTATCGCTATCTACAACAACTGGATCAATTGCACCACATCAACAATAAATAACACAAGAAGAACACAAGATTTACATGGAAACCCTTTCGGGAAAACCATGGCAAAATATTGCTTATATAAAATTCTTCTTACAAATTTTGTAGGCACCAACCTATAGGAGACACCAATCCCTACTTATATTTGTAGGCACCAACCCATTGGAGACACCAATCTCCACAACTAAGCACCAACTTAGTAAGAGACACCAATCTCTTCTATGATGAGGCACCAACCTCTACAAATCTGCTCAAACTTTCTTGATAACTCTGCTCATAAAAATCTTCAATTTTCTCACAAATCTCCTTAAGATCTGCTTATAACTTTGATTTAGATCTGCTCCAATATTCTTAAAAGTCTGCTCTAATATGCTTCACAGATCTGCTCTAATAGTCTGATTTTGATTGCTTCAGATCTGCTCATGTATGGATAGATAATCATGAATAGCCCTTGACAACACCTCTCAAACTCATCTTAATATCTTCTCCAAGGGGGGCAATTTCATGAAAAGACATGATCATTCACAACGGTGGCAACTTCTTATTTTATATGCACCTTTTTATCACAACCTTGGGCGCTAGACATGGGTCAGCCCAATCTGATTTCAAATTCCCAGTGTTGGGCAATTAGCCAAGGCAGGTCAGCCTCATAAACAAATAAAGATTTGTTTATTATTTTTATTTAATTTAAGGCCCAAAGTGGGTAAAAATAATTAATTTAATTCCAACTTGCAAGGTATAGTCGGCCTCTATATAATATTATTTCTTCCCAGCAATTCCTCAAAGCAAATTCTTTAATGTGGGTCTTCCTTGAATGACGATTAGTGGCCTTTGGCCTTTGATTTGCTTTAGTCATCATTATCCAATAATGAATCAATATATCCTTTAAACAATAATTACAACTCAAAATGGTAGTTGCATTATATTTATAAACACAAATTTATCTAAAATTATGAATTTTATTATAATATTCAGATTTATAACTTATGACATAATTCTGAAAATAGAATTTATCTTGATTTTCTGCTATGATTCTCCTTCCAATTTGCAGCTATTCTCCTTGAATGATTGTCCCTAATATCTAATCAAGGTATGGGTTTTCGTCCAATAACTTGATAGGAGAAGTTATGGGTTTTCATCCTTAAATCTCTTAATTTTCCTTGGAGGGGTTTCATCCTCTTTGGCTGAAATACTTGCAATAAGCCATAATATATCTCTTCAATGGATTGATCTTTTCTTCTCATGAAATGATCTCCCATATATATATCTTATTTTTGAAAAAGTCACAACCTTTCTGACACAACCGCTGCCCTTTGGTAAATTATGGTTTGTTTATTTATTTTTTGATGAATAGGCAGCTATCTATATTAATTTAAAGATAAGAGTACATATTCACAAAAAAAAGGGTGGGTGGTAGAGAGGCACACCCCGAAAGTCACATGGGCAATGCCCAAAAATTACCATAATTTAACAAGTCACATGGGCCCAACCCAGAAGTCCAAGAGCATAAAACATAGAAACAATAAACAGGCCATTATGCGGCCAAAGTAGTGCCAGCAGAGCTGGAAGGGTCTCTATCATCCATGTTCTTCTCCCATACATCAGTGGGGTTTGGAGTGACGTTAGGAGCACCCCAACCATCATCATCATCTTTCTTTTCTTTATCTTCTTCCTCGCGCTAGGGTGAGATTGCAAGTGCTAGACGCGAAAAGCATTTACTACTATCTGGCCACCCAAAACCAGAGGCAGGCAGAGTATCAGAGGGCCACCCAGAACTGCCACCGCCGCTCCCCGAAGCACCATCTGAAGGCCATCCCTAACCAGCCCGCGACGGAGGAGAGCGAGCACGCCGAGGAGGACGAGAGTCCCACCGAGCAAGAGGCTGAGAGCAGGGACTCGCGGAGCCACTCCGTTGCCGGCCCCGAGAAGGTGATTGACTGCGGGAGGAGGAGGGCAAGTCGGGGACCCGAGCCATAGTGCACGAGGCATTGCCCTAGTGGTCCAACAAGACTTGGAGGTGAACAACCTCCAGGGCAACCTTGTTTGCTTGCATTTGTATTTGTAAAAGCACATTAGAGCAAATAATCACTTTAGCATAGAGAGAAACATTAATATCCATTTGAGAATGAGCAGATATGCAGGTATTTCTATCTTTCCAGATATTGAAGAGGATTTCCACCCTGAAAGTGTGCCAAAGTTGGGTGAACTTAACAGGGATCCCAGGTGGATCTCCCAGCAGAACCATATGCCAAGAAAAAGGTTCCGGCCGAAAGGGCCGAAAGAAATCATGAATCCAAGTCCAAAGCTGCCGAGCTTTGGGACAAAACCAGAAAAGATGCTTAATGCTTTCAGGTTGCCCACAAAAAGGGCAACGAGGGTCTTGGACCCCCAAGTGTATAAGCTGAGAACCCACAAGCAAGCCTTGGAAAAGAATACACCATGCAAAGTGAGCCAGCTTCGAATTAACGCTTGCAGACCAAGTGGCAGCAAATCTTTTACGCCAAACATGAGCAAAAGAGTAAAGAAGCCACCTCTGGTTCAAATAGTTGATCATAGGAAAATGGGGTGAAAGCCACTTGTAACCAAGCCGCGACTTGTAGCTCCTGAGAGGAGTATCTAGAAACCACTTCCAGTCTTTCCACCAAGGTTTGTTCCCACGAATGCCAATTTTATGAAGCATTTCTGCTGGAATGGCAGTCACCAAACTGTCAAAAGTAACACGATCCTGGTTTTGAAGTCTGTACTGGACCTTAAAAGTATCCCACTGCATAATACGCATAGTGGGTCAGTGAAAGACCTGTTGTAGGGTCTGAATTTTTTTTTTGTGAAATCTGAGCGCTTTAAGTCAAGGCGATTTAGCTAAAGGCTGACCATTATGCTCAAGAAGAGGAGATCACCAAATATTCTGCTGATTGAGTGAGAGCCCATCACGAAATCCAACACCGGCCCATCAGAGCCAAGGCTTAACAACCTCCCAGGCACGCCAAATGCTTTTGGCCACAAAAGTTCCTACAATTTGAACAGGCTCCTTCATAACCAGGAGGGTTTGAAAGCCTATCCCTTTCCAGGCGGGTCTGTGAACAGGAAATCCAGAATGAATACAATGCCTGAGAAGAATCTTCCAGACTTCATTGCCAGTGAGGGCTCGGATAATCCACTTGACACAAAGAGCAGTCCCTTGCAATTGAGTGGAGAGCAGCCCAAGTCCTCCAAAATCTTTGGGGAGGCAACAAAATTCCCATGCAACATGATGGAAACCCTTGTGGGTTTTAGAGGAGGCATAGAAAATCCTGGAGCAATTTTTCGAGCCTGCCATAGGCAGCTTTGAAGGAGTCCAGCAAGAGGAGTAATAAACATGAGTGGCCGCCAAAACTTTAGAGTACACCTGGAATTTTTCAGCCAGAGAAAGAGGCTTGGTAATCTAGTAAGCAAGTTTCTGCTCAACCCTGGAGAGCACAGCTTGTCAAAGCTCCCTAGGAGAGGCCTGGAAAGCAAAAGGGATTCCCAGGAAACGAAATATCTCTCCCTGCCCAATCCACTTCCAATTATAATTTTGAAGCCACGCAGGAGTGGGTAGAAAAGATTGCCTATAACATAATGTCTTGTGCCATTGGATGGCAGAGCCAGAAGCCAAATAGAAAGTGTTGAGACAATCAAGGGCAGCAGTGATCGATTCTTCTTCCTCCAAGATAGTGAGAAAAGAATCATCCGCAAAGTGGCCATTAACAAGTTGCACCTGAGAGTTAGGGAGAGAAATCCCTTTGACACGCTGCTGAGAAACTGCATGGGCCAGAAGGTAGCCAAAGCCCTCAGCCGCAAGCACATACAATGAGGGGGCAAGAGGACACCCTTGCCGGATTGAGCGAAAAAGGCCAAAAGCAGAAGATTGGCAGCCATTAATGGTGATGCAAGTTGAGGCATCAACAAAAAACATACAAATAAACTGAATGAAATTGGGCCCAAACCCCAAAACTTGCAACATCACAAGAATGAAAGGCCATTCAATGCGGTCATAGGCTTTGGCAAAATCAATTTTGATGAACACTGCTTTTTGGTTTGAGCGCCGGGCTCATTCCATACCTTCCCAAACAACAATAATATTATCCAGTGTAAATGTAATCAAATCTTTACTAATGGGATCCTAAGAAACACTAAGATTAAACTAAGGTCAGGAAAATCTGTACAAGAAAATTTCTAAGACAAATAATATTTATCATCTATGTTCAGATTTGCGATTTTTAGATTTCGATTTTTAGATATGAACTTCTATTTTAAATGTGCTGATTGCAGAACATTGTCCAATTTCTATGTTTGCATATCGAATGAGGAACCACCATAAATAAGAGAAGAGTCCGCCCCTAAGAGGCACGCCTCATGAGAGGACGTGTCTCCACGAGTGGAGACACGTCCACTCAAGGGACGCGTTCTTTAGGGTGCGGACTGTTAACAGATTTGTTTATCACTTGTTATGTATACATTAACACGTATACACCCTTCTACAAGATGGCGGATCTTTCAAGAGAATTCCGATTTATATTAACATCTTTAATATTTCGGTTCATATTAACTTCATTTAATATTTCGATTTATATTTGATATTTCGATTTTATACATATTATAAATTCGAATTTACTTATTTCAGAAATATAAGTATGAAGAGCAATCTGATCTAATATAAATGAAGATGATGCCTTAGGCAATCAACATTTATATTAGACCTAAGCTATCATTCATCAACACTCCCTCTTAGCTAGGGATGATATTTCAAATCAAATAAGTGAAGATATTACCTTCACACGTGATATCGAAGACATGGTATGCTTTTCTCAATATTGTCAAGTCACATGACATTCTTCATACACATCTTCATTTTCAACACTCCCTCTTTAACTAGGAAGGATAACTTCAAAAGTGATATCACCTAACTCGTGATATCAGAAGATATGGTATGCTTCTGAAAGTGTCAAGTCACATGACATTCTCCATAACACATCTTCATTTTCAACACTTCCTCTTTAACTAGGAAGGATAACTTCAAAAGTGATATCACCTAACTCGTGATATCAAAAGATATGGTATGCTTCTGAAAGTGTCAAGTCACATGACATTCTCCATAACACATCTTCATTATGGTATGTGCACTGACATCAAGTCACATGATGTCTACCATAATTCATGGCATATCCACGGATATAACTATCCACCATGATTATCTCTTAAGGATCACAATGATCTTCAGATATCAAGTCTCATGATATCCATCAAGGTGTCCAAGAGATACTATCATGACATGTCCACAGATATCAAGTCACATGATATCTATCATGATAGTTTATCATTGTAGAGTCGTCACTTTACAATGTCAAATACAAGTGTTCATTATCAGAAAGATCGTCACCTTTCGATAATGTACACAGGGGGAGTAGGCCCATAAAGTCATGGAGTCACACACATGACAAAAGAGTTTACACATTAAACATCTTTATATATTAGTACAATTTATAAACAATTTGTATTTCAAACATAAATAACAAATTACATTTCAACCATACCAAGTTTCTTCCTGAAGTGCTCTACCTTGATCCGGGAGAGAGGCTTGGTGAGAATGTCTGCAGTTTGATCATTTGTACTAATATACTCCAACTGAATCACTTTCCTTTCCACCATATCTCTTACATAATGATAGGGGATCTCAATGTGCTTAGATCTATCATGAAAGACAGGATTCACAGAGAGTTTTATGCAACTCTGATTATCACAATGAATTGTTGTAGGATTCAAGGGCTCACCAAAGAGTCCCACAATCAATTTACGAAGCCAAACTGCTTCTCTTGCTCCCATTGAGGCTGCAATGTATTCGGCTTCCCTTGAGCTCTGTGCAACTAAAGATTGTTTCCTGCAAATCCAGGAGATCATAGCCGATCCCAAACTGAAGCAACATCTTGATGTGCTTTTCCGATCAGTTACACTTCCAGCCCAATCTGAATCAGAGTACCCATGTAGATCTAGTTGATCATTCTTGTAAAGGAGACCATATCCAATAGTGTTGATGTTATAGTAGCTTAGGGCTGCACTTCCTTTGCACGAATTCCAAGGAGAAGAGCATGAATTAAATGTATAGCCATTCGGCTATTTAATTCATGACTATAACTTTATTAAATGGAGAGGGCCGACCCTATATGATTCGCTTGTCTTGACTTTCACTTGGGCCGACCTCACTTGTTATTTATTATATTACTTGAGAAGGCCGACCTACCTTGAAGAGGCGCCTCTTTTGTATATATACAAGGTCTTACTTGTCATTGTATTCATTCAACTCAAGTTCAATTCGCACTTCCTCAAGCAAGTTCGCATCTAGAGCAGCAGTCTGTACTTTCATAGCAGCAGTCCGATTTCAAGGAAGAACACATTCAATTATATCTTGTGCATCTAGGAGAGGTGCAAACTCATTGTATCTATTATTGGCCATTGCTGGGCCTGAGTTGTAAGCAGATTTATGCTCTTGTTCTATATTATATAAGAGGATTATTTGCTGGGTTTTTCTCCCTCAAGAGGAGGGTTTTCCCAAGGTATTTTGCTGTGTTTATTGTCTTATGTGTTGCAATATTTAAAGTGCTTTCAGTTATATAATTTGATCTAAGAAACACTAACAAATAGTGCCTTGAAAATATCTCAAAATATGTTTTACAGCCATCAAGTGAATTTCGTTTGGTTCACACATGAACTGGCTGAGAACATTTACAGCATAGCAAATATCAGGTCTGGTGTTAACCAGATACATCAAGGATCCAATCATCTGTCTGTAAAGGGTTGGATCTGCACATTTGGATTCTGCTGCTGCTTCTTTCAATTTGTGAAGGTTGGTTTCCATAGGTGTAGACATCGGTCTACAGTCCAACATACCAAATCTTTTCAGAATGTCAATAGTATACTTCCCTTGATTTAGTATAATGCCTTCTGATTTCTGCCATACTTCCAAACCGAGGAAGTAGTGTAGAATACCCAAGTCTTTCATGTCAAATTCAGAAATTAGATCTTGTTTCCCTTGAGTAATGAGGTGATTTTCTCCTGTTATCAACAGGTCATCAACATATAAAATAATTATAAGCATATCACCTTTGATTACCTTGAAGAAGAGAGTGGAGTCAACATCATTTTTGGAAAATCCTAATCCCAAGAGATAGCTGTCAATCCTTTCATACCAGACCCTAGGAGCCTGTTTAAGTCCATAGAGAGCTTTCTTCAGCCTGCACACATGTGAGTTAGATTTATGTATCACAAAACCTTCAGGCTGTTCTAGGTAGACTTCCTCTTCAATGGTTCCATTCAGGAAGGTAGTTTTCACATCCATTTGGTGTACCTTCCAACCTTTAGCTTCTGCAATGGCTAATACTGCTCTCACTGATGTGTAACGGGCAACAGGTGCAAATGTTTCTTCATAATCAATGCCTTCCTTTTGTGAAAAACCTCTAGCCACAAAATGTGCTTTATGTTTTTCTATACTGCCATCAGCAGAATGCTTGATTTTGAAGAGCCATTTAGAAGAGACAACAGATTTCTCTTTTGGTCTAGGCACTATGTCCCATACATCATTCTTTAGGATGGATTGATATTCCTCCGTCATTGCATCCTTCCAAGCTTGATGTCTGAAGGCTTCTGTAACACTGGCAGGTTCAGAGTTTATGATGTTGTTCATTAAAGCAATATAGCTAGAGAACCGTTTGGGTCTTTTACTCTCCCTGAATGTTCCTTTAGGTGCTGCATGATCCTTTGCTTCTTTGATCATCTTCCTGACCCAAAGTGGTCTCTTTCTGCTGATGTCATTTGTATCCTCATTTGAATTGGCAGGAAGTTCATGAGGTATTTCCTTAGGATGCTCCCGCTAAATCTCAGGAGTAGGTTCTGTTTCAGGTTCTCTAAGGGAATAGGTTTTTGTCTCACTAGAACTCTTTGCCCTCTTGAATGCAATGTCTTCTTCAAAGATGACATCTCTGCTCAACTCAATTTGTTTATGCCCGGGTATGAATATTCTGTATGCTTTGGAGGTTTCACTATAACCCACAAATACTCCCTTCTTTCCAGAAGGTTCTAGTTTGGATCTCTTCTCTTTGGGTACATGAATATAGATAGGACAGCCAAAAAATCCTAAGATGACTAATGTCAGGTTTTATGCCGATGAAGGCTTCTTCAGGAGTTTTGTTATCAAGATGAGAATGAGGACATCTATTTTGGATATAGACAACAGTCCTAGAGGCTTCTGCCCAAAAAGATGTTTCAATGTTTTGGTCCAGCAACATTGCCTTAGCAGCTTCTACAATGGTTCTATTTTTTCTCTCAGCAACCCCATTCTGTTGAGGATTGTAGGCAACGGTGAACTCTCTCTTAATTCCAGCACTCATGCAAAATTCTTTAAAAATCTCAGAGGTATATTCTTTCCCATTGTCTGTCCTTAAGGTTTTTATTTTCTTCCCGGAGAAGTTTTCAGTGAGGGCTTTAAACTCTTCGAACCTTTCGAGGATTTCTATTGACTCTTTACACTTAAGGAAATAGATCCAGGTTTTCCTAGAGAAGTCATCTACAAATATGACATAGTATAGAAATCCTGCTTTAGAAGGTACAAACATGGGTCCACAAAGATCAGAATGAACCAGTTCTAACACATTAAGGGTTTTACTCAGGCTATTCTGAAAGGATCCTTTAGTATTCTTTCCTAGGGCACAACCTTTACAAGTTCCCTCATGAGATGGTTTTAGCTTGGGTAAGCCTGTAACAAGATTTTCCATAGAAGGTAGGGCACGGAAATGAAGGTGTCCTAATCTTCTATGCCAAATTTCATTTGTATCAACGGTGTCAAGGGTAAGGGCTTGTTTAACCTCAGTGCATAGTTTGTAAAGGTACCCTTGTCTTATGCCTATGGTATGAGCTTTCTTAATAGTTGAGTTCTTAGGCCATACTAGAACTTTTCCATCCATAAATGTAACTCTGTAACCATTGTCTTCAAGGGCAGAGATGGATATAAGATTTCTCTTTATTCCAGGTACAAATAAGACTCCAGTGAGTTGCAGAGAAATCCCAGATTTCAACTTGATGGAACACGTTCCAACCCCTTTTACCGGGTATGCAGAATCATCCCCGATGGTTACTTCTTCATTAGACTTTTCAGTCATGGAGTCCAAGTGTTCTTTGAACCCTATGATGTGTCTGGATGAACCACTATCAATTACCCAATTTTGGTTGTTGTCAGATACATGACTAGAGAGGGCTGAATAGAACACAAGGTTCTCAATTTTCTTAGGTTCAGTCTCTGGTTCCCTAATGGTTTCTCTCATAAGTGAGCCTAGATTATTTTGTTTTAGGATCATCATGTTTCTAAATTTCCATGATGAAGAGTTATCTGCTCTTGCAAAACGATCTTCAAATCTGATCACAATTGACATTATGAAGAATGTGATGTGAATTCGATTTTGAAATATACGAATTTTTCTAGAGCAAAACTGGTTTTAGATTTGATTTGGATTCACACAACGTGGCTCTGATACCATGTAAATGTAATCAAATCTTTACTAATGGGATCCTAAAAAACACTAAGATTAAACTAAGGTCAGGAAAATCTGTACAAGAAAATTTCTAAGACAAATAATATTTATCCTCTATGTTCAGATTTGCGATTTCCAGATTTCAATTTTCAGATATGAACTTCTATTTTAAATGTGCTGATTGCAGAACATTGTCCGATTTCTATGTTTGCATATCGAATGAGGAACCACCATAAATAAGAGAAGAGTCCGCCCCTAAGAGGCACGCCTCATGAGAGGACGTGTCTCCACGAGTGGAGACACGTCCACTCATGGGACGCGTCCACTCATGGGACGCGTCCTTTAGGGTGCGGACTGTTAACAGATTTGTTTATCACTTGTTATGTATACATTAACACGTATACACCCTTCTACAAGATGGTGGATCTTTCAAGAGAATTCCGATTTATATTAACATCTTTAATATTTCGGTTCATATTAACTTCATTTAATATTTCGATTTATATTTGATATTTCGATTTTATACACATTATAAATTCGAATTTACTTATTTCAGAAATATAAGTATGAAGAGCAATCTGATCTAATATAAATGAAGATGATGCCTTAGGCAATCAACATTTATATTAGACCTAAGCTATCATTCATCAACATCCAGAATGAACCTGGATTTAATGAATCCAGTTTGCTTTGGGCACACAATCTGAGGCAAGAGATGGTGGATTTTCAGAGCCAGAGCCTTGGCAATGATTTTGTAGGAGACATTGAGAAGCGTGATGGGCCGCCAGTTGCAGATGTCCTCCGGATCCCCAAGCTTAGGTATGAACTTTATATTGCCTTTGTTTATTAGATTGCCTAAAGAGTTGGTATGAAAAGTGTTGTTGTTTAAGGAACAAATATACAAAAATGAAAGCAATCAGAAAATGCAACACATGAGACAATGAACACAATCAGATACCCTGGGAAAACCCTCCTCTTGAGGGAGAAAAACCCAGCAAATAATTTTCTTATATAAGGTAGAACAAGAGCAGAAATCTGCTTACAACTTAGGCCCAACAATGGCCAATAATTGATACAATGAAATTGCACCTCTCCTAAATGCAAGATATACAAATGAATATAATCTTCCTTGAATTCGAACTGCTGCTATGAAGGTGCGAACTTCTGCTCTATTGCGAATATACTTGATTAACTTGATGAATGATAATGACAAGTAAGACCTTGTATATATACAAATGAGGCGCCTCTTCAAGTTAGGTCGGCCCTCTATGAAGAAACATAATCAATGATAATTACAAGGTAAGTCGGCCCAAGTAATAAACAAATCATGCGAACCATATAGGGTCGGCCCTTATGTTTATCAAATGTTATTGACATAAATTAAATAGCCGAAAGGCTATCATTTAATTTATGCTTCCTTCTCGAAATGTGTGTAATGGAAGTGCAGCCCTAAGCTGCCATAACATCAACAAAAAGCCTCAAGGTAAACATGATGCAGATCATGCCCAACACAGTCCCAAAGGGCTTTATAGAATTCACAAGGGAAGCCATCAATCCTAGGGGCCTTGTCATTGGCCATAGAAAAATAGCTTCCTTAAGATCATCAATTGTCAACAATTGATCACAAATTTTTTTTGGGCTGAAGAAAGCCTATGTGGCACAACAACAAAGCAGTCCTGAAGGGCTTGCTGTCGCACAGGTGTGGAATCCTGTGCAGTAAAAACTTGCTTATAATGGTGCACAAAGGCCTGGAGAATGTCAGGGAGCTCAGAGAGCACCTGGGTGCCATCCTTGATTTTTTTGATGCCTGGGGATGAGTGTCTGGCACGAAGTGCCAAAAAAAATTCTTTGGAGGCATGATCACTGATCTTAAGCCAATGTAGCCGAGCTTTGATTGTGGTCCTTTGGCAGCGTAATTATCAGCTACTTGTTTTTTGTGTCTTAAATCCGCCACCTTGACTTGAAGTGCCAGGGAAAAAGGGTTGGCTGCCAAAGCCTCCATAGCTGAACGCAAGTCAACAATGGTCGCTTCATAAGATCGCTGGCGAAAAATGGCCAGCTGGCGCTCATAAATGCGCAAGAATCGAGCTGTACGAATGATGGCATCATTTCACCAGGTAATCCAGTCTATTTGGCTAGCTGGTCTGCACTCCAAATTCCACACTCGACGAATGTGGGTCAGAGTGGGCTTGTGGTAGAGGAAAGACGTGTTGAAAAAGAATTGAGTTTTACACGTGCGAGGCTGACAAGACGCCCATTCAATACGAAAAGAAATTGGGAAGTGATCAGACAGAGTCACATCCACTAACGGCTTCACTGGCAGAGTAGAGCTGGCAAAAGAAAAAAAAGATTGAGCCAAGATCATGGCATGATCAAGACGCTTAAATACTCTGTCAGAACCAGCCCTGTAATTACACCAAGTGTGCCAGAGGGAATGAGAATGGCGGCGGCCAATATTGGGATAAAAAAACCCCAATTTATTACACATGTAAAACCATGCCTCCCGTTCTCCAGCAACCCAACGGAAGGGCAAGGTGCCATCCTTGTCATACGCCACCTCAACCATATTAAAATCCCCGTAGAGTAACCAGGTGGCAACTGGTAAAGAATCAACAATCCAACGCCAAACCAAAGAGCGCTCCACAACATCATTAGAGGCATAAACATTAATAATCCCAAAGGAATGATTATCAATGTTAAGGAGAATCCAAACAATCCGTTGAGAAGGATCAGTCCCATGATCCACAACACAAGAATGCAAACACGGGGACAAAAGAGTGGCGGCTCCGCCGCGCCCAACTTCATGCAAAGTGCAAAACATAGTACTGGTTGGCCAAATAGAATGGCAAGCCGAAGCGAGCAAGAACCCATAAATTTTAATTTCTTGGAGACAAAACACTTCAATACCAAAATACTTCTGCAAAGTATCTCTAACAGAATACTTTCTAGAGAGGTCTGTTAGACCTCGAACCTTCCATGAGAGGAAATTCATGGATGAAACTCTTCCATATTTTCGGAAACCGGTTCCTCCTCAACAGGGAAGAGAAACTATTCTTCAAGAAATCCTATGGAACTGAACCAAGTTGAATAGGGGGTGAAAACCTCCGCTTTTCTGGCATAGATTCTCCTTCTTCAGGTGGTGGAGACAGATTGCAAGACCGCCTTTGAGCTCCCGACATGGGAGGGATACTCGACTAAGCATACATAACAGCCGTAGGTTGAGGCGTTGCCTTTGACCTAGGCTGCATCGAAACATTAGCAGCTCCAGGAGGAGCGTCTGCCCCCTTTTCTGAAGGGTTTGAAACAACTTTTGGTGATTTAGAGGCCTTGGGGACCGACCTAGAACTAGTTGACTTATTCTTTCGGTTTGTAACCGTGGTCCACTTTGATTTAGCCTTAGCAGAAGGCTCTGTCTGACGAGGCTTTTCAACATCTCGTGACGGGGATGGTGTACGAGGTACTGCCAAAGGGCAATCCTTGATCTTGTGGTCAGCTGACTGACATCGATAGCACGTGTTAGGCAGATTGAAATACGTGACTTTCTGGGTGTGCCTAATAGCTCCTATTTGAATATCCACAGATTCTTTCAAATCCTTGGATAGGTCCACCTCCACACAGATCCGCTTCTGGGGCCAAGCCTTGAAAAACCTATCTTGTTCTATACAAACAACCCTCCCCAAAGAGGAAGCAATGTGATTCAGAAAGGGCACACAAGGCAAAGGCAGACCAGGGAACTCAATCCAAACCAGAATCCGCATTTTGGTGTCTGAGACAGCAAAATCTCGGGTCCATGATTGGAAAACCAACATGGATGACCTAACATACCAGGGACCATGGCCTAAAATAGCCTGGACATGATTGACTTCCACAAAGCGGAACAGAGAAAAACCCTTGGTCAAGTTTTGGACCATGTCAAGGCGGACCCCATGAGGGACCCAAGCCTTGCTGATCCATTCTTTCAGCACACTTTCGAGGGGAGTCCTCCCAACAAAATAACCCACAAGGGTGTGTTGTTCAAGCCATTGGCAAGTAGAATCAAAATCTAGTAAAGGAAAAATCACAGCAGCTGGGGAATCAGAATTCGTACCTCGTGAAAGACTTTCAAAACAAATTTCCGAGGACGTTTGTTCGGAGGAGGAGCCATTGAACTGCACCGACGAACCGTAACACCAGCATGAATTGCTGGGTTAGAGCCGGTTGAAGGCATAATAAACCCCTAAAACGGTAGTAAATTTAACTTTTAAGATTTATTTTGAGATAACTTTGGGTGTATGGTTTAATTTTAATTTGACTATGTTTATCTTAAATTGCTAGTATGACACTAGCGCCACTTTTATTAGCATTATCTCATCGATGATATTGGCACCACTTCTCATTGACTTCTTAGTGGCTCACATGCTGCAATCTAGATTTGAATTTCGATGGGGGCATGACACCTTGCCAAAAGGTTTCATAAACTAACCCCCCTTGAGTTGGTAACACTGACCTGTGTCAAAGTCACATTTTTCTTTGAAGTTTTTGTTCAATGCAGGTTTGTTGTATAAGAGTAGAAACTACAATATGTTCTTTGTTAATCAATCATTTTGACACAATTACATCTTTTGTTTCTAAATAATGTTACCTTGTAGGAAAATATGTTTTTTAACTACTTTATCTAGAGTATATGCATTTTCAATCAAGCATGCATGAGCTCTTTTTAGTATTTTACTCTACTTTCTACTTTTTTCCTTGTGTTGATCAAATGGTGTAGCTATTTTTAAATGATACTCCTTTTCAGGGAAGTAATGCTCGAAAAACAATGGATGGGGCAACAGGTGGACAGATCTATATGTGTTTGGTTTTGGGAACAAGCTTTTCCTGTGAGAGATTCTTTCAAGGTATGCATCTTCTATCCTAATATTAAACATGAAAAGATAAGGGATTCTCCCTGTCAGTGGTTATATACATGATCAATATTTTACTTAGTATTTACAGTGACATTCTATTTTGACAGAGTCATGCTGAAGTAAATATATCTAACCTATGAAGTAGATATGGAGTGGCCTACAGTATTCATGTCATAATTAGTTGTCTAAAATGTGGGTTCGATTTATACTTTTGCAGTTCTTGTTTGTGTCTTCCAAATAAGATTATCATGAGCATGAAATTGATAAAGATTTGAGTGAAGGTTCTTAACAAAATCCATAAAAGGTAATTTAGCTTAGAAAGCCTGTGCTTAATATCATAGTAGCATTAATGGCATCAGGATTGACTCAGCAATCCAAAAACACAATTGTAGTTCAATTGCTAAGGAAATAATAAAATGATGAAAAATTCATAAAAATAGTGGAAAAATGCTGAAAATTTCATAAAAATATGAAAAAAGCATTTTGTTATTTCAAGCCAAATAAAGGAAAAAAATGCCACTTTTCCATCTAGCATAGCCCAATTTTTTTTTTATTTGTTACTTTTTAGAAAAAGAGCTGGGGTTTGGGGATGGAAGCCCCTAGTGGGGGATGCAGGGTCTATGGATCTCTACCACCAAGTTAAATTAAGGCCTTCAAGGCCACAGGGGCCTTCATGGCTCGTGTCATTTTTCATAATTAATCATTTTAACCAAGCTCCAAACCCTTCGAAAAATGCGGGCCTGAAATAGAAGAGAATTGATATTCATTGAAGAATGAATGCCCTCAAGTGTGCTGTAATTGATTCAATGTTTGGCTACTTAGTCCAAATTTCATATTTGCTCTAGAAAAATCTAAATCTGCACTGTAAGAATGAGGTCCATGGTGAAAGAAAGTGATATGTACAAAAGAGATCCAGCTGAATAAATTGATATTCCAAAAAATTGCAAATAGATCATGATTTATTTCAACAATTTTTTGCCTTGAAAAACTGTGCCGCTGATTGGAAAAAAATTGGTACCCTGATTCAGAACAGATTGCTGACACCCCCTAGCAGCAACTAAGTGTGATGTTTTTGGCAAATTTATGCTACTATGGTTAATATGTACAATGTCCATGCCATTCAATTAATTTCAAATTTCATTATGTAGAATTGTTTGAAAAGATAATTATGCGGACTCAAAGAGCAATATTTTCTATTAACTTGTATATCTTCAATACTTGGTAAAATAATGGGTTTGCAACACTATAACATTGGAAAATTCAAACTCATTAGGTCTAAAGGATGTATAAATCAATAATGATTCCTTTTCAAGAGAATTTAGACATGTTGGGGTTTAGAATCAGGCATCTTCACCTATTTAGAAAATCTTGACAATAATAAGTATGACTGGAAGGGCAACTTCCATTCATTCAAAATCACAGGAGTTAACCAACTGATTAGCTGGCATGAGGATGTAGGCAATCCTTAAGTTTTGGAGGAGTTGAAAAATGGTAATAGTTCACTCACTCTTGTCATGCGAAGTCAATACAAACATTCTGTGGATGATTTCTTCAGTTACTAAAGCCACAAATTGATAGAATATGGTGGTAAGCAAGGAGATAAGGTTCTCTCAAAGTGCCTTGCATTTACATTTGCACTTGTGTGTGGAACAGATTACGTCTAAGAGTAGGATGTAGGTATGCCTTCCCTTCCATTGTCTGAAGTCTGAAGAAATGAGACAAATTTAATTAAGTCTGAAACTCAATGGTCTGTGGGACCACAAATATTACAATCGTCCACCACCAAGAGGGGTTAAGCTTGAGGACAATGTGGCCTCCTTATGAAGGTTGGTTCTTCAATTAATTTGCACTACAAATCTTCTAGCTGCTTTATTTTTGCCTCTTTCAAAGAACTCTAACATGGAGTCCACATTTAGGGTCTCCATATTTTTGATCCTCATGTTGTTATAAGCTGGGTATTCCCTGATAAAGTGTTTCTCTATTACAATTGCTTCTGCAGTGCAAAATACACACCCTTTTTCATATCCTCCAAGGTTTTCATAGATATACCTGTCTCACATGAGTCTGTGTGAATTAGTCATTATCTGCACTATAAGTATCTTCAACCTCCCTTTATTTTTTTCCCATGTATGCTTTATTGTGATGCTCATACATGGGGTTGAACCAGAGATGTAGTCTTTTTGTTTCCTTTCTATCTCTTTCCTCATCATGTCTATCCTGAATTTTATCCCACATTGCTTTTGATTTCTTTGTTAGTGTTTAGACACCCATTATTCTCTTCATTTCATGAAAACGAAGGTTTTGTCAAAGAGTATGCCTTTAGAAAAATGTTGATAGATTATTGGGAGAATGATTCACAAATTTAGTTTTCACAATTCTGATTGTACGGCTTGTCTTTCCTAGAAAGTATTTGTAAGAAAATCTAGTTATGCTGTGTGCCAAAGCTCATAACTTCAGAAATCAGTAAGTTACAAGAAAGGATAATAAGGTAGTTGTTGGCTTGGCATGAAAAGAAATTTGGGAAATGTTGCAGCTACTTATTTTGACTAAGAAATATGCCAACATAAAATCAAGACTCAAACATGACGGGTTTAGAGCAATGAGAATGTGTCTAGGCATGGATTGAAAATATTAGAAGAAAATATCTATTGAAGAAACTCCAACTTCTATCAAGACATTTGTATTAGGATTTTAAATTTACAATGCTTGCTTTACTAGAATGTATGGTATGTTGGATGCATTATATGTTTACAAACCCTGAATTATGTGGTTATGAGAAAATTAATGGTTTTGATTGAACCTAGATAAACAATGATATGCAAGGGGCAATTGAGCCATGTTAAGATAAAAGATGTAATTGACTTTGATATTCCAAAGAACAACTCACTAACATGGGTTCTAACGTAGGAATGAATGAAATGGGAAATTATACTTGCTGTTCTTTAAATACTGTTGGCGTTTCAATTTGCACCTCTGGTATGCGAATTAGAAACAAACAACTATGCACAAATTAGTTACTCTTCGAATTAGGAGGGGAAGCTCCTTCTTTGCTGATGTTGCTTAAAGAAAGTAAACTAAACTAATTTGCCAATCTTTTTGTTCAACTAAGAGCACAAGGTTATAAAACTCAAGCGCCGTAGTTGAGATTTTCTCTTTTGAATTTCAACCATGATTAAGCCTACTCTAATGACGTTTCTAACTACTCAAGTAAATGCAGAGCTTGAGAGTTAGAAATGAACAAGGAATGTTCTTTGACACAAATACTTAAACAAACTTTCTTCCAACGTACATCTACTGTACTTTCAATACAACCTTTTATAAATATATCCTCTTGCTTCAGCATATCTTTCGTAGCTTTTATGCATTTGACACTTCTTCTGATTTTTCAATGGAAGAGTATTGTACAACTCTTTTCCAATACTTGTCCTTTTGCTCAAAGCACTTCTCAACATTGTCCGGCTTGAGGCTGCTATCAACCCTTCCATCTATTGTTTGAATTTCTTGCGTTGTGAGATTGTAATGCTTGATACAAGCAATTACAAACTCTAGACTTTGTACTAAGACGAGAATTGATGCCGCTGCGAGCAATCCAGAATGACCAAGGTGCCTAATTGCAACATTGTCTACGTCTTCCAAAGTACGCAAATTGAGCACTGGTTTGATATGATGCAAGTCAGTTTCAGAAGTTTTGATGAAATCATCATATAGCGTTGTCTTGGTCTTGAATTCGATGGGAGAGTACTCCATATTGAAAAACTTGAAGATTGACTGTAAGCGTGACTCTGCTCAGACAATTTCTGCACAAACCCTAAATTTAGCTTGCTGATTTTTCTTCTTCAAACAGACAGATTTTTCAAAAATAATCTGAGATATGGGTTTTGTAGAGTATCTCGTTGCAAGAAGACCTAGATCGTTCGTTTTTGAAAATTGTTGATGGCTGGTTGAAAAAGCAAAAACCCTAATTTTTTTTGAAAAAAGTTGAGAGCTGGATTTTGTGTAGAATCATGTTTTAGATGAACCTAGATGATTAGTTTTTGAAAATATTGAAGATTTCTTGGACATGCATGAAAAAACAATTTCTTGAAAGTTGAAAAATTCTTCAAAGTTGTTCAGAATCATGAACCGAGCTGACCCAGATTGTTGAAATTTGAAAATATTGATCCCCTTTTTTTGAAAATTGATGCTCTAAAGAAATAAAGCATGAAAAGTGAGCCCATTTGTGTGCTAATCCGGAAAATATGAAGAACTCTGAAAAAGCATTGGATTTTGGCCTTCGAATCTTGAAATGAATAAAATTATATGTTTCCTCCTCTAGACTCCAACATGCAAAAAGTGAATAATGAATGCAAAGGCCTTCTTAAATAAGTTTTGAGGATATAAAAACGCTTTATTCTTTAGCTTTAAATCTTTGAAGCCAATCTTGAGCCAGGTTCGTCAAATGTAGACACTTTTCTGAATGATGAATGATGAAAATTTGAGAATTTTCTAAGGCATTGAGCCTTAGGTGGCCTTCTTGATTAGAAGTGTTTTTCCTTGACAGACTTGGCCAAAATCTCACCATTCTCAACTTTTGCCTGATTTTTAACCTCAATTTGATCCTTGATTCCGGCCACCATATTGATCCTGTGAACTGGCTGAACGATCTGTTGCATAGCTTGACTGAATCTGAGATGATTGTTTTGGAGATGCCAAACCCTAAAAACTAATTTTGAGCCTTCAAATATTTGGGTGCCCCTGGCTAGCTAGGGCGCCCATGATCACCAGAGATAGTTATTTTTTCATTTTCCTCAACTTTTCACTGCTTATTGATTCTTTGGATGAATTCTCGTTTTTGGATGATTAGGAGGTCCGATGAACTGACGGTTGGACTCGTTGGATAGCTCGGAGAATTCTAAGGAGGGTCTTCTGGGAGCTGCATCTCCTAAAAAGTGATTTTAGGGCCTCAAAAGTTTGGGTGCCCCTGGCTACCAAGGGCGCCTTTACTGCCCAGACTTGGATTATTTTCTGGATTTTCAACTTTCAACTTTGACTTTCTCCATTCTGCACAATTTTAACCCTCTAATCAATCTATAATATTTGATGATTGGCAAATCTGATGAGTTCACTGTTGATTTCTTTGGAGTGCCTGTTAGAATCTGAAGAAAAGATATGAAGACTGCAAACCCTAATTTCATCTTTCAGGCCCTCAATTCCTTGGGCGCCCTTGGCTACTTGAGGCGCCCAGAGTTCCTAGACTTAGTTTATTTTCTAACATTTTCATGATTTGCAGTTAGTTCTTTGCTAGAGACTTCTCCATTTGATCCGAGATTTTGGTTGATTGATTGATCTGATGGTCTTGATGTCGGATTTGCTACAGTGCCAGAGGAATTCTGAGCAAGTTGTCTTGGGTGATGAAACCCTAACTTTGACTTCTGAGTCCTTGAAATGATGGGCGCCCTTGGCTACCAGGGGTGCCTAAGCTTGCTAAAGATAGTTTTTATTTGAAACTTTTCACCTTCCTTTGTTCTTCGTTCACAACTCCATGTTTTGACTACTGAGATTGAAAAATATTCTAGGGCATGATTGACTAGGCGCCTTGACTGAGCAGGGGCGCCTAGCATCTCCAGACTTAGTCAAATTTTCTCATTTTTCAAGATTCTTCAACCTCCTTCCTTTGTTCTTCGTTCCTCGATCATCTTCTATCACTTCTTGATTTGTGCAGTGCTTAAGACTTCGAATCTGACACCTAGCAGTTGAGTAACCTCCATTAATGACCTTGGAGCTCTTGAAAAAGCTTCTGAAAAAGCAGAATAGACCCACCAGGGCAAAACTGATCTTTTGATGATTTTGACTGGACCAACCTAATGAGGAAGTATTTTAAGCCAATCAAAATCAGTTTGAACCTTGGAAGTCAAACTTTCTATTTTTAGAAAATTTTGCCAACATCCATTTCAGAAGAAACCCAGAAAAACCCAAAAAATGGTTTTATTTTTAGAAAGTTTCTAAAAATAGAAATTTTCCTAAAATTTAGGGCCGAATAATTGAGATCTGGGTTTTCAAGGCAAGGTCACTTTGAGCAGATCTAGATCGTCAGATTTTGAAAATTTCGAGTTTTTGACCCTCATGCAAGACATGCAAATTCCCAATTTTGACCCTTTTGACAGTTTTTACACAAGACTTTGACCATTTCTTCAAAATGCCTAAGTGTAGCAAAATTTTTAATTTGGGGTACAACAAATACTTTGATTCAAAACTACAGTATGTAGATGTTTATTGCATACAAGTCAGTTGGAAATGATTCAGCTATATAGAGATTGAATTGACATGAAGAAAAAGAAATGGCTGCAAAACAACTGTCACATAAACACCTTATTTACCTCATAGAAACCCAATGTGGGTAAAATCTAGTGTGCAAACCAGCAATAAAAAATACAACGAGAGGCTCTTAATAGAGCAAGATGTACCACTGAGGACAATAATATAACAGTCTCCAACATCCACATACACTGCTGGAAAATTAGACTAACTACAACTACTGTCTTCTATAAACTTTCCCAGGTTACTGCTACAATTCTAGGTGATTGATACAATAACAATTACACTTAAGCACCATGTTTTGCTCTACATATTTCTTCAACCTTTTGTGAAGCATAGGATAATCTGTGATTTTTTTTTGTATTTTCTATTTGGGGAAATGGCTGAAAAACAACTGAAAGAAAATGCTGAAATTAATCACTCAAAATAAAATTAAACCCCGAGTGTAATTTTAAAAAAAAAATTTAATTGCTTAGTTAGAAACAAGAATGGGCGGCTGGAACCGGTGACCACCTAATGGAGATTTCTAGAATTTTGGTTGCTAACATAAATGGTAAGAATGGAAGTTTTAATTCCTAACCCTATGCTGAAAATCAGTATGTAATTTCAGAAATGAATTTTGACTTATGCCAGCAATCAACCACAATAAATCCTGATTTGATGCAATATCCAATATTGGTAGAAATAAACTTTGCAGTTATTGACTAATCTCACATACATCAATGACCAGCATACACTCTATTCTAAAACCCATAAATAATGAGAACTTGGAACATATCAGTCGCACATGCTAGCAATAACAACAACTTGGATGAATATGTTATTTTAGATTGCAGTGTAATTACGTAATCAGCAACATGGATAAATAGCTATGGAGATAAGACACAATCATAAAGTGCTGAAAGGAGGGATTAGCAGAAGTTAGATTAAATTGCCATAATCCATAAACCAGCAGAATGCATATATTGTAACAAATATGAAATGCAAATAGGCGCTGAATATTACAACAATATTAAATTCACCTCACCAAGGCTATTGCTGAAAGTATGTCAATATCTCAGATTGCTGCAGCAGCACTTGACCTTACAAATTCGCCAAATTTTCCCATACAATTTGCATCCAACAAGTATAATTCATTCTAGAAGAATGGAGGTTTTTCGTCCCCAATTCAAAAAGACTCCAAGAGGGGTTTCATCCATAGTAACGAGACTCGGACTCGGCTCAGACTCGGCTAGGGTGACTCGACTCAGGACTCGGACTCGGCGTAGACTCGACAGAATGAAAAAAACCTAAAAATTTAGAGATTTTTAAGGATTTAAAACTTGTTTCAAGCACCCTTTATTGAATACAACACAAATAAAAGCAAATTTGATCACATACACAAGTATACAACGATCACATAAGTATAAAGTACAGAAATTGTAGTTGCGCTGCTGAAGGAAATAGCATACTTAGATATATAAAACTAGTCAAATGTATACAAAAGTCATGGAATATGAAATCCATAATATCAAATGTTCCATACAAATATGAAATATCAAAACAATAGCTATAACTCTATGAATCTATGGCATAGTGGAGCCAACATCCTTCCTCCGAAGGCGTCTAAGGGTTCTGGATGATGTTGCAGCTGTAGCCATAGTCTCTGCCTCTGTCAAACTCTCCATGCCACTCTCACCAACAACTACTATGTCTCCTCGTGCTCTAGCCTCCTCCTCAACCATGGCTACAACCTCAGCCTCTCTCTCTGCCTGGTCCACCCAATCAAGGTCCTCGTCACTAAAGACTACATTTGTAGCCTCAGTGGTCCACTCAGATTGTGGATCAACCTCATCTAGATTGATCGGGGTGTTGTCGTGGTCAAAAAACTTCCTGTATCTGAGCCGAAGGTTGTAATGAACATAGACCAAGTCATTCATCCTCTCCACTGTCAATCTATTGCGCTTCTTGGAGTGTATGTGCTCAAACATACTCCAATTGCGCTCACAACCAGATGAACTGCATGGCTGGCTCAATAGACGAATGGCAATATTTTGCAGGTTCCATGTATCAGAACCAAACAACCCCCACCAGCTATCTGAGATGAGAAAAAGAAACAAAATCAATCTCATTTCAAGTTTCAAGTTCAACATTTAATAATAAAATACAATATAAAAAGATGACAATTATGCCCTTAAATATATTTTTACCTGGTAGTAATGTTGTCCTACTGTCTTTGGTCATTTGACGTGCAAAGAAGTTTCCTTGTGCCTTAGTGAAGGCATTTATCTCCTGCACTATCTGTGTAGTAACAACGGGCAACATCTGCTCTATCGTCGAGTAGAGCCCACTAAGAATTTATCTATCTCTACGGATATCATGGCGGAATTGGAAGGCCGGATTTAGGAAACATGCAGCTGCATGGATGGGCCTATGAAGTTGGTTTTGCCATCTCCTATCAATGATCTCCCAAATGGGACGATACTTCTCCTCAACTCCACCATAGACTGATCTAATGGCCTCTTTGGCCCTATCCATGCCCTCATATATGTAGCCCAATGCGGGCTTCTCCCCATCTGCAACTCGTAGGAGAACTAGCAAGGGCTCAATAAACTGCAAAGTGCAAACATGTTTCACAAATAAGTGTGAATGAAAATAAACAAATAAAAGATATGATTAAAAATTAAAACATAATAAAGAATTAAATTTTACCTTCACAATCTCCTCCACTGGTGTCCAAAACCCTTGCTCATCAAAAATGCAATCAACCACACCAATCCCTGCAGTGCTTGTAGAAAAGGATGAGGAAGACCACTCCTCACCAACAAACATGCGCCTTAATGCTGCCTTTGACCGAGTCAAGGATTGCAATGTGATAAAATTTGTTGCAAACCTAGTGATGCCAGGACGAGACAACTCCCTCAACCCCGTGTATTGCCTCATAAGGTTAAGCACCCATGTGTGATTGTATATAAATTTGCAAATGTTTCTTGCTGCATCCACACATGTTTTGATCCACGGGAGCTTGCCAAGATCCTCCATCATGAGGTCAATGCAATGGGCGGCACATGGAGTCCAAAATATAGTAGGGTGCCTCTCCATAAATAATCTACCGGCAGCAACATAATTTGCTGCATTATCTGTCACCACTTGCACTACATTCTCTTCCCCCACATTAGCTATCACCTCCTCTATAGCCTCACACAGATATGTGGCATTTTTGAATTGGGCAGAAGCATCAATGGACTTAATGAAGACGGTGTCACCTGAAAGAATAAACAAAACCAGTTATTCAATAAATTAAAAAACAAAAATCAGCCATATTAAATTATTAATCACTAAATCAAATTCAAATTTCAATGCATTGAGGGAAGTACAATTACCTCCGGAGGACACTAGAAAATTAAGCAGCGTCCTATTTCTCCTATCGGTCCAACCATCAGTCATGATGGTGCAACCAATCCTCCTCCACTGCTCACGCTGCTCCTCTAATTGTGCTTTCACATCTGCCACTTTTTGAGTCAAAAGTGGGCCCTTTAATTCATCTTCAGAAGGGGCTTTGAACCCCGGCCCACATATGGTTATGGCATCAACCATGTTTTGCCAAAAAGGTGACCTAAAACATGTCATAAATAAATTAATAAGTTACTTACATAAGTATTGTAAAATGAAAAGTTTTAAGATTTTAACTGCACTAAATTTGAATTCGATAATGAGATACATCTAGATTCTAAAATAATAAACTTTAAAACAATTAAACGAAAAAGAATTACCTGGCTACATGGAAGGGAATGGTGTAGTAGTACCAAAAGTCTGCAATTGTCTTTTTTGCTGCATCATGTATGTCCTTGTTCCAACCCATGCTCTCAAGCGACGGTTGGGAACCAGGAGTAGTGCGTGGTACAAAATATGAGTCCACCCTAGATTTATGAACTC
This sequence comes from Sequoiadendron giganteum, assembly GCA_007115665.2. NCBI lineage: Eukaryota > Viridiplantae > Streptophyta > Pinopsida > Cupressales > Cupressaceae > Sequoiadendron > Sequoiadendron giganteum. Next base: position 440,955,827 of record CM021106.1, on the reverse strand, counting down.
TAGGGCCAATGCTAATACTGCCACTACCACTACCACTAGCACTACTAGCGCCACCAACATTAGGAGTATGCACAGGGATAGCTGGTGCAGAAGCAGTACCACTAGCACAAGCACTAGCACTAGGACGGTATGGAGGCATGGAAGAAGCATCTCCAACAGCATCAAGTCCATGTCCAACTCCCAAACTCACCAATTCATGTTTCTGTCTTTTTTTCATTTCTTTTTGCAATTCAAAAGTTTCTAATTGCACCTGCACTTCACGGACAGCCTCAGGAGGTGCTATAGGGCAGCCCACTGCATCATGGATGGGTATGCGTGCAATATGGTATTTTAATCTATTTATGCCTTCATGAGATATTGTTTTGTAGTATTTACATTTTGCTTCTCCTTTTTTCATTTTGGGAAAGATTTCAGCATGTTTCCAAGCAGGGTCTTTTCTGCCTGGGGTTTGAGACATTGTGAAAATAATAATATGTTTTGATTTGCAAATGAATGTGGCTGCAATAACAAGTAGGGTTTATAAAATTATTTAAATTGCAAGTAGGGTTTGTAAAAAAAAAATGCAAACTGAAAAAAACAATGATTTTTCAAATTACAATGAATTATTTGTTAAAAAAACACAAAAAAATCAATAAAAATCAAACTTACCTCTTATATTTGGCTTGGAATGCAATGCAAACTCCTCCCAATCACTAGTAATGAGCTCTCAATGCACCTCCTTGCTGGTATGAAGCTTCCTAAATGATATATGGCCCTGTATTTGTCTTCAACAACTTGTTGGTTGCCCTCTCTTGTCCTCCTATTTTTCTTCACAACTCTCTCTTGTCCTCCTATTTTGCCAAATGAATGAAATGAGGTTGCTTTTAGGGTTGGGGAGATAATATAAGGCAAAAAAAAAACTAACTTAAAAGTCAATTTTTTGTTTTTTTAATGACTTAAAATGCTGCTGTCGCCGGCCGCGTCCAAGGCTCGGGACTCTTTGGGAAGTGGCGAGTCCGGCCAGGACTTGGCAGGACTCGGCCGCGACCGAGTCCGGGCTCCCAGGACTCGGCCAAGGGTGCTCAGCTCGGGACTCGCCCGAACTCGGCGAGTCCCGTAACTATGGTTGGAACTTATATTGCTATGGGCTTCTTCATGCTTCACACAACTAATACATTTTTAGATATTTTTAGATGAGAAGCAAAAAAGGGGATGCCAATCTATTGATGTTTGAACATTTGAGAGGACCAGCGGATGAAGATGAATATAACTGCTAGAGGTGATCACACAAGCAGCATGACTGTTCTTGGGGTATGAGAGATACTTCTTGTTTTCTCCTTAATGTTCTTTCTTATTAGAGACTTATTGAGATTGATTTGTCCAATCTATTTTTTGTTGTACTACATGGACAAAAACAAAAAGTATGGTTTTGGCCCATGTGTCAGGATTTAGGACAATCAGAAGAAGATGACTAAACTGTTAGAGGTGACCACACAAACATGACCGTTCTTGGGGTATGAGAGATATTTCTTGATTTCTCTTTAATGTTCTTTCTTATTAGAGACTTATTGAGATTGATTTTTTCAATCTATGATTTTTTGTACTACATGACTGAGATTTATTTGTTCAATCTATGATTTGTTGTACTACATGACTTATTGTAAAATTCTTTTCTTATTTAAAATAATAATTTTCTTATTATCTTATTGTAATTTGACATTTCACTTTTCATTTTGTGATTGTTGGTGGTATTTGTAGGTGCCTTCTGTAATTGCTTCACCAACACATTACCTTTTGCATATTGTGCGTGAAGGAATAACATTTTTGGCTTGTACACAGTATGAAATGCCTCCTCTACTTGGCATTGAGGTGATTGCTCACAATCCACGTTTTTGGATTTTTTTATGCTTACTCCATATATGTATATATCCATACAATGATATTGTTGTATTTACTAGAGATTACAATTCAAGGATATTGTTAAATTAGTAAATGTATGTTACAGTTTTGATTCCAAGTTAACCTGCTAAATGCTTGTTGGATTTGACATCTTGATTTATCAATTAGTTTACTGTTACATAGGTTAGTTGAGATGCACATGCATCCAAGTATGTTTCATTGATTTCTATTTCTTAAATTGATCCCATTTTATAGTTTAGGCATATATTAATTTGAAAAATTGACCTGTTCCAAGGTGGGGATATACAGGAGACTTCACTAGATGAATGGGTTTTCATTGGCTCATCCAAAATTATAACCCAGTGACTCACTTTTTCCTTCTTTATTATTTCTCTTGAAATTATAATAAAGGTTGGTTTGTGCTACTTTGGAATTTATGGTGCTACGCCTAGAACACATATGCCAGTCACTAACAAAGCTTTGGTTTTAAATTTTCTGGGGAACATAAAAATGTCTAGGAGATCTAGGTATGTTTATATCATACATAAATCTATATATAGATAAATGAACACATGCATATATGTATAACTATAAACTATAAATAAATATATGATAGACAAATAGAAACAAATAGATAAATATTTCTCCAAATGCATCGAAAGAGTGAGAGTGTGCTGTAACCAAGTCTTGAAATTCTCATAGGATGATGGTTGTTACCTAGGGTATCAGATGATGGTGTATGCCATGTATGTCAAGGGAAAGAAAAAAAACTTTCAACTTTTAAGGATCCATGCATAGATGCATGGACACAATTTTCTAAATTTTTGAATATATCATGTCATTAATAATGATAATCCATTTCAAGGTTGTAAAGTCAGTATAGGCAGCAAAGGGATCTTGATCTCTAGTGATTAGTTTATTTCAAAGCTTACTTTTATATATATCTCCCTGATGCAAATCTAGCTTCAAAGTATGTAAAACTCAACAACATATAATAATCAGTGTTACCCCGAGTTTTTGGGACGAGGACAGTAGGGGACAGCAGGACAGGTCCCCAAGTCTTCGATTTTTCAAGCCAAATTTGGGGATGGCTATATAAAATATAGGAAAAATTTAAAAAATATAGGGAAATTTTAAATATTCATATGAAAACATGGATAAAGCGTGCATAATATACATTATAGAACCTTAACATATAACATTTGTGTTCAAAATTCATTGTCAGTACTCGATATGCATTCAAAATTCAGAACTCATTGTCAATATGCATGTGAATTGTGATATTAAAAAATAGCATACAACTTACAAGTTATAATTTATAAAATTGTAACAAAATGCCCAAAGGCTACATTGCTGCCATATAGATTTACATTATGACATGAAAATCTAAATACAAAAAGACAAAGTGCACTACTGCCCCTAATCTACATCTCCCATAACCACATCAAAATCAGAGTCCTCTGAGTCACTGCCACTGTGATGGTCCACCTCAACCAACGGAGTCCCAACCAATCATTTTGGTGTCTCCTCCTCATCAACCCGAGCCATGTCTTCGGGATCAATATCCCACCATAAAGTTGGAGTTTGTTGATACTTTGGAGTCTGATGATCCTGAAGCTGAAGAGCACTATGCATAGCCACTAGCTTCTCCGCTTGTCTAGAGGTAAGTCTATTCCTCGAGGGAGTGGATAAAGCTATATGTGGACCAATTCCTCTTTGCAGCAGAGGAATTGGCAACCTGTGCAAGGAGGCGAGTGGCAAGTGTCTTCAATTGTGGTGTATCCCTCCCATGCCATGTCCACCATCCAATAGGGTCAGTTTGAGCTAATATAGCTCTATCCAACTTCGCTTATGTTTACTCAAATTTGGACCACAAAGATTTGCAAAGTCAAGGAATTGTGTGCAAAGTATTGAAGCCTGCTCCTCTAAATACATCTTATCAATGGCTCATGTAAATCCATCTAAAATCTCTGGGTCATCACATGGAGGCACCCTACCATCCCTTGGTGCATACCATTTGGGATTTACAACAAAGACAACCATATGAAGTGGGGTGTTCATTGTGTTCCACCTCTATGGCACAATGGGCCTAATATGTTACTCATACAAACTCAAAGTGGGATCCTTCGCCAAAATTGTTTGCTTTATCTTCCCAAGCATACTGTCAAATGTCTCATATATCTCTCCAAGACTAGGAGAGTTTGTATTAGCATATCTAATGACATCTAAATAGGTGAGATGAAAGAGCAAATATATCTGCAAAATGCAAACAAAAAGTTCAAAAGAATTAATTGACATGTTAGAAACTTCGAAAGTTGGAACATTGGACAATAAAATTAAAATATTAAAATCAGAAATTTAATATGAAAATCAACAATCTATTATTTAATTTTTAATAAAATCAACAATTTAATAATAAAATCAACAATGTCTTACCTCACATTGGACCACCAATTGTCATCAAGGATCTTTTGTTTGATGGATTTTCCTTGATTAGAACTTGAATTATTCCATCTAGTCCACTCTGAATTCACCATCATCAATTGTAGAGGCTCATGCACCTCAAGCATCCTTTCCAACAAGATGAAGTATGTGGCATACCTATATTCATTAAAAGGAAAAAGCAATATAAGACTCAATGTACTTGGAAATTCAAATTTAGAATACAAATGTTTGAAGTTTCAAAATCTGAAAGTGAAACAAAATGAACTGACATACCTTGTCTTAACAGGTTTGAAGAACTTCTTTGAAAATGTCCTAAAGAGAGCAAGTGAGGTGTGGTGGTTGCAAACGAACATTTGAATTTCTCTAGCTTCTACCACTACTTGCTTCACCCAATCTAGCTTCCCTATGTCTTTCAATGCGTGGACACAACATGGGGTCCAAAAGATGTGCTTGTAAGCACCCTCCACCATCAAATCAACCGGTTTGCACACACGTGCTGAATCAGTGATCACCTGTACAACATTAGCCGGCCCAACCTCCTCTATGGCATCTCTCAAAATGGTAAATTGGAAGTTTGCATCCTTACGTTTCCTTGAACAATCCATGGCTCTAAGAAAATAACAACCAGCAGGGCATGTGACTATGATATTGATGAGTGGCCGATGGCTTACATCAATCCACCCATCCATCACAATAGAGCAACCTCTCCTCATCCAATTTTGCCTCATATCCTCCATTAGCACATTAATCTTGGAATACTCTTTGTCTAGGAGGGTAGTGCATAGCTTATGATCTCTAGGGGGTATGAATGAGGGACCAATATTGGCTACATCTCTAATCATTTGTTTGAAGTAAGAGGAACGGGCCACATGAAATAGCTGAGCAAAAAAGAATTTGGCAATGAAAGACTTTGTAGCTTTTTGTGCTTGCACATTAAACATAGATTCAACTGAAGCTCCATTGTCACTACCGCTCATCTTCCTCTTTCCTCTTGTGACAACTTCACTACTACCAACCGTGGATGGCATAGGCATAGATGATTGTGAAATTGCAAAAGAAGGTGCCAGCATTGTCACACCTTGAGCCCCTATGTCCACCTCAATTTGCAATCTATAGCACTCTATCTTTTCATGTTCTTTTAAATCTCGACACATTTTAACTCCATGGTCCGCAACACCCAAAAAATGAGACTGTACCCTTGTGTAGCTGCCTCTAAAATCTTTATGGAAAACATGACAATTCCTCCCCCTTGAATTATTTTGCTTTTGATCCACAAGTGTAACATATTGGAGAAAAGTTTTTTTTTTTTGTTCAAAGGGCCCTTTGCATATATTTCCATGATTTTTGAAGGGCATTTAAATGGGTTTGGTTGCTGTCCACTACCACCCTCACCACTTCCTCTTGTATTTCTATCAACAATTTGCACTTCATTCTCACTTCCACTCTTACTCTTTCTGCTGTTCATGTTTTTTGGACTTTGAATGCAAGTTTAAACTGAAAAATGCAAATAAAAAAAAAAGCAGACATTTCATGCTTCAAACTTTGAAAAAAAATGGAAAAAAAAAGGAAAGGAAAAGACTTACCTCTTTGAAGGATTTGCAGCTCCATTTGCCCTAGAATCAATCTCTTCTCCTTCTATACCCTGCTGTTCCTCCTCTTGCAATGGCTAGCTTGAAACAGTAGGCAGTAAGTCTACACTCATCTCTTTCAAGCTGATCCTCTATTGCCCTTCGAATAGGATCATCTTTTTGTGCTATGCTAAATACATTCAGAGTTCAAAGGCTGCTACAAAATTGCTCCAAGAGCTGTTGTTTAAGATTTACTTCTTCTTTCTTTGGTAAGAAGTAGAACATAGGCCGCCAATCCATGTTCTTTTTCCAAAGTTCCCTTTCACTCATGTGTGCATTGTAGTTTTGCATTCACAAAATCAAACAGTAGGCTGGCAGGACTGCTGGTCTGATACCACTGTTATATCCCACTCAGGATTTTGACTGTTATTTTTTTATTCAACACACAATTCTGAATTGCAACTATATAATATCTGGACTGTAAAAAAAACTCAAATAGATGCTGAACTTAAACAAGCAATACTTCTCAATAATTTGTGAAAGCCACTACTGTTTTCTATTTTGACATTACAATTTCATGAATACATATCCCACTAAAATAAAACCCTTGTAGAAATTTGTTCAGGTAGTCTTATTGCTGTTTCAATCTGCCAAGTTAACCCTAACATAGATATTACTTTGTCAACACAACGCCCTTATGACAATGAATAGTTGAGGGCTTTTTAAATATAAATTGTGGACATAAAAAATCTGAGCAGCGAATAGTATTATTGAGTTAGCAAAAAATGTTATCAACCAGTCTGAATTTGATGCAAAGATTATCATGAATAGCAGGCTGGCAGGTCTGAAACAATTCTATCAAAATTTACATGCACAGGGCAACTCACAAGTTTCATAGGCAGCCAAGAAAGTCTGAATTGATTTTTAGATACCTCCAATGATATTAGAAAAGTGCCATATGCAAATCTGGGCAGATGAAAGTATACTTACTCCGGCCCACACGGTATATAGTTGTTCTAATGCTTGTCCCAAATCAAGCAAGTTTCAGACCCTCCAATATTCAGCAACCTGATTGGGTTTGTCCCCACATGATGAATCTTGCTGTCTTCAATAATCGACGGTCCCACTTTCATGCGATTCCAAAACCTTGGATGGCGTTTCAATGTGACCTTGGCAACTCAGCACCTTGGAATGGTGACACCTTTAATCAGATTGGCCTGCTCTATTTGGTCGTTTTTCCCAGTAGGATCATCAATTAGATTTGTAGGACAAATTAGTGCCATTATGCTGAATCGACTGGTCTGGAAATCTGCCCAAGTTTTGCCCAGCCTAGACACCAATATTAAAACAAGTAAACCTAATTAAGCACCTGCAAACTCTTGAAAAGTTTGAATTCGCTCAGAAGGGAAAAGGTAGGGTTTTTATCCCACCTTGTTAAATCTCGACAGGGGTTTTGTCGGAGAAGATCTCAATCTGAAAATTCAGAAAACTCTCATACATATTCCTTGCCAAATGAATAATAATAGTTTCTCTTTTATACCTCCCTTTTTTGAGAATGGACGTGAAGATCCCAAAGGTCAAGATCAACATTTGAAATTCAAATATTTAAACTCTAAATTTGTATTATTATTTTATTAATAAGCTTAATATTATTATTTTATTATATAAATAGTGTTGATAAACATTTATATCTAAGTTGTCGGTTTTGGTACGGGATCAGGTACGTGTACGAGATACATGTACGCCAATATGACAATTTTTTTTTCTTGGGTACAACACGTTTGAGTACAGGTGTTATTAATATATATGCAAAAAGTTTAAAATATACAGAATTGTAAATTCATTTGATAGTATGATACTTCATCATTGATCAATGGTAGTGATAAAGATAAATGCCAATTAATAGTTCAAAATTTCAATATTATGTCATATATCATATATGTCTAGAGTCACAATTCAAATGAAAACCATTACAATTACAAAATTGAAATAAATACAATCAAAAATTTGTATAATTGTCTTCAATCTTCATCAATCATCAAAAGGATCTAGATCAAGGTCATTGTTTGGTTCAACATCATACATCATTTGAACCACATGTAAATGCATTGCCACTCATACTACGTGCATCATGTGTAAGAGTCTCATCATCATCATTTATAGTGACTCTAGCAAGCTTTGCAATAGATGCATCCAAGTTGGCACACTCAGGGGCTATGTCCCAATGCTTCATTGAACCTTGTATTGATCTTGCTTATGTGATAGAAGACGCAAGTTCGAATGGACAAACCAAGTCTTCTTTTTTTGCAGCCAACCGGTTATGCTTTACTAAGTGGATAAAGGAGTATGTACTTCAATTTTGTTCAGCTAAAGAAAAATTTGCAACCTATTGCAATTGGAGAGAAAACCAAAAACAACTTAAAAATAGAAAAGAAAAATAAATTAAAGAATGGTAAGTACTAAAGTCTACAATACAAATGTTAAATAATAAAAAGTAAAAAATACTTACTTGTGATAGAACCTTGATTGCAAGAGGCTGGAGGAACAAATAATCTTGCCCATGGAGGTACCACCATGTGCGAGCATCTACATTGTTTTGGTCTTGAAGAGCACAAATACTATGATCTTGTCCTGAGATGAACATGCCAAACTCTTTCCTAACATTTTCCATCACTTTTGGATCTAAGGAGTCTTTTGAATGCCTGCTTGTACCCATTAGCAACTTCACTATCTTTATATGGTGGAGTTCTCCCTAGCAAAGCAACTATTTATGCAATATAGTATTTGGGAGACAATGCATATATAAGGAGATGCAATGGTGTGTTCATCTTTTTCCAACGGTGATGAATGATTTTTCAACACTTCGAAAAAATGTTTCATTAGAGTCATTCTCTTTTTGTGCTATTATGACCTTTATTTTTTCTACCATGGAGTCAATGCCATCATATTTTTCCCCCAAACATGGTCGATCTGTATCATCAAACCTGATCATACTCATGATAGGCTCGGTGAAACTCAAGACATAGTCCACACAAGCCACCAATTGTCATCTAGGATCAATGACTTGACCTTCTGGACCCTCTCTAAATTTGATTGTTTCCAAATACTCCTAAGTCACTGCATTTGGCGAATTTCAAGCTTGAAATTCGAAATTCGAAATTCGTCGAATGTGTTAAAAAACTTTAAAATTCGATTTAAGTCATTTACATTCGTACGACAAACTCATAAAGCGTTTTTCCTAGGGTTTCTTAAGCGTTTTTAGGGTTTTTGTGAGAATATTTTTATAAAAACCCCCCGCAACTTGCAATTTTCACATATTTTGAAAGGCGACTTCTTCAAACGCGAGTTGAAGGAGATTAAATACGATCTGTAGGAGATTGAAGGTCAATGGCCACAGGAGTGTTGAAAGAAGCGATTTGAAGGCAATTTATCAGTCGAAATTGAGACCACCGTCACCAACCATTTTTGTGCATTTTATTAGTCGAACTCAGAGCTTCGTCACCAGTCATCTCTGCAAAAAAAAGGTAGGTGTTCGTTTTCTTCAACTCATTTTTGTCATTTTCTAAAAGTGAAACCTTCAATTTTCTGGCGCCATGATTTTTTGTTTTGTTTCCTAAAACCTTCCATTTTCATCATTTTCTGAAACCTACGATTTTGTTGATTCGCTCGTATGCTGAAGCCTGATATTTTTGTTCCATTTTTGTCATTTTCTAAACCTGCGATTTTGTTCATGCGTCGTATGTTGAAGTGGCGAAGCCTGATATTTTTGTAGAGTTTTAATATTATATGGTTTTATAATTTATTATATTAGGTTTTCTTGCCTTTAGTTTTTATTATTTTAATACTTAGTAAAAGATTTAAATATTTTACTTTTTTATTTGTATTAAATTTATATTAATAAATCAATATTTAGTAAATGTAAATTCAGTATTATTTTAATTTTATTATTCTGAGTTTTAAAATTCAACTTAAAAATGCAGGAACTTTTATTTTGTTTATAAAAATTAAAATAAAAAATTAATATATATTTATTTTATATTTTAAATTTTAAGAATTGAAATTAAAAACTACTATATTTGTTATTTTGTGTTTTATTTTATTTTTAAAATTAATTTTTTTTAATGTTTTTAAAATACAATTTAGTATTTCTTATTTAATTTTTGGAGTATAAATAAAAATTTAATATATTTTGTTGTTTATTTGTATTTAAAGTTAAAAATGAAAAATATGTTAATTTTTTTAATGTTTATTAAAATAGATTTTTTTTAATTTTTAATTTTGATTTTTAGATTTAAAACTAGGAAATCTATATGTTTTTGAAATAAAATTTAGTGGATTTTTTAACTTTTAAATATGAAATATTATTTTGTCATTGAAACGTACAGATTATGTCTCCTCAGAAATCAACTGCCGAGGCATGGAAATATGTCACTCGCAATGGTAATGAACTCAAATGCAACAAGTGTCAGAAACCTTTTATTGGCGGTTTGACAAGGGCAATGGACCATTTACTTGGTATTTCAAATGGTGCAGGAGGAGGTGTTACAGCATGTCCTCAAGTTACCCCAGAAATGAGAGCTGCTTTAGAGAAAGAGCAGTCCAATTCAATTGTGGGAAAAATGAAGAAGGCATAAAAGAAACAGAGAATTGATGAAGATGTATCTAGATTCACATCTATTATGTCTTCCTCTTCTACTCAATCCAAACCGGTGAGCGTATCAAAAGAGCAAGGAACATTGAACAACTTTTGGAAACCAGCAGAGAAATAGGAGGTGGATGATGTAGTAGTTGATTTGTTTTATACAAATGCTATTCCATTCAATGTTACGAGAAACCCACATTTTCATAATGCAGTTCACAAAATTATAGAGTTTGGCAAAGGGTACACCCCCCCAGGTTCAGAGGCTATCAAGACAACTCTTCTGTAGAGGTCAAAAAATAGAGTGACTGAGAAATTAGCCACTGTCAAAGCCTCTTGGAGGAAAATAGGTTGCACTATATTGAGTGATGGATGGTCAGATATATGTCAAAGGCCATTGATTAATATTTTGGTGTCTTGTCCTGAGGGTGTTGTGTTCTTGAAAGTGATTGACACCATGAACCACAAGAAAACTTCCGAGTATATTTTTCAAATATTAGAGGAAGCCATTCTTGAAGTAGGGGTGGAAAATGTGGTTCAAGTGGTGACTGATAGTGCAGCAAATTGTGTGGGAGCTGGGAAGCTGATTGCAGAGAAGTACCCACAATTATATTGGAGCCCATGTGCAACCCATTGTCTCGATTTGTTGCTTCATGACTTGGCTAAATTCCCATGGGTACATGAAGCTTTTTTCAGAGGGAGAGCAATTGCAAATTTCATACGGAATCATTGTCTCACATTGAGTCTTTATAGGCAACATGCATCCAAGGAGTTGTTGAGGCCTTGTGAAACAAGATTTACTTCATTTTATATCACTTTGAAAAGAGTGGTTGAAGAAAAAGCAGCTTTGAGGTCTGTTATTTGTTCCAATGAGTGGGAACACTCAGTGCTTTCTAAAGTTCCTAAGGGGAAGAACATAGAGCAAATAATTCTAAACAAAAATTTCTAGGAAAGTCTAGCAAAGGTTTTACTTATATGTGAACCAATTGTTGATGTGCTTCGTATGGTTGATGGTGACACTCCTTGCCTTGGCATGCTTTATGAAAGCATGGACTGTTGTAAGGAAGTTATTTAAAAAACACTAAACAATGTAGAAGCAAAATATATGGAGATATGGGAGACAGTTTATTGCAGATGGAAAATGATGCACACACCTTTACATGCAGCAGCTTGCTTTTAGGAGCCTAAGTTATTTTCTATTGATAGAGAAGGTGACACTGAAATTATGGCAAGGCTTTTAGAAGCGGTTGGAAAGTATGAATCAAATCAAATAATTTCAGCACTAATCAGAAGTCAATTTTGGGTATACAAGGGCGGAGAAGGGTTGTTTGGAATGCAACCAGCCAAATATGACATGGCACATGTACCTGGGCGTAAATGGTGGATAATGGTGGATGACCTATGGAGCACAAACTCCTGAGCTACAAAGGTTTGCTATTCGAGTTTTGAGTCAGGGAGCAAGTTCATTAGCTTGTGAGAGGAACTGGAGTTGCTTTGATCACATCCATTCCAAAAAGAGGAATAAATTGTTGTCTGGAAAGTTGGGAGATCTTGTCTATATTCATAGCAATTTAAAATTGCTCATGAACAAATCAGCAAAGGACTCTTCCTCACAACAAATTCTTGAAGACATAGCAGTGCCAGTTGCAGATGAGCCTGACTTTGTTGATGATGAATTGAGTAGTGATACAAATGATGATTTAGCATCTCAACCAAGTGCTCTTGATGACTTGGAGCTTTTTTGAAGTTCTAAAGTCTTTACTGTTCTTGTACCTTTTTGACAAAAGAACATCTTCGCAATCGTGATTTCACATGTTTTTTATGGTTTATATTTTATAAATGTGTCATCTTTTTGTAATGGTTCAAATCTATCTATCAATGTTAAACTATTTAGACAATTGTATGGATATTTTACTTATATTTATAAAAATAAAATAAAATAAAAAAATTACATAAGGCGAATTTTATACTTTTCAATTTTTTTCCTTGTCGAATTTCAATGTTGCTGAATTCGAATTTGAATTTGAACCTAGTGACTTAGAAATACTCCATTGATTGCAAATAACCATGGCACCCAATGCCTCTAGCACCTTCACAAGTAATTTGAAAACGATTGTGTGATGCAAAGTAGGTCTCAACAACCTAGGATCATGTAAAAATAATTTAATAACACATTGAAATATTTGTATAAGCATACATGGTATAAATGAAATTAGAAAATAAATTAAATTTACCTTCAACAATTCCAAATTCAAGAAAGTCTTGAAAATGCCTTATGACTATGGTGGTTTGTCATGACCATTTGGATCTCCTCACCCTCTTGGTATATAGCTTTCACCCACTCTATTTCAGTGCTAATCGCTTGCATCACCAAGTTAAGGGAGTGTACAGAGCATGGCATCCAAAAAATGTGTTCATACTTTCCTCAATCAAAGCACCTGCAACCTTGCAATTTTTCGCATTGTTCGTAATGATTTGAACAACATTTTCAGGACTCACCATCTCTATGGACTCAATGAGGATTTTAAAAATGATTTTTGCATCCTTGATTTGCCCCTCACAATCAACCGCCTTCAAAAACATCGCCACTTTGGGGGAGACTATAATAACATTTATTAAAGGTCGGTTTTTGCAATCTTTCCATCCATCAAAAACAATACATTCCTATTTCAATCCAAGAATCCCTAATTGGTTTGGATGATGTCTACAATTTTTTTTACTCTTGCCAATAAGGTGGTGCACACCTTTTCATACCTAGGACCTTTGAAACCAAAAGGTGTGCTATTGATTGCCACCACCATTTCACGCCAATATGGTGATCTCACCCAGTTGAAAGGAAAACCATTGACATAAATGCAATGTGCAACTTTTTCCTCTACAATATCTCTTGCCCAATTTTGAAATGCCTTATCCAATGGGCATCTTTTGTGGGAAGGAGTGGGATCTTCTACTTAGATAGAGGGTCTGCAAGAAAGGATGTTGAGAGGTCATTACTGAATCTGTAGGTAAAGACATTGATGTTCTCTTTGCTAAAGGATGAGATCTTAATTGGACTCCGCACTCACCACAATCCCAAATGAATGTCCCTCCTCCTGCAAGTTGTTCAAGCATCATAACATAATTCCATAAAGAAGGTGCTTGATTAATTTTAAATTGTTTGTTTCCATCAATACCCACTAAACTTGAACTTGTGGCCATTCCAAATAGATTGCAATTTGATTTTGTTGTTATAAGAAATTATAAAATTTTAAATTAATAAATAAATGCAACCCTACAATATGTATAATTTATAAAGTATAAACTAGTGAATTTTCAAAATGAACACCAAAAAAATTGTAACAAATAGTGAAATTTGTTTCTTCTTTTCTCAAAAAAAAAAAAAAAAACTTGAAAAATTTCATCAAAAACTTGAAACAATTTGTTAAAAAATCATGTAGTAATCTCTTTTAATTTCTCTTTGCTTTGGTTTCCTTAACTCTTGATTCCATTTTTCCTCTTTTTCTTTTTTCATTTCTCTTGTGCTCTAATTTTCTTTCTCCTAGTCATCCTTATTCCTCGAACCGTGTGCCTCCCCTTTTGCTCTCTTTTTAACCAAGTTTGGTCTACAATAATTCATTTTTTCCTTCAGCTCTCTTTCATCCTAATGATGGATCACGTAGTGTGATTCGAAACGTTGATGGTAAAAATTAACAACACAATCGAATCCAAAAAACACATTCAAATATTTGATGGATTGTGGAAACTTGATATCTTTAAACTAAATAATCGGTTAAAATGCTTAACTTAGATGATTAGATCTCCTTTGTGCAAGTTATCCTCAATCCTTTGGCACTTTGTGATTGATCTCTTTTGAAAAAACCAACAACCCTTGAAAGTGGAAAAATAGAAAAAAATGCTTGTGCAATGTCTTCGAGGAGAGCAATGAAAAATGAAAAAGGTGAAATGCGGCTTTGGAGGGCATTTTAGGGTTTAAGTTGCACTTTTGACAACTTTTTTTAATGTTTTAAATGCTTTTTTTTGGCACCTGTAGGAGTGCTTGGGAGCACCAGAGGGCACTCGGGAGCGCCCAGTGTAATACGCACCCAATATATAGATTGTGTCCTGCTTGCTGATGTGTTTGCAGTTTTGAGATTTGCAGTATAGATAAATGACAATAATAACTGATACAAATATTTATAATGCAATGGGTGAAACTTAACTATTTCAAAATATCCACAACATTGAAATATTTCTAGATTTATTACAGCAGTAGTATAGTCACTAAGATAGGGTTTAAACGACATATAAATTACTTGTTGTACCCAAATTGAAATTTTTGCTTCATTAAGGCATTTTGCTTAAAATGGTCTAAACCTTGTAAAAGTGGGGTCAAAACTCAGTTTTTGGGCAAATAAAGTATGGGCTTTTAGTCAGTGTAATGCCAGGAAGATACTAGCAAAATTTGAAATTTTTGAAAATTAGGGTTTTTGAAATCTATTTTTAACTTGAAACCCTAAAAAATAGGAACTTGTCAGAATTGGCTGAAATCAATTTTGATTGGCTTATTTCACATCACAATCACAGTGGTGAAGTCGGTTTCAGTTAAAAGTCAGTTTAAGGCTGGTGGGTAGTTTTCACTTTTTCAGGAGAAAAGTTAGGATCTTCGGGGTCATCAATGGCAGTCGACCAGTACCAGGTATCAATATCTAAGCCTGAAACTCAAAGAGGAACGCTCTACGATAAAAGATGTTGGAAATAATGCTTTTTGATGGAGGGGGTTTTCAGATTGGCAAGAAGTGCTAAAATATTCTAAGTCTGGGAACTTTTCACTATGTAACGTAGTAGACACTTGCGCAATCAACGTGCAAATCAACTTTATAGTGTCTGTACATGTGAAAATGATGAAGTATAGTCATCCACACACCTCAGCAGTCACAACGCTTCGACATGGTCAACCGCAGTGATGGATACAGCGTTTGGAAAGCATAAAATGGTGAAAATCAATGAATTCAAAACAAATCCGCTCCCCTGTAGCCCAGGGGCGCCCTTCCATTTGAAGGTCAAGATTTGAGTGCTTTGGATGAAGGATACATTCATTATGTTCAGTTTTCAGTCAGCTTTCCGACTAGCCATGAAGCAAGATTATTCGAGTTACAGAACTCCGACAAACGAAGACAGAGGCAGAGGTTGCGAAGAGTGTTTTCTCACAAGGAGGCAGTCTAGAAATGCAGATCCGCTCCCTTCTAGCCCATGGGCGATTTTCTTTTTGAAGGCCCAGATCTAGATGCATGTGTGTTTTGATGGTTTCAGTCTTTGCAGAATTAGTTTGGTTTTTCAAAGAGCTATCAAGCGGAAGCGTATCCAGTATAGAAATCCAGTTATCAGCATTAGAAGTGGAAATTGCAGGCAGGATACATGTCAAAAGAAGTTTTTCAGAATGCAAATCTGCTCCCCTGTAGCCCAGGGGCGATCCTGAATAAGACCTGTTTGATGGATGAGTTTGCAATTGAGGTCTTCCTGAGATCTCTTCCAGCTCAATCCAGTTTTGCAGTGTACCCGTTCACAAGACGATCCGATGTTCTGAGTAACTGTGACAAAGGTCCTACCGAGCACGTAAAACAGAGGATGGTGAAGCATAGCTACACAAAGCTACACAGGTGTAGGCTAGGGGCGATTCTCCTTTAGGCCTGCCAGACGAGGTTATTTGCAATTATAGTCTTCACAAGACTTGTGTACAATTACTCAAGCTATCCAACGAGTCTAGCCGACAGCCTCCGGGATTTGGCAAGTGCTCGTATGTATGAGGTCAAGATGATAATGCTGTGAAGAAGAGCTGATTGAAGGTAGTTCAAAAAATGACTAAGTATAAGAATATAATTTTCTTTGAAAAAGGCGATTTTCTTTTAGAGGCCTTAAAAGCAATTTTCTGGCTTCATCGTCTCCAAGAACATCTCTTGCAAGTTGACCAAACTGTACATCAAGACAGGTGGCACGCGTATCGAAACATTCCAGTTCCCAGTATCAAGGGTCAAAGTATGGTGTTCAAATGAAAATCACACTTTTGTTAAACTGGTGTTTGAGCTATCACAGAATAGGAGCGCTCATTCTTTTGGGGTTCTTAATACAATTTTCAGATTCCTCACATACAGTCATTGGATGCAGAGTACTTCTAGTCACGCAATGAATCCATTATTCAGTCAGTGGGGTTCATTATTCACCGACAGCGGTAGTTTGAAGCATCAAAAGGCAATATGAAGAAATGGCTAAGTCTAGAGTCAAAACATCAATTTAATCAGAGGCGCCTAATTTTCTAAGGTATCAGATGATGATTTTAGCAGTTGTTGCTCCCAGCAGACATTTCATCTTTGTCATGCAAGCTTCGCGGTGGATATCTCAGCACGGTCGCAGGATCATTCAATCATCCAGAAATCAGAGTTGAATAGGGTCAGTTGTAACTTTGCAGTCAGCTACAAAATAGGAGATTCTCAAAAATCTCATAACTCTTGCAAATGGAAGCCTAAAAGATCAAAATTTCACTTTTTAGAATCAGGGAAGTGTGTTGAGCACAGCAAGATGCTATTTCTGGCAAAAAAATAAAATAAATATTTTTCATGCAGAGCATTGAAAAGTGACGAATTTCTTCAAAGATAAATATTGGCACCATTTTCAGTTTTTGCATGTTTTAAAATTAAGATATTATTTTTAGTCTAAAGACTTAGAGACAGTGGCAGTTCAACTAGAGAGAAGCCAATCGAATTCTTTTTTCTAAATTAGGGTTGCATTATGCATGCATGATGGTACGAATTGTTTATTTAACCAAGCATGGCGCCTTTCATCATTCATACAGCTTTGAAAGTTCGAATTTCTTCAAAGAGATTGGCGAATTTTCATCAAAGGATCAAGTTCGAAGGTGATAAAATATTCTTTTGCAGGTACAAGTTCAGATTCAGCATCAAATTCAAGGCAAAGTGGCGATTTTGAAAGAAGAAGACAAAAACAAAACAATCAAAATAATTAAAACGTCTTTTTCTCTTCTATATTTCTTCCATCTTCTCGTCTTAAATTCTCTTGCATGTTCGAAGTGTTGGCAGATTTTGGCAAAACAAAATATCTAGGTTGATTCAGAAGAGCTTTCTCAGCAAAACCCATGTGCCAGAATTTTTCAGGAAAATTTGTTCCAAAACATCTGTTCTTGAAGCTTTAATTTTCTCAACCGAAATTCTTTTGCATGGCTGAGTAAAGGGAAAGTTTTTGCATTTGTGACGTTCTGGGTTGTCTTAGAATCATTTTCTGGACAAAACCCATATCTCAGATTTTTTTTTTCGTAAAAATTCTCATCTGACAAGCTATTTTTAGCCTCAGTAGGCTATTTTTGGCTTTCCAGAAAAGTTGTCAGAATATAGCCATGTGCACAGTCAACAGGCAAGTTTTTCAGAATGCAGTTCACTCAGCTCGAATTCAAGACCAAATCGGTCTTAACCCACGACTTCATCGGAACAGTTGATACAGATCTACATAAGGTGTTGCCGGAGGTAGTTTTGGATCCACTCAAAATCAGGGATTCAGTTATCAAGAATATTCAGCAATCCGGGTTACTTGAGGCCGCTTCCATACCTATTTCGGTGCATTGCGTGGAGTTTGTAATATCTTGCATCAAGCATTACAATTCCGCTACACGAGAGATACGGTCAATAGATGGACGTGTCATATGCAGTCTCAAACCCCTTGATATCGAGCGAAGTCTGGATATTCCTCAACATTCGGATGGGATGGTCTTTTCCATGAGTCAGAGCGAGCAGGCATTCAATGCTGGACTGGATAAGTGTCAGAACAAGATGATAGAGAGGTGGCTAAAACAAAAGAAGAGGAAGTTGCCAAACAACTTGGGTCGTGGCGAGTGTAAGGATGAATACAATATTTTGATTACACTGCTTAATCGTGTCTCAGGTCATGCAGATGCAAACAAATTTCACCCATGGATGTATTATATCATTGGTAGAATCATCTCTGGGCAAGAGCATTATGACTGGGCATCCTTCATCAGTGATGCTATTCACGAGCAAATCACCGGTTTCCTAGCTGCGCATCAATTTCATATGTGTTCTTACCTGGTGTACTTGATTGCTTATCAGAATCAGTTTAATGGTTTGAATATGGTGGGCATACTCAGTGTACAGAAAGTCTATCGTTACTATGACCAGCTTGAGTTCACGAAAGCTGAAAGTCATTTTAAACGTGTACAAGAGGCTTTCTTGACTTATACAATGAGAAACTTGGACCGGGAGTTGCATATTTGCATCTCGACAGTTGCTAGAGCAGCAATGAAGAATTGGGCAGATTGGTACATTTAGTTCCCTACATACACCTATATCCGTGTCTATGGATACACAGGAAAACCAGCTATGTTACCACGTTATCCTTTGGATAAAACAATATTCATGGAGTTCCTGAGGCAGCTGTATGAAGTTCACAAACGTTTGCGCATCAAGCGTAAACCAGCTGCCGAGTTTCCTTTGCAATTCGGGATGTATTGGTGTAAGACGGCAGTTGATGCTAAGACCGCAGGTCAAGAGTTAGAAAATTGCAAACTCAAGTACCTGGTGGATACACGCACATATGATCCTTGGGGTCATTACGCAGCTCGCCTAGGTAATCTCTCTTATCACAAACCTACGATGGAAGATTACTGGGTGAATTGTGAGGATGATTTCGAGGTTCGTAGACGTAGCTATAGCAGGTTCTCTCTTCCACAAGTTTCTGTTTTCTTGGCAGAAGATGTGGAAGGATTGACAGAGGATGAGGGAGATACACTTCCTCAATTTTACAGAGAGCAGGTTGATGGACAACCACTGCCGTTAGTGAACTGGTATGCCAAAGAGTTCACATCAGTAAAGGAGAGATTGAGCAGGGTCATCCAAAATAGTACGCTTTATTTAGAAAGCAGAAGGTTGAGAAAGGCATCCATGCCTAGAGCAGAGCCGCCACCAGAAGGACTTGTATTGCCTTCTTCTTCAAAACCTAAGCAGAAGAAGAGGAGTAATCCTCCTAGAAAGAATCCAGTGCCTAGTAACTCGAAGGGAAAAGCATCTGTTGCGATTCCACGTGTAAAGCCAGTCAGAGAAGTTATTTAGACTTCTCCACAGCTTGAGGTTTAGCCTCGTATGCCGTCACCGACACCATTAGAGCAGCCTCCCGTTCCAATTCACATTGATTTGGACGTGGATTCACCTCCTCGCAGCGATTCTTTTACACATTCACATTCATCAGATCCTCCTGCGACTAGTACAGATCATTCCAGTGGGATTAGTCGGGATTCATCTTGGCTTGAGAGTCAACTGGGAAGAAAAAGGAGACAACCATCTTACGTACTTGATCATTCAGATTTCGATCATGACCATCAAGATGTACCTGAAAAGAGGATCAAGAAATAGATACATATTGGGAGAAGTGCAGATAAGGAATTCATTGTTGAGACTGCTGCACCTCCAGAAGATAAGAGTCTAGACGAGATGGAAGCTCAAGACTTCGAAGTTATCACAGTTCATTTCGGTAAGAGTACTCGTCAGACAGATATTGATCTCCTACAGGTTGCTACAGATAGCGCCAAGGATAGGATGGTGAAAGATGGTGAAGATAAATCAGCTCTCAAGGCTGAAATACAGCAGCTTCGCCAGTACATTTCTAGCCTTGTACACAGGACAGGGGATGTTGTCACCGCGCTTCCACATATGTTAGAACCACCAGCAGAGCAGGGTCAGATTGATCTCTTGGTTGCATATGGTAAGCGATTGGAGGAATGGGAAGAGGAGTTTGTTGCTAGAGGCCGCCTTGTACTTACAGAATTGTATCAATTGCGGTATAATGCATGTGAGCTTCGTCTACGACTTCAAGATGAGGAACGTGATTTGGCCATTAGTAGACCCAGGGATGAGATTCTGATTGCCAACCTGGGAATGTCATTTGATTCAGTCACAGAGGCAGAAGATAAAGAAGAGGTCTACGTTTGGAGAACACAGTTGATCTTCAAGGCAGAGATAGAAGGAAAGATAGCATTTGAGGTGGCTGAGAGCAGAGAGCATGTTACTAGTGCACTCCGCTATATAAGAGACTTTGTGTCTCAATTACCATGTGTATATCAGCGTGTGGGTGGTGACTATGTTGAGCTTGCTGACATCCAGTTAGAGCTCCAAGCACTTATTCACGGTATTTTCAGTGGTGAGACCATTGGCTGTAAGATGAATCAGCTTACAGCCATGTCAACATTGTTTGATGAGGCAATCAGGAGAAAGGGTGAGTTCCAGTGTCAGATGACTAATGGAGAAGACATGCTGCACAGACATAGGATTCTTCGCCAGAGCTTCAGTTCCCTAGATGGAGATGCAGTCAACGACCTCGTAGATGGGTTAATTGCTCAAGATCAGGGCAGTAGACTTCAGTTAAAGGCGTCCCACCTTTTTCCAAGATAGACATTAGACACAGGAGTTAAACTCGAGGCCTCTTTCCGAGTTAACTTGTTGTTACACATTGCATGGAATGTCTTTCTTGGAAACATCTACATGCACTTGGAGTTTAGATTAGATCTTTCAGTCAACTGATGATAGCATTCCAGTTGACTTGCTTTCAATAAGGACATGCATGTTGCACCTTGTCCATTTAGATTAGATGTTTCAGTTAACTAATGATAGTTTCCCAGTTAATTGTATAGTTTCATTCAATTAGGGTTTAGGAATAAGATCTTGCATGTCTTGCAGGACTTTAGTTGACTCAAGGTGATTTTAGGGTTGCCTACACCTTGAAGTCTATAAATAAGAGCTTTAAGCTCATTTGTAATTTAACCTTTGCTTGATAGCATACATGCTGTGCCTACCTTGCCTGTAGTATTGCTATTATTGTATCTGTTCAAAGAGTAATTGCTGTTATAATAAATTGTTGCGCCTACCTTGCCTGTAGTATTGCTATTATTGTATCTGTTCAAAGAGTAATTGTTGTTATAATAAATTGTTGCGCCTACCTTGCCTTCATATTATTGTTATGGTGTTTATTCGACTTTAGTTAAATGGGGTTGCTGGTTTGATCGTTATTGCATGCGTGTTGCGTCTATACAATCTACTGTCCCAGTTGCTTACCTTTTGTTTTGTCTATTATAAGCCTATCCAGAAGAGCAAATAGTTGCGCCTACCTTGCTTTCATGTTGCGAAACTGTACTCAAAGCTTATCGTATGATGTGTGTTATAGTAGACTCATTTAGCCAAGCAGATAGTTGCGCCTACCTTGCCTTCATATTGTGAAGCTGTACCAGGTTTACCGTTCATTTGTTTGTTTTAATAAACTTCTTCCCGGATTAGCAAATAGTTGCGCCTACCTTGCTTTCATGTTGTGAGCCCGCACCTGGAGTTTATCGTACAATACATTCCTGCTCCATTTCCTCATGCTCTGTTTCTTGAGGAAATTGGATAGATTTTAAAGAAGTTAGCTTAGTTGTAGTTACATGATCTGCGAAACCAGAAAATACTTAGCTGCAACGTTCTAGGTTTTCTTAACCTTGTGCCTCTACCAGCTGAGAACAAAAAGATAGGACATTAGTTTAGTTTTCTATTTCATGCATTCTAGCACAACGAGGGAGCTTCCCCTCCTAATTTGAAGAGCACTCATTACGTAGTGTGCATAGCTGTACGTACAAACTCACACTCTAGAGGTGTTAGTTCTTACGCCAACATTACTATAACACTCTTAATATTGTATTTTTGAGATACCCCTTAACTGATGTTCGAAAATATATTGAAAGTGGACTATGACCAGCAACCCTGGAATTCAATGAAAGATTACAATCTCCTTCAAAATGCTGCTGTTCACCTCCGATTTATTTGCAGTCTTCTCCAACCCTAGGTGCCACAAACATCAGCAATTTTCTGCCCCAAACTTGGGCAACTCAACCTCTAGCTCCCACGCCCTTCCTAGGGTAGTATGGTTTGCCTTGGAAATAGTGCAGCCAGCAAAATAGGGGGATAAACTTGTATTTTCTGATCTTGAAATTTTCTGCTTGAACCTCTTCAATCTTTCTTGAAACCCTAGGCAAGTTTATCAAAATTTAAAACAATGTAGCTCCTATGTGATTCTTGAATGAAATCACCTATAATATCCACTAGGAAAGATCTTGAACTTTCGAAATGGATGTTCTCCATAAGGGTTTTCGTCCTTACAAAGCTATGGAAGAACACTGTTCAACCTATAATAATTCTCATAAATTTCCAAGCATGAATGCCAAATGACTTCCAAAAGCATTTTTATTACCTTCTCCAAAACCCCACGTCCACCTTGGGGCTTGTGCTATGGGTCCCAAGGTTCTCTACAATGGAAGCATAGTTTTTTTCATCCAAGCTCATTAAGCTAATCACTATCCAACCTATTAGATACATTCTTGGACTGATTTATGTCTTTCGGAAAATGTTTTCTATCTTTGTCCCTCTTATGTAAGAATCTCTTAGACTGAAATTTATTTCTAGATGTAGAAGATTTCATATCCCTTGCCTTTTTAATGGTATTTTGTAGAGTAGGTGGACCAAGTGCCTTAATCCAATCCCTCAATGGATCTGAAAGCCCATCCATGAATTAGACAATCAATCTTCTTTCTAAAATGTCGGCTACCAACATGGATAACCTCTGAAAATCTGCAATGTAAGCTTCAACTAAACCCCACTACTTAAGTTGTGCCAACTCCTTAAAATGTAGTTCTAGATCCTTCTTGTCAAATCTATGTATTAAACTCTCTGTAAACTCTACATGGGAGTCAGTCTGATCATGGCCCAAGGTGACATTTTGTGATGCCACCACTCATAAGCACTATCATCTAAGTGTATAGTGGCATATTTAAGGGCCTCATCCTCTAGCATTGAGTTAATGAAAGTGTCTAATTTTTGAATCCATGCTCTAGCTATAGTTTTCCCCGAGCCATTATAATATGGAATGGACAATTTTCCCACTTTTCTCTGCTAGTCACGGTTATGCTGTCTACCACCTCCACTCAGCCTATGTTTCAATCTGAGGTCCATGTAGTCTCAGAAGGAAATTTCGTCCTAGAACTCAAGTCTTGAACTCCTCCAATCCTCTAGAATCCAATCTTGTAACTTTTGTTGTGTGGGTTCTTCTTCAATCTGTGGGTTAATCCTTGGTGGAAAGTTAGGCATAAGGGGTTTTGAGCTGGCTACTCATGTCACAACGCACTAATTTGCAGCCCTATTATTAACTGAATTGTCCCCATTTTTGTTGTTCCTTTTGTGTGCATTGTTACCACCATAGAAGCATAAATCTGCAAAAGAAATTGATTAATTGCAATTTTTTAAAAATCAGCAAGATGGATGATTTTTTCCCCAATTTGGTCAACGATTTTTTCTTGTTTCAAATTGCAAAATTGCCAAAAAAATGTGTTTAAAACCTGCAAAAGACATGAATAAAATCGTGCTGATTTTCGTGCGAAAAAAAAAACCATGAGACCATAGCTTGTTGCTTACTATTATGCTTTGATAGATTTTTTCCAAGCATCCATAGCTTCTTCGAAAGCACCTGTTTTATGCTTTTAGCCATAGCAGCAAGGCAGTGAACTGTTTGATAAAATGCTTTGGTAGACATGTATGAAAAATGTGGTAAAATAGACAAGGCAGTGAGCTGTTTGAAAAAATGCCTCAAAGAAATCTGGTCTCATGGTAATGGAATGCCATGACAAGCAAATTCTTTCTACTTACTATTATGCTTTGATAGATTTTTTCCGAGCATCCATAGCTTGTTTGAAAGCACCTGTTTTAGGCTTTTAGCCATAGCAGCAAGGCAGTGAACTGATAAAATGCTTTGGTAGACATGTATGAAAATGTGGTAGCATAGACAAGGCAGTGAACTTTTTGAAATAATGCCTCAAAGAAATCTGGTCTCATGGAATGCCACGACAAGCAAATGCAATTGGCAGATGCTCCTATTTATTAGTTATGCAATCTGAAGTAATTGCATAACTGCTTCAGTTGACTTTGTAAAAAACTATATTGTAATTGAAATTTTGTCATCTATCAACATTTAGTTATTAGTTATGCATTGTGAAGTAATGCTTTGAGTTTCAAAGATGTGCAATGCAATGTAATCAATGATAAAAATATAAACTACAAAAATCGATTTTCTACAATTCATTAGTTAAACTCTTTATTTTATTTGCTCTCTATATCTCTATGCTATGGAAATGCCTTTCAATTTTTTAAAAAATAGTTTTTATCTCTTCTACGATTTTTTACGTTATTTTTTAAATCCGATTTTTTCAAAAAATCTTGTACTTTTGGTTTGCCGATTTTTTCCCCAAAATATTATGCTGCTATGGTTACCACCATTGTTTCCCCCATTGTTTCCACCATTGTTTTCGACATAGTTGGAAGACTCGTCCCAAGCAAAAACTCGCCAAGCCAAAAATTGGAGAGTTTTTAAAACTCGGAAAAAACTCGGGAACTTAAAAAATTGCATAAATTTCATTAAAAACACATTTTTTTTGCAAAATTCAATGACAAGATGAATCCAATGAATCCATAAATGTGTACAAAAGTGTTTTCTATTAATTTTGATTGACTTCAATGTAAATTGATTACAAAATCGCTTTCTTATGTGGAATCCCAATGGCTAAAAGCCTGAAAGTTTGATACATGAAAGCAATAAAACTAGAACTAGAAGCAAATACTAAACAGTTACTAAATACAACATGCTAGGCTTTCCCCTTCCCTAGTCTAGCAGCAACTAGGGAAGAAGGGGTGGGTCCTCTAGTCCTCCCGCGTGTGCGTGATGGTGGTGGTGGTGATCGCACTCGCGGTGCTCCTGCTACTGGCTCCTCGGCTAGCATGAAAGGCTGTGTCTCTGGCTCTGGCTGAATCTCATCCATATCCTCAGGAATGTCCTCCAACCCTACATCTCCTGATGCACCCACATCCTCCATTGCTTGTCACTCAAAGTCAAGGATCTCGTCCGCGTTAAACAATGGAGGCTGCTCATCTCGCCCTGTCCAATCACTATAAGGATCTATCTCATCTAAATCAATAGGATCCAGTGATTTTTCTTCTACTCTCTTTGTATGCAACCGAAGGTTGTATTGCACAAAGACAAGATCATTGAGGCGCTTTTGTGCTTACTTGTTCGTCTTTTTCGTGTTAATGGACTCAAACAAGCTCCAATTGCGCTCACAACTGGATGTACTACAGGGCTGACATAATACGCGGAGGGCAATTTTTTGAAGATGTGGGGTTTTTCCACCCCAATTTTTCCACCAAACCTCTGCAAAACAAATAAATATTGAAGAGTTAGAAAACAAAGTCAAAGACTCAAAAGTCAAAACACATTTTATCAAATTATAAGATGCATGTGAAATAAACTTAAAAGTTAAAGACTCCCAATTTTATACCTGGTGGCAGAGTGTTTTTTCCTCTAACAGCTAGCTTCAAAGAAAAGAGATTACCAGTTGCTTCCCTATACATATCCAACTCGCTGACGATGTGGTCTCTCGCTGCAACCTCAAATTCCATCCTCTGAAAGCATGTCATGAGCCCCTCCATAACCTCTCCATTAGGATCGGAGAAGCTCTTTGAGAAGAGATAAGAAGGGTTGAGGAAGTACCCTGCTGCATGGATGGGTTGGTGGAGTTGATTGTTCCACCTCCTATCAACAATTTCCCATATGGGATCAAATTTCAGGCTGTCCCTCATGCAGTAACTTTTGATAGCCTTTTTGGCCCTATCCATGGCCTCATAAATATATCCTATGGGGTTTTGATCCCCATCTACCAAACGAAGGACTCTTACCAAGGGCTCCGACACCTAGATTAAAAATACAAAAAATCAAAGTTAGAAATTTATAATGAAAGGTTTAAAGTTAAATTAAAAAATATATATATTTATATTCGACTTGAGTTTAAAATTAAAATCAAAGTTTTGAAGTTACCTTCACGATCTTTGTAGCTTTTTGTGCAAACAAGGGGTCAAAGACTATTGTAGCAACTCTCTCTCCTTCGGGCTTCTTTGAATATGAGGAGTCATTCCATGCTTGACTCACAAACATTTGTTTTAAAGAGCCCAAAGAATCCAAAATGCTTTGCAACGTTATGAAAATCGTTGCAAACCTTGTGGCACCTGGTCTCACCAACTCCTTCCCTTACATATGATCTCTCATCAAGCTAAGAACCCAAGGGTGATTGTAGACAAATTTTGTGATGCTCCTTGCATCATCTACAATTGTTGCCACCCAAACAAGTTTGCCTATGTCCTCCAAAAGAAGGTCAAGGCAATGGGC
Organism: Sequoiadendron giganteum; assembly: GCA_007115665.2. Taxonomy (NCBI): domain Eukaryota; kingdom Viridiplantae; phylum Streptophyta; class Pinopsida; order Cupressales; family Cupressaceae; genus Sequoiadendron; species Sequoiadendron giganteum. Next base: position 440,929,013 of record CM021106.1, on the reverse strand, counting down.
CGCACAAGGTGACCAAAAGAGTGATGGATGTCTAATCTCAAGCATTCTTCCTGCTGCCACATACGCTGCTGCATTATCTGTGATAACTTGCACCACATTAGCGATCCCCACCTCCATCACAACTTCTTCCAACAATGTACACAATGTATCTGCAGTTTTTATCCTATTGGAAGCATCTATCGACTTCCAAAACACATCTTCACCTTTGCAAGCAACCAAAAAGTTAATGATGGTGCGGTTTTTCCCATCCGTCCACCCATCAGAAAGAATGGAGCAGCCATATTTCTTCCATTTATATTTTTGTTCTTCAACCACTTGCATTGCCCTTTGGGTTACATTTGTGAGCAACCTGCAGGTACAAAGTAAAATAATTAAATATGTACAAAATTGTAAGTTTTAAACAAAAAAGAGCTTGAATTCAACATAAATAATAAATTATAAATTAATTTGATTTAAAGAACATAAACTTAGAATAAAATTTAAGTTGACTTTCACTTACCTCCCACTCAAATCTTTGCGAGAAGGTGGCTTGTAGCCTTTTCCCGCAACTGTCAATGCAGTGACCATATTGTGCCAATAGGGACTACTTGCCACATTAAATGGTATGTTATTGAAATACCAAAAGTCAGCACATGCCAAGTTGGCATGTTGATGTACCTCCTTGTTCCACCCTGTAGCCTCCAATGATACCTGTGCTCTTGATGTGTTTCGAGGCACAAAGAAACTCTGTGGGTTGCGTGAAGATGAAGGTGGTGGTGGCACTAGCACTCTAGTCGAAGTCGAACTAGAGGAAACAGGGGGCCTAGAGGACAGCACAGTTGTAGTTGTGCTATGAATGTGAATCCGTGGACCACGAAGAGAGCTCACAATGCCAATATCTCCCTCCTCATCTGACTCTATCTCCATGTGCTCGGCCCCGTGCTCCTAAGTCTGACCATGGGCATGCACATGTCCACTAGCTATGGCAGCTGCTATGGATTTTTTTGCCCTCTCCCTTTGCATTTTTCTTTCCTCAACAATTGAAAGTAGTGCAAGCATCTCTCTTCTAATCACTTCTTTGGGCTGCTTACAAGGTTTGGCATCACACTGAGGAATGCCTGCAAGATGGTATTTGAGGCGATTAATGCCTGCATGATATGTATTCTTGCACTCACTGCAAACAACTGTTCTAGGTGTGTGCCCTCTCGCACCATACTTCCATGTAGGGTCTCTAGCCCCTGGAGGACGAGTGCCTGAAACCCATGATGATGGTGTAGGCGGGGTGGAACTTGATGGGGCAGGGGCGGAACCTGATGCTGAACCAGAGCCGAAAGCCATTATAGTGTGTATTCAATGATCAATGATCAATCTACACATACAAAAAATATGTACAACATATTAGTTTTTTAATACAAAACAATTTAAAAAACAACCTAAATCATTAAAAATTTAAAACTTAAAAGATATAGAGTTAAATTTGATTTAAATTGATACAAATGTGTTTAAATGAATTATAAATTAACATTATTAACTAATCTTATCATTCTACACAAAAAATGAACCTAGGTCTGAAAATTTCAAAAAATAGTGAAAAAAATCAGCAAAAATCAACAAAAGATTGTGATGAATCTTGTTTTTTGGATTTTAAATGCAAAAAAATTGATTCGTTGTGCTCTATCATGACTTTTTTTCAATTTGGAATGAGTATTTTGCAAGAAGAATGAAAGAAAATGATTAAGCAAAAACAAAAAACAAAAACAAATACCCTACCTGTGAATTGAATTTCTCTTCAAAATCCACACAAAATGGCGTTTGAATCTGCTCTCCTCGATGGCAAATCGTTGGAAATGATATCTCCTTGCTTGGGGGGGGTTTTTAGCTCCTCACACAAACTATCATTCAATTTCAAAATAAAATGAAATTGAAAAAAGACGTTTTTTTAGCTTTATGCTGCGCGGCCGAGTTTTTTTGTCGGACTCGCGAGTTTTTGGCGAGTACTCGCTTTCAAAAACTCGGAAAAACTCATTTTTTCAAGTTTGGCGAGTAAACCTCGAAAAAATTCGCGAGTTTTTGAAAACTCGGCGAGTTTTCTGCGAGTGTGCCAACTATGGTTTTCGGCATTGTTGTTATTTTCCAACATGGTTCATTAATGCCACCATTTGAGCTAAACTCTACTGTAAGTCTTGCTGCCCTCTAGCTAGATCATTTAGCATCTCTCTGGTACTAGGTTCCTGTTGTTCTCTGTCACCCATGTTAACACCTAGAAATATACCAGTCCCTATTTGAACCTCAAAATTAGGATTAGACCCATTCCTTCTCAGATTATAATGATGAGTAAAAGGTGGCTGCATTACTCATTCCAAGGTCATGTCATTGTTTTAACAAACCCTCCAGGATGGCAAGATACTTTTACTTTGATACCACTATAATATGCACCCTTTATATTTTTTTTGTGTGTTCTGTTTGCTGATGTGTTCGCAATTTTGAGACTTACAATATAGATAAATGACAATAATAACAACTGATACAAATATTTGCAATGCAATGGTTGAAACTTAACTATTTCGAAATATCCACAGTACTGAAATATTTCCAGATTCATTACAGTAGTAGTACAGTCACTAAGATAGGGTTTAAACAACATATAAATGACTATAACACTCTTAATATTGTATTTTTGACATATGCATTAACTTATGTTCGGAAATGGATTGAAACCGGACTATGACCAGCAACCCTGAAACTCATTGAAAGATTACAATCTCCTTCAAAATGCTGCTGTTCACTTCTGAGTTATTTTCAAAGTCTTCTTTAACCCTAGGTGCCACAAACTCTAGCAATTTTCTGCTCCAAACTTGGGTGACTCAACCTCCAACTCCCATGCCCTTCCTAGGGTAGTATGGCCTTCCTTGGGAATAGCACGACCAGCAAAATAGGGGGATAAACATGTCTTTTTTGATTTTGAAATTTGCTGCTGAAACCTCTTCAATCTGCCCTTTTAAATCTTTCTTGAAACCCTAGGCAGGTTCACCAAAATCTGAAACAATGTGTTGGCATTTCAAATCGCACCTCTGGAATGCGTCTTGGAAACGGACTGCTATGTGTAGTAAACTTCTCTTCAAATTAGGAGGGGAAGCTCCCTCTTTTGCTGAGTTTGCATAAAGAAAGTAAACTAAAACTAATTTTGCCTATCTTTTTGATTTAGCTATGAGAACACAAGGTTATAGAACTCTAGATGTTGCAGTTGAGGTTTTCCCTCTAATGAAACTTAACAACTACAACTAACTTACGCTAAAGACGTTTCTATCCTCTCAAGCAAATGCAGAGCAAGAGAGTTTAGAAATGAACAAGATTGATTTTCTGACATAGATACTTAAATAAACTATTCTCAACACACATCTACTAAATTTCAATGCAAGCTGAAAAGGAGATCATATAAGTATTACAATAAACGGAAATATGAGACTTTATTTCAAGGCAGCAAAAGCACGCTCAAGGCTTTATTTCCTCACACTTCTTGCACAACATAATAAACGGAAATCTGAGATTTTTATATCGGGGCAGCAAAAGCACACTCAGGACTTTATTTACTCGAACTTCTGGCACAAAGTTACAATTTCGGGACAACAAGTTTTGGAAAAATACACGCAACATGCGATCAAACCAGATTACAATTGACACAAAACATATGCACTAAACAAGGATTTGCAGCTAAGGAGGCATGCAAACTTGCTCTTTACACAAAGTGAACTGAAACTAAACGATAAAAAACATGAAGGCATAGGCTCAACAATTCTGTTATCACAAGCACGGTTAAAGAAAACTGAGCAAACACTACTCTTATTTATAACTAAGCCGAAGAGTAGGGAACCCTAAAATCTCCTTGATTTTACAACTAAGACTTGCCAAGTCGCAAACTTTATTCTTAATCCTAGAACAAGAAAAAAATTTACACCTAAGAAAGCATGTAAAATAGGAAAATGCCAACTCATGCCAACTCATTACAATTGTTTTCTTTCCCTTCTCAAAAGAATAGATAAGAATGAAACCGAGAATAGAAAGAAAGCTGAGATGAAAGCTTCTAGAAGAAAGCTGATTTAAATCTCGATCACATCCGCTAAAAAGCGGGCAACTTCATCCTTAGTGGGAGTGCCAATACTATTAATAACAAAATGCCACTTTTCCAAGATTTCTTCACCATCTGCAATAGATCTTAGGAAATCGTCACTCTCATTGGCCACTTTCTCAAACTTTGCTGACATCATGGAAATCATCTTCATTCTCCCAACACTGCCATCGCTGCCATGTATGATACTCTGAAACTCTGCTTGGACTACGTCAAGCCCAATGTATGAACCATCCTCAAGGCAATACTGACAAGGAATTGCTGAAACAAATTCTCTAATGAACTTAAGAGTATCAATAACTCTTTGCTTATACACAACAAACTCCTTAGATATTCTCACATATGTATTAACCTTGAAAAGGTGACCTTCCTTCCATTCCAAGATTTGTCTTTTATGTTCTCTTGCCATTGTAGAGCCATAAGCCATATTTAAATCTGCAATTATGATTTCATGTATAGGCTTGAACTCGGCTATCAACTACTCAAAATCCTGGATACTTTGACGTAATTCATGAGCCTTGTATCTCAGCTGGAAGACCTGTGCTAGAATCTCTTTTCCTTTGACAATGAACTCTTCAATCCATTCTTGAGTTTGTTTTCCTCAAATAACTAATTGCCTTAACTGCTGTTGATCAACTAGTGTCTCTAAAACTTGGGGCAACAACTGTGTTGTTTGTGAGGTGCCATGGACGAGATTAGATATACACAACCGGAGTTGATGATTTTCAGCCTTGAGGGCTGCCTTGTCTTCTCCATCCTTTTGCACTCTTTCTTGAATATTCTCTGTTACCATCTTGAACAAACTCATGTCAGCATGTCGGGTACTCTTACCAAGATTTGCCTTGACTATCACAAAATCACCAACATCCACCTCGTCTTTGATTTTATCTTCAAGAGGTGTAGCTGTCTCCATCACCATCTCACCATCAAGATTTCTCTCAAAGTGCATTTGTTTCTTAGCTTTCTTCTTGGGTGCTTCTTGATACACATCAAGATCATGAATATTTACTTGATAAGACGGCCTTCTTCTTGTCCTTCCCAAGGAGCTCTCAAGCCAAGATGTGGTATCTCTACTAACACCCATGGGAAGTACAACTGCAATATCTTCTACTACCTCCTCGTCTTCCAAATCAATGTGAATTGGTAAAGACTTCGGGGATGGAAAAGGCTCATGTGTCAAAGGCACATCTGTGGTTTCCTCTTGCGGTATGGGCTCATGTGAAGGAACCTCTGTTTCATTCATTGGCTGCTCCTGGATGACAATTCCTTTGAAATCCAACCTCTTCTTTGCACTCTTTGTAGACCTACTACCCTTCACAACTTCTTGGCTTTTTCCTTTTGTCTTTGACTGAGCTTTAGAAGAAGGAAGCAATCGATGAACCCTTGGCGGCTTTGCTACTGGAATTGACTTCATTCTTTTGAGTGTCAAGAAGGTCTCGCTGTAATCAACAACTTGACGAGTCCTTTCTTCCACTGTGAGGCATTCTTTATTGGCCCAATTGATCTGTGGAAGGGGTTGTTGCTCAATCTGATTTCTAATATATGCTGGGAGAATTACATCTCCATCATCATCTGATAACCCTTCAATGTCTTCAGATAGGCAATCCTTCATCTGATGAAGGGTGAGTCTACTATTGCTTCGCCTTCGCACCTCAACCTCATCTTTGCAGTTGGCCCAAAAATCCTCGAGTGCGGACACATGAGAGAAGTTTTGACCAAGTCTAGAAGCATAAACTCCATGGGGATCATAATATCGTCTCTCGCTGAAAGGCTTGAGACCAAGTTTAGTTAACTCGTTACCCATTATCTTGGCATCTACCAAAGACCTGCATGTGTAAATTCCTAATGCAAAAGGGAAGTTGAAGGCTGGTTTCTTTTTGTTTCGCAAGAGAGTGTGAACATCTGATACTTGCTTAAGAAACTCCATACATACAACCTCATCAAACGGATACCTTGGTAACATGAGAGGAGCACCTGAATAGCCATAAACCCTTAGGTAAGTGAAAGTAGCAAACTGAATATACCAACCCGCCCATTCCGACATTGCTGTCCTGGCAATAGATGAGATGCGCACATGTAACTCATTGTCTAGGTTACGCACTGTATATATTAGGAATGCTTCATTCACTCTGTTGTAGTGATGTGTTGATGCAACGAATTCCAGTTGAGTGTAGTAATTGTAAACATGCTGAACATTCAAGGATCCCTCTATGTTTAACCCTTGGAATTTGCCTTGAAAGGCAACTAAGTAGACTAGGTATGATATCATGTGGAATTCATGCTTGTTGAAATACTCAATTATCTGTTGATGAAAGCAGTCACTGATCAATGTAGGCCAGTCATAAAATTCCGTTTTTTCCATGATGTGAGGTATCACGTAGAACATCCAGGGTTGAAACTTGGTTGCATTTGCTTGCCCTGTGATCCTGTTAAGCAAGTTGATTATTATGGCAATCTCATTCTTAAACTCGCCTCTCCCAACATTCTTTGGCAATGTCTTATGTTTTTCTTTCATCCATCTTGTTGCAATCTTTTTGCTATATTTCTCCTTATCCATTTCCCATATTCTTTCACATTCAACCCTAGAGATTGTAGTACTTCTAGGCCAGAGTGGAATTGAGAAACATCTTTCTATTACATCTGGCTTTAGGCTACAAATGATTCTCCCATCCACTGACTGAATTTCCCTCGTTGCTGGATTGTAATGTTTGATACAAGCAATTACGAATTTTATGTTTTGAACTGAAAAAGGAATGGACGTTGCTGCAAGAAGACCTGAATGGCCAAGATGCCTGATGGTGACATTGCCTGCGTCTTCCAAAGCACACAAATTGAACACTGGCTTAATGTGATGTAAGTCAGTTTCAGCTGTTTCAATGAAATCATGGTATAGTGTTGATTTGGTCTTAAAATCTGTAGGGTGTACTCCATTCTGCAAAACTCGAAGATTGCCTGTAAACTCGCCTATGTTCTGACAAGTTTTGCACAACTTTCTCTTTTTAGAAATTTGATTTTCTTTCGTCAAACGGATGAATTTTTTGGAAATTTTTCTAAGATATGGGTTTTGATCAAAATTTCGTTACAAGAAGACCCAGATCGTCCATTTTTGAAAATTTGGAGTGAAGACTAAAAAAGCAGCAAACCCTAATTTTCTTCGAAAAAAGCAGAAAAAACTGACATTTGGGTATTGTTCAGAGGCACATTCTGGATGAACCCATTTGATTAGATTTTGAAAACCTCGAAGTTTCTCTGAAAAAGCAGCCACTTGAAGTTTCACTGAAAAAGCTGTGATATGGGTTTTGTCCAGAAAAAGGTTTGAGATAGACCCAGAAGATTGGAAGTTGGAAGTTTTGAAGTTTTCTTTGACATGCAAAATAAAATGCAGCTGCTGCAACCTTGAGAAAATCCTTCAAAAATTGTCCAGAAGATAGAACTTGCATAAACCAGCTTGCTGAAAATTGAAAACAATGGCCTCCTTCTTCAAAGATTTGATGTTCTGGATGAAAAACATGGAAAAAGTAAGCCTTCTTGAGTGTTGATCTGAAAATTTATTGAAGAACCAACAAATTCATTTTCTTGAGTCTTGAAAATATAGGTTTGAAGTTGTTGCTCTATTTCTCCTTGAAGCTACCTGCAAGAAAATATGAAAAATAAAACACAAAGGTGCCTTTAAATGAGTTTTGTCTTGAGAAACAACCTTCAAAACCCTAATCCTTGAAACCCTAATCTTAGTTTATGCAATGAACTTAGGCATTTTTTCTCTCCTTTCAAGATTGTTTGAAAATTTCAAAAATTTCTCTAAGGCATTGCAAGTTGGGCGCCTATCTTGAGTTGAGGCGCCTATTCTTTCTAGACTTAACCACTTTTTCATCATTTTCAACTTCTCCTCAATTTTCAACCCTAGTTTGATCCTGTCTCCAGGCTTCCAGATTGATCCGACGGACGAGCTGAACGTTTCATTGCGGAGCCTGATCGAATCTAACGGCATTGTTCTGGAGACATTTTTTGATAAAAACTTCGTTTGACCCTTCAAAATGTCGGGTGCCTATATCTTCCAAGGGCGCTCACTTTCTCTAGTGTTAGCCATTTTTATGATCTTCAAATTTGCTTGTCTTCAGACCCTCAGATGAATTAATGATTCTGGGCGTTGTACTGATCAGATTGACTGGCTGTCAGGTTCACTGGATAGCTAAGAAGATTCTGGAAGGGGTCTCCTGCATACTTCTCCGGAAATTGACATTTAAAGGCTCTAAACCCTAGGCGCCCTTCTCCTTCAGGGGCGCCCATCTCCTCCAAAGATAGTTTTTATTCTGAGTTTTTCACTGTTGCTTCTGATGTTTGTCGTTCCATTCACTTTTTCCTCCTGTTCAACTTGCAACATCTGATGATTGCCTGCTTTGACGGACGTGCTGATGATTGTGTTGGACAGCTTGATCAAGTCTGACGGAGCTACGTTAGAGGCATCTTTTGCAAATTTCATCATTAAACCTCTTAAAATCTTGGGCGCCCTTTTTCTCCAGGGGTGCCCATGTTCATCAAACTTAGCCAATTTATCTGTTTTTTAACCTTCAGAGTTGCATTCTATCTCCAGCTTGAAACTCCTTTGTTCAATCTTGGATTCCAGATGATTGCATGATCGGATGACTGTGTTGTTGGACTCTCTGCAGAGCTGGGATGAATCTGAACAACATTGCCTGGGAGCTCCGACTCTGATTCCATCATCTGTTACCTTGAAAAACTAGGCGCCTATTCTCTTTAGGGGCGCCCATGGCTGGCAAATTTAGAAAAAATTCTGAGATTTTCAAATTTCTTTCCTCGATTGACGTGTTTTCCTTGGCCTCGACTACCGGATACAAAAAATTTCTAAGGCGTGGGAGTATGGGCACCCTTCTTGACTGGAGGCACCTGGATTCACTAGAGTTAGCCAAATTTTAGCATTTTTCAACTTTTTCAAATTATTCTCTCCTTTCTTCGTTTTTTGTGCATGTTCATCGTTGACAGCTTCTGCTTGACGCTTGAACATCTGATTCTGACATCTAGCAACCGAATGTCCTCCATTGATGAGCTTGGTTCCCCAGAAAAAGCTTCTAAAAAAGCAGAATAGACCCACTAGGGAAAAATTGATCTTTTCGTGATTTTGACTGTAGCAGCCTGATGAGGAAGTATTTTGAGCCAATCAAAATCAGTCTCAACCTTAGAAGCCAAACTTTCTATGTTTAGAAATTTTCTATTTTTAGAAAATTTTACAAGTATCCATTTCGAAAGAAACCCAAAAAAACCCAAAAAAAGTTTCTATTTTTAGAAAATTGCTAAAAATAGAAATTTTCCTAGAATTTAGGGTTAAAAAATTGAAATTTGGGTATTGTTGGTTTGATTGTTTTGAGCCGACCCAAATTGTCAGATTTGAAAATTTCAAGTTTCTGACCCCCCATGAAAGACATACAAACCCCAAGTTTGACCTTTTCTGACAGATTTAACAGTATTTTGACTCATTTCTTCAAAATGCCTAAGTGTAGCAAATTTTTTAATTTGGGGTACAACACAATGTAGCTCCTATGTGATTCTTGAATGAAATCACATGTAATATCCACCAAGAAATATCTTGCACTTTCAAAATCGATGTTCTCCGTAAGGGTTTTCGACCTTACAAAGCTATGGAAGAACAATGTTCAACCTGTAGTAATTCTCATAATTTCCAAGCATGAATGCCACATGACTTCCAAAAAGCACTTTTATTACCTCCTCCAAAGCCCCACGCCCACCTTGGGAAAATAACATTAATTTAATTTTAACAAAATCCCCCTTTTATGTCTCCCATGTAGGCATCTGTAATGTCCCCATTTTTAGCACTACACTTTCCAGTGACTGTTAGCCTATTCCCGGATGCTTGTAGGCTAGTCAGAGGAAAAATTAGGGTTTCCAACTGCTTGGAGGTTTCTTTTGAAGATTTAGGGGTTCGCATGTTGAAGTTTTGCAGATTGGTCGCGGGGTTATTTTTGGGTTTTCAGAGAGCTTCGCAGTGGTATGACATGCAACTGAATCAGACAACTTTTCCGAACTTACCATTTTTAGTAAGTTACGACAGTTGCATGTTGGATTTTTACAGTTCAAATTCTGGATTCCTTTTGGGTTTTCAGAGAGCTTCGCGACGATGTGACATGCAACTGAATCAAAGAACTTCTACGAACTTACTATTTTTAGTAAGTTACGACGGTTGCATGTTGGATTTTTACAGTTCGGATTCTGGATTCCTTCTAGGGTTTCAGAGAGCTTCGCAACGGTGTGACATGCAACTGAATCTGAGAACTTTTCCGGACTTACTATTTTTAGTAAGTACGACGGCTGCTCGGATTGTGGTTAAAATGAGTTTGGAACAATTTACTATTTTTAGCAGTATGCTGTTTTTAGTAAGTTATATTTTTAGCAGTGCTATTTTTAGCAGGCTTTCTGCAGTTCAATTCAGTGGTTATATCTGGTAGGTCAATTGGAGCAGTTTGGTCTCCAACACCCTTGGTGCTATTTTTGGCAGTGTTTCAACAACTTGGTATTATGGCTATTTCGGGCAGGGCCATATAGTCAGTTGGTCTCCAGCATTTGAGGTGATTATTTCGGCAAATTTGATATTCGATGAGAATATTATTTTAAGTGAAATATTTAAAAGGGCATGTTTGGACGCCTTGGAGAAATAAGTGGTCAATTATATTTATATTTCACTTTAATAAAGTGTTTCACTTTATTATTATTTTGGACGCAATAATATACTTTATTGACATTTTAATAACGTATAATACTTCTTGGAGGAGGACGACTTGGAGAAATGAAATGCAAATGACACAAATGGGCATTGTGAATTTGAGTTTGGTTTTGGCGTCCATTTGGAGGGAGATTGAATTTGAATTTGGAGTAGGAAATGTTATAAATAAGAGCACTGGGCTCTTTGTTCACTATCTTATATCTACAGTAATGTTATGCTGCCAGAATGGTTAGTGAGTTGCTTCGAGGAATGCATACCTCCTAGCTTTGGCTTGACTTCTTGCTTGACAAATAGCAACTAGTTGAGATTTGGCTGTTCTTAATCCTTGAGAACAGATTGAGCACATTGTAGTTGAGTTTCTTGCATTTTTATCAGTTTTTGGTAATGCTAGTGTGGTGCTTGGCTGAAGCACATTTTCGATCATAGCTCCTTGCACAATTTTTTGTTGGTTCTGGGTATTGGCTTATTGTTCAAGTCTACCTGGGGCGCCCCTTCTTGCAAGTTTTCAGATTTTTAAGAGGTGATTTGGATTTTATCTTGCTGGTCGCCCTTTCTTGGAGGTTGTACGTTGCTTGCCATTGCATTGGGAAGCGTGCATAAATTATCAAAGGCTTCTTGCTGCTATTTCTTGGTTTGTACTTGGTCGCCCTTCTCTTATGCTTCCTTTGCACTTGATTTCACATCAATCGGAGGTGTTTTGATGAAGTTATGAACGTTTTGGTGATTCTAGGGCTTGCTGGTATGAATTTCTAATTGCTGCAATTTTTATATCAGACCTGATATTTCAGTCCTTTTTACTATATTTCATATGCTGGATAGCTTGTACTTGTTTGGAGTTCATTTCCTAACATTCTGGAGTTCATTGGTTATCTACATCTCATCGTATTTGCAGATTGTTCATCTCATTGTAATGCTAAATCAGTAGTACTGATCAGCTCTTTACTTTCTGCACTTTATATTTTGTATCCCCACTTTTGTGGAAGAGACTGGCATCATTTCAGTCTATAGTTTCAAGTTTCATTTCTTGCATCACCCGCTGAATAAGTGGAAGAGGCTGGCTTGCCGCCTATTTATATATTGTAATGCATCACTTCATCATATTGCTGATCGACTGAGCCGTCAACATACTCCCGCTGAAAAAGTGGTCGAGTTGCATATTTAATTTCAGTAATGTACTTTCATTTTCAGTCCTCCCGCTGAATAAGTGGTTGAGTTGATTGTTATCTCCTTTCATTACTCTTTCAACAGTTTCGGTTGCGCTAACAATCCCCTTTCGAGTATGCTCTCACCTTGCCCGCATTGGGATCTGGGTTGATAAGAGGAAAGGGTTCCCTTCAGTTGGATTGTGTTTTCACTAACGTTAATGGGTGAAATTAGTGTGTAAAAAAGTGAAAAAAAATTGGCCGGTATATTTCATCATCGCACTTAAAAGCAACTTAAATTTAACTTTGAAATAATCCCCTATGTCCCCAAGACGCCATTTTATAAAGTCACTTTTAAAATATTAAAAATAACATTGAGTTAAATATTTAGTTCATAGTTGGCACACTCGCGAAAAACTTGCAAGTTTTTTCCAAAGGCGAGTTTTTACAAGTTTAACTCGCCACCCCTGAAATTTCGAGTTTTTTCGAGTTTTTGTAAAAATTTGCGAGTTTTTAGTGGCGAGTACTTGCCAAAAACTCGCGAGTCCGACAAAAAAACTCGGCCGCGCAACACAAAGTAAAAACGTTTTTTTAATCTTTCATTTCATTTCGAAATTGCATAATACTTTGTGTGAGGAGCTAAACCCCCCCCCCAAGCAAGGAGATATCATTTGCAACGATTTGCCATCGAGGAGAGCAGATTCAAACACCATTTTGTGTGGATTTTGAAGAGAAATTCAATTCACAGGTAGGGGTTTTGTTTTTGTTTTTTATTTTTGCTTAATCATTTTCTTTCATTCTTGCAAAATACTCATTCCAAATTGAAAAAAAATAATATAGAGCACAAAGAAACAATTTTTTTGCATTTACAATCCAAAAAACAAGATTTATCACAATCTTTTGTTGATTTTTGCTGATTTTTTTAATTGTTTTTTGAAATTTTCAGACCTAGTTTCATTTTTTGTGTAGAATGATAAGATTAGTTAATAATGTTAATTTATAATTCATTTAAACACATTTGTATCAATTTAAATCAAATTTAGCTCTATATCTTTTAAGTTTTAAATTTTTAATGATTTAGGTTGTTTTTTAAATCTTTTTGTATTAAAAAACTAATATGTTGTACATATTTTTTGTGTGTGTAGATTGATCATTGAGCATTGAATACACACTATAATGGCTTCTGGCTTTGGTTCAGCATCAGGTTCCAACCCCGCCCCATCATGTTCCACCCTGTCTACACCATCATCATGGGTTCCAGGCACTCGTCCTGCAGGGGCTAGAGACCCTACATGGAAGTATGGTGTGAGAGGGCACGTACCTGGAACAGTTGTTTGCAGTGAGTGCAAGAATACATATCATGGAGGCATAAATTGCCTCAAATACCATCTTGCAGGCATTCCTCAGCGTGATGCCAAGCCTTGTGAGAAGCCCAAAGAAGAGATTAGAAGAGAGATGCTTGCACTACTCTCAATTGCCGAGGAAAGAAATATGCAAAGGGAGAGGGCCAAAAAAGCCATAGCAGCTGCCATAGCCAGTGGACATGCACATGCCCATGGCCAAACTCAGGAGCACGAGGCTGAGCACATGGAGATAGAGTCAGATGAGGAGGGAGATATTGGCATTGTGGGCTCTCTTCGTGGTCCATGGATTCGCGTTCATAGCACAACCATAGTTGTATTGTCCTCTAGGCCCCCCGTTTCCTCTAGTTCGACTTCGACTAGAGTGCTAGTACCACCACCACCTTCATCTTCACGCAACCCACAGAGTTTTTTTGTGCCTCGAAACACACCAAGAGCACAGGTATCATTGGAGGCTATAGGGTGGAACAAGGAGGTGCATCAACATGCCGAGTCGGCATGTGCTGACTTTTGGTATTTCAATAATATACCATTTAATGTGGCGAGTAGTCCCTATTGGCACAATATGGTCACTGCATTGACAGTTGCGGGAAAAGCCTTCAAGCCACCTTCTCGCAAAGATTTGAGTGGGAGGTAGGTGAAAGTCAACTTAAATTTTATGCTAAGTTTATGTTCTTTAAATCAAATTAATTTATAATTTATTATTTATGTTGAATTGAAGCTATTTTTTGTTTAAAACTTACAATTTTGTACTTATTTAATTATTTTACTTTGTACCTGCAGGTTGCTCACAAATGCAACCCAAAGGGCAATGCAAGTGGTTGAACAACAAAAAGATAAATGGAAGAAATATGGCTGCTCCATTCTTTCTGATGGGTGGACGGATGGGAGAAACCGCACCATCATTAACTTTTTGGTTGCTTGCAAAGGTGAAATTGTGTTTTGGAAGTCGATAGATGCTTCCTACAGGATAAAAACTGCAGATACATTGTGTACATTGTTGGAAGAAGTTGTGATGGAGGTGGGGATCGCTAATGTGGTGCAAGTTATCACAGATAAATCAACAACGTATGTGGCAGCAGGAAGAATGCTTGAGATTAGACATCCATCACTCTTTTGGTCGCCTTGTGCGGCCCATTGCCTTGACCTTCTTTTGGAGGACATAGGCAAACTTGTTTGGGTGGCACCGATTGTAGATGATGCAAGGAGCATCACAAAATTTATCTACAATCACCCTTGGGTTCTTAGCTTGATGAGATATCATACGCAAGGGAAGGAGTTGGTGAGACCAGGTGCCACAAGGTTTGCAACGATTTTCATACCGTTGCAAAGCATTTTGGATTCTTTGGGCTTTTTAAAACAAATGTTTGTGAGTCAAGCATGGAATGACTCCTCATATTCAAAGAAGCCCGAAGGAGAGAGAGTTGCTGCAATAGTCTTTGACCACTTGTTTGCACAAAAAGCTATAGAGATCGTGAAGGTAACTTCAAAACTTTGATTTTAATTTTCAACTCAAGTTGAATATAAATATATATATTTTTTAATTTAACTTTAAACCTTTCATTATAAATTTCTAACTTTGATCTTTTTGTATTTTTAATCTAGGTGTCGGAGCCCTTGGTAAGAGTCCTTCGCTTGGTAGATGGGGGATCAAAACCCCATGGGATATATTTATGAGGCCATGGATAGGGCCAAAGAGGCTATCAAAAGTTACTACATGGGGGACAGCCTGAAATTTGATCCCATATGGGAAATTGTTGATAGGAGGTGGAACAATCAACTCCACCAACCCATCCATGCAGCAGGGTACTTCCTCAACCCTTATTATCTCTTCTCAAAGAGCTTCTTTGATCCTAATGGAGAGGTTATGGAGGGGCTCATGACATGCTTTCAGAGGATGGAATCCGAGGTTGTAGCGAGAGACCACATTGCCATCGAGTTGGATATTTACAGGAAAGCAACTGGTAATCTCTTTTCTTCAGAGATGGCGCTTAGAGGAAGAAACACGCTGCCACCAGGTATAAAATTGGGAGTCTTTAACTAATAAGTTTATTTCACATGCATCATATAATTTGATAAAATGTGTTTTACTTTTGACTTTGTTTTCTAACTCTTCAATATTTATTTTTTTTGCAGAGGTTTGGTGGAAAAATTGGGGTGGAAAAACCCCACATCTTCAAAAAATTGCCCTCCATGTATTATGTCAGCCCTTTAGTGCATCCAGTTGTGAGCGCAATTGGAGCTTGTTTGAGTCCATTCACATGAAAAAGAGGAACAAGTTAGCACAAAAGCGCCTGAATGATCTTGTCTTTCTGCAATACAACCTTCGGTTGCGCACAAAAAGAGTAGAAGAAAAATCACTGGATCCTATTGATTTAGATGAGATGGATCCTTATAGTGATTGGACAGGGCGAGATGAGCAGCCTCCATTGTTAAGCGCGGATGAGATCCTTGACTTTGAGAGACAAGCAATGGAAGATGTGGGTGCATCAGGAGATGTAGGGTTGGAGGACATTCCTGAGGATATCAATGAGATTTAGCCAGAGCCACAGACACAACCTTCCATGCCAGTCGAGGAGCCAGTAGCAGTAGCAGTAGCACCACGAGTGCAATCACCGCCACCACCACCACGCACACGCGGGAGGGCTAGTGGACCCACCCCTTTTTGCTTAGCTGCTGCTAGACTAGTGTTGGCATAAAAACTAACACCTCTGGAGTGTAAGTTTGTACGGACAACTATGCACACTACGTAATGAGTGCTCTTCAAATTAGGAGGGGAAGCTCCCTCGTTGTGCTGGAATGCATGAAATGGAAAACTAAACTAATGTCCTTTTTTTTGTTCTCAGCTGGTAGAGGTACAAGGTTAAGAAAACCTAGAACGTTTCCGCTAAGTATTTTCTGGTTTCGCAGATCATCTAACTACAACTAAGCTAACTTCTTTAAATCTATCCAGTTTCCTCAAGAAATAGAGCATGAGGAAATGGAGCAGGAATGTATTATACGATAAACTTCAGGTGCGGGCTCACAACATGAAGGCAAGGGAGGCGCAACTATTTGCTAATCCGGGAAGAAGTTTATTAAAACAAACAAATAAACGGTAAACCTGGTACAACTTCACAACATGAAGGCAAGGTAGGCGCAACTATCTGCTTGGCTGAATGAGTCTACTATCACACACATCAAACGATAAGCTTTAAGTACAGTTTCGCAACATGAAGGCAAGGTAGGCGCAACTATTTGCTCTTCTGAATAGGCTCATGATAAACAAAACACAAGGTAAGCAACTGGGACAGTATATTGTATAGACGCAATACGCATGCAATAACGATCAAACCAGCAACCCCATTTAACTAAGATCGAATAAACTCCATGACAATAACATGAAGGCAAGGTAGGCGCAACAATTTATTATAACAGCAATCACTCTTTGAACAGATACAATAATAGCAATACTACAGGCAAGGTAGGCGCAGCATGTATGCTATCAAGCAAAAGTTCTAATTTACAAGGGTGAACCAATCTTGAGAATAGGCATGTTGCCGACAGCGCAACAATTCTCTATCACCATGAAAAGCTCCTTACAAATGAGCTGAAAGCTCTTATTTATAGGCATCAAGGTGTAGGCAATCCTAAAATCACCTTGAGTCAACTACAGTCTTGCAAGACATGCAAGATCTTATTCTCTAAACCTAATTGAATGAACCTACACAATTAACTAGGAAACTACCATCAGTTAACTGAAACATCTAATCTAAATGGACAAGGTGCAACAAGCACGTCCTTATTGAAAGCAAGTCAACTGGAATGCTATCATCAGTTAACTGAAAGATCTAATCTAAACTCCAAGTGCATGTAGATGTTTCCAAGAAAGACATGCATGCAATGTGTAACAACCTGTTAACTCGGAAAGAAGCCTCGAGTTTAACTCCTGTGTCTAATGTCTATCTTGGAAAAGGTGGGATGCCTTGAACTGAAGTTCACTGACCCTGATCTCGAGCAAGTAACCCCTCCACGAGGTTAGTGACTGCATCACCATCTAGAGGTCGTCACATGTCTCAACTGTCAATTCACTGCTTCTTAGCAATTCAAGCAAAACTGAAAATCTCTGTATACTTAAACTGGCCCTTCACTGGGTGGTAACTAGGGCGACTTTGTAACTGAAGTGATGGCCACTGTTTCCTCTGCAACTTGATGCTTCTCACGTTTTTCATGCTTTTCTTTATGGAAGAGTGTTGCATGATGAAACTGCGAACTCTTTGGTTGTGAGAAATACAAATGAACATGCTGCATACACAGAAACCCAACGGTATCAACCCTCTAAACTGGCCTTGGAAGACAATCAGCTATACGAGACATGAAACCATGTGAACTTGAGTGACTACTCTTGTCAACCTTTCCGATGCGCTTGATACAAATCAATGTCAGCTTTTCTGATGAAATCATGAATTAAGACTGACTTGGTCTTGAATTCGTTCTGCGTGAACTACATCCTGAAAAACTCGCCTGTTGACTGTGAACATGGCTATATTCTGACAACTTCTCCAAAAAACCAAAAATCTCTCCTAATGAGGCTAAAAATAGCTTGTCGGAGGGCAATTTTCACAGAAAATTCTGAGACGTGGGTTTTATGTAGAATCAAATTCTAAGATGACCCACAATGTCAGAATTGTGAAAAAATGTGATTTAGGCCCGCATGCAAAAGGTTTTCAGTTGAGATCTGAGGGGCTGTGAGGACATTTTTTGCCGAGAAAATCTGAGATATGGGTTTTGTCCAGAAGATATTTCTAAGACAACCCTCAACGTTAGATTCGAAAAATATCGACTTCTACTCCACCATGCAAAGGAATTTCACTTCAGAAAATCAAAGCCTCAAGAACTGATGCTCTGGAACAAATTTTTCTTGAAAATTCTAGCGCATGGGTTTTGCTGAGAAAGCAACTCTGAATCAACCAGATGATTTGTTTTGCCAAAAATGCCAATTCTTCAAACATGTGAGAAAATTTTAAGACGAGAAGATGAAAGAAATCTAGAGAAGAAGGAAGATGTTTTTTAATATCTTCTTCTGTCAAAATTGCGACTCTACCTTGAATTCTGCTGATGAATCTTGACTTGTACCTGCAAAAGAATATTTTTTATGCCTTCACAACTGACCGTTAAAGAAATTTGCCCAACTCTGGAAAGAATTCACCTCTGCTCAAGCTAGATGAATGAAATGATGAATGCCATGCTTGCATAACTAGAGCAAAATCGTACCACAAAAGCAAGACTGCAAGCTCAAACCCTAACTGTGAAGAAGGAATCCGATTGGCCCTTTACTAGTTGAACTGCTACTGTCTCTGAGTCTTAGACTAAAAATAATATTTTAATTTCAAAGCATGCAAAAAACTAAAAATGGCGCCAATATCTATCTTTGAAGAAATTCGTCACTTTTCAATGCTCTACATGAATTTTTTTTTTTTTTCATTTTTGCCAAAAATAGCATCTTGCTGTGTTCAACACACTTCCCTGATTCTAAAAAGTGAAATTTTGATCTTTTAGGCATCCATTTGCAAGAGTTATGAGATTTTTGAGAATCTCCTATTTTGTAGCTGACTGCAAAGTTACAACTGACCCTGTTCAACTCTGATTTCCGGATGACTGAATGATCCTGCGACCGTGCTGAGATATCCACCGTGAAGCTTGCATGACAAGGATGAAAGGTCTGCTGGGAGCAACAACTGCTAAAATCAACATCTGACACCTTAGAAAATTAGGTGCCTCTGATTAAATTGATGCACTGATTCCAGACTTAGCCATTTCTTCGTTTTGCCTTCTGATGCTTCAAACTGCCGCTGACTGTGAATAATGAACCCCACGGACTGAATAATGGATTCATTGCGTGACTAGAAGTATTTTGCATCCAATGACTATATGTGAGGGATCTGAAAATTGTATTAAGAACCCCAAAAGAATGAGCGCCCCTATTCTGTGATAGCTCAAACACCATTTTGACAAAAGTGCGATTTTCATCTGAACACCATACTTTGACCCTTGATACCGGGAACTAGAATGTTCCGATATGCGTGCCGCCTGTCTTGCTGTACAGTTTGGTCAACTTGCAAGAGATGTTCTTGGAGACGACGAAGCCAGAAAATTGCTTTTAAGGCCTCTAAAAGAAAATCGCCTATTTCAAAGAAAATTATATTCTTGCACTTAGTCATTTTTTGAACTGCCTTCAATCAGCTCTTCTTCACAGCATTATCATCTTGACCTCACAGGTACGAGCACTCGCCAAATCCCGGAGGCTGTCGACTAGACTCGTTGGATAGCTTGAGTAATTGCACACAAGTCTTGTGAAGACTGTAATTGCAAATAACCCCGTCTGGCAGGCCTAAAGGAGAATCGCCCCTAACCTACAACTGTGCAGCGTTGTGTAGCTACGCTTCACCATCCTCTGTTTTACGTGCTCGGTAGGACCTTTGTCACAGTTACTCAGAACATCGGATCGTTTTGTGAACGGGTACACTGCAAAACTGAACTGAGCTGGAAGAGATCTCAGGAAGAGCCTAATTGCATATTCATCCATCAAACAGGTCTTATTCAGGATCGCCCCTGGGCTACAAGGGAGCGGATTTGTATTCTGAAAAACTTCTTCTGACATGTATCCTGCCTGCAATTTCCACTTCTAACGCTGATAACTGGATTTCTGTACTGGATACGCTTCCGCTTGATAGCTTGTTGAAAAGCCAAACTAATTCTGCAAAGACTGAAACCATCAAAACACACATGCATCTAGATCTAGGCCTTCAAAAGAAAATCACCCTTGGGCTAGAAGGGAGCGGATCTGCATTTCTAGACTGCCTCCTTGTGAGAAAACACTCTTCGCAACCTCTGCTTCTGTCTTCGTTTGCCGGAGTTCTGTAACTTGGATAATCTTGCTTCATGGCTAGTCGGAAAGCTGACTGAAAACTGAACATAATGAATGTATCCTTCATCCAAAGCACTCAAATCTTGACCTTCAAATGGAAGGGCGCCCCTGGGCTACAGGGGAGCGGATTTGTTTTGAATTCATTGATTTTCACCATTTTATGCTTTACAAACGCTGTATCCATCACTGCGGTTGACCATGTCGAAGCGTTGTGACTGCTGAGGTGTGTGGATGACTATACTTCATCATTTTCACATGTACGGACACTATAAAGTTGATTTGCACGTTGATTGCGCAAGTGTCTACTACGTTACATAGTGAAAAGTTCCCAGACTTAGAATATTTTAGCACTTTTTGCCAATCTGAAAATCCCCTCCATCAAAAAACATTATTTCCAACATCTTTTATCGTAGAGCGTTCCTCTTTGAGTTTCAGGCTTAGATATTGATACCTGGTACTGGCCGACTGCCATTGATGACCCCGAAGATCCTAACTTTTCTCCTGAAAAAGTGAAAACTACCCACCAGCCTTAAACTGACTTTTAACTGAAACTGACTTCACCACTGTGATTGTGATGTGAAATAAGCCAATCAAAATTAATTTCAGCCAATTCTGACAAGTTCCTATTTTTTAGGGTTTCGAGCTAAAAATAGATTTCAGAAACCCTAATTTTCAAAATTTTCAAATTTTGCCAGTATCTTCCTGGCATCACACTGACTAAAAGCCCATAGTTTATTTGCCCAAAAACTGAGTTTGACCCCACTTTTACAAGGTTTAGACCATTTTAAGCAAAATGCCTTAATGAAGCAAAAATTTCGGTTTGGGTACAACATTAGGCTCCGTCTGGTGACCATGTTGGATACTTACGGCATAGGAGAATCTAGGAATCTCTGGTTTCGCAGACCAATGAGTTTAACATTGGGCCTTGGAGTCAGGACTTTTCCTTAATCACCTAATACACTTGGACTTTCCTAATCACCTAAAACAAGACTACCTATTTTAATGACCTAAAACACTACATAACATCACAAAACGTGGAAATACATTACGACATAACGATAAAGCATAAATAAAAACTACTTAAAGAAAATTTACTCCACCCCTGAAGGGTTGAAGTGCTTGAGTTATTGTTCGCTGCATGGCAACGGGAAGAACCTCCCACCGATGTTGTTTCTGCCTGAAAGGTTTCACTTCTCTTATGATGAGCATTGCGGGAGGCAATCCTTCTGGAATGAAGATTCTCAGGTTTTCATATATCCATGCAAAGATATTCTTACAAAAGTTAGAATATGATGCAAATGGGAAAGTTGATACCCCTGAGGTATCAGTACTGTTGTAGTCCATCCTTGGAATGTTGATTTCTTCAAACCAGTCAATTGAGTTCCAAACTCGATTTCTATAATGCCGTAGGTGATCTTTTCTGATCTGAAAATATCCTTTGACCGGCTCATCGATTAGCTCTACATCACCTTTAACACATAGGAATTTGATTCCCATGTCTTTGGCATCTTTGAGGCCTTGCAAAAGCACCTCCTTTTCACCTTTAGTGAATTCCAATTGCACGAATGGGTGCAATTGTCCTTTAGGGGAGATGATCAATTCCCCTTCTTCTGAAATTGTATTTAAACAATCTCCATCCAACTGTACTGTCCATGACTTTGTATCCTCTGTCGGTCTCTTTTCAGAACAAGCAATGTTTTGTTCTTCAATTTCTACTTCTGACAAAGTCACACAATTACCAGGATTCGTTTCAAGCTTTGCTTTTGTTGGAACAGATGACTTGAGCACGGCCTGCTTCTTTACAACTTTGAGAATCTGATCTAGTTGTTCTGGATGGTCCTGAAGATATTCCAGTTGTGAGATTTGTACCTTGGTCTTCATCATGGAAGCTACAACGTCAAAATTTGCTGAAGATGTCTCTTGAGCAACTGGCATAGTAATCTCTTGTGAAGATTTGAGTTTAGAAGTGGGAAGCACTTCTTTACCCTTTTCGTTTGATTTTCGCCTTTCTTCTTCTTCTTTTTGTGCCTTGAAGTGCTGAGCACGTGTTAACATAGGAGAAGCGTACTGACGGTATTCTTCTTCTTCTTCTTGATTTATGGGTTCTTTATCAAAATATCCCGCAGCGGAGTCGCCATCGAAGTTGTCCATTTGTGGTAAAACAACCTTCGAACTTGGTGTTGGTACAAAACTAGAACTGGGAGCAGCTTCATTGTATCCCATAATTTGGATCATTCTTAGGTTCTCTGGACATGTGAATCCGGTATGTGCATCGGTGTCATGAAAACAGCAAAATACTGCATGGTGTGCAGCTTCAATCATTGGTCTTGGTGGAGATGTTGGCAACCGTGGCTGAAAATTGTCACTTTTTGGCTGGTACGGTTGCTGAACTGGAGATCTGATAGAATTTGTCTTCATTAGGCCGGAAGTGATCATATTGTCCTCCAACTTGATGGCATGTTCTTGCGCACTCTTCAATTCTATCGCTTGTGCCGTCTTTGAAAGAAGGCTATCTCTGATGGAAGAGCATTTATGAAACAACTTATCAGAATCTCCGATGATGGATCAAGTGTAAAAGAAATTCTTGTAACAAGATGATTGAATCTTGCCACAAAATCCCTCATGTATTCGTTGTGCTCCATCTTTGAATTTGTAAGTTGGACGAACAACAAGTGATTGTCTTTAGCAGGCTTGAATCTTGCCAAAAACTTCTCGCTCATAGTTGCCCAGCTTGTGATACTGCCTGGTGCCAAGTGATTGAACCAGCTGGCAGCATTTCCCGCAAGAGTCTCGACAAAGAGACGCACCGCGATTTCCTCATGTGCCACGTGCAAGACGGCGCAAGCCGTTGTGAACGCAGAAAAATGATCCTTCGGGTGAGTTCCATCACCGTGAAACCGAGGAAAGCGCTTCTTTGACCCTTTAGGTAACTCATGATTTACCTCAAAAGCCAAAGGTCCAATATTATTACCCCAAGGTAATGGGGGTGACCGTCTCCTGCCAGCATCATTGTTGTTATCATCCATTGCTTCTGTGTAGATCATGCAATCGGATGCCAGAGTATCATTCCTGTGAAATAAAAGCGTCTAGCTTTTCTTGAAGTTTTCTTGCCTCGTGCCCCACGGTGGGCGCCAGAAAACTGTTGGCGTAAAAACTAACACCTTTGGAGTGTAAGTTTGTACGGACAACTATACACACTACGTAATGAGTGCTCTTCAAATTAGGAGGGGAAGCTCCCTCGTTGTGCTGGAATGCATGAAATAGAAAACTAAACTAATGTCCTATCTTTTTGTTCTCAGCTAGTAGAGGCACAAGGTTAAGAAAACCTAGAACGTTGCAGCTAAGTATTTTCTGGTTTCGCAGATCATCTAACTACAACTAAGCTAACTTCTTTAAATCTATCCAGTTTCCTCAAGAAATAGACCATGAGGAAATGGAGCAGGAATGTATTATACGATAACCTTCAGGTGCGGGCTCACAACATGAAGGCAACGGAGGCGCAACTATTTGCTAATCCGGGAAGAAGTTTATTAAAACAAACAAATAAATGGTAAACCTAGTACAGCTTCACAACATGAAGGCAAGGTAGGCGCAACTATCTGCTTGGCTGAATGAGTCTACTATCACACACATCAAACGATAAGCTTTAAGTACAGTTTCACAACATGAAGGCAAGGTAGGCGCAACTATTTGCTCTTCTGAATAGGCTCATGATAAACAAAACACAAGGTAAGCAATTGGAACAGTATATTGTATAGATGCAATACGCATGCAATAACGATCAAACCAGCAACCCCATTTAACTAAGATCGAATAAACACCATGACAATAACATGAAGGCAAGGTAGGCGCAACCATTTATTATAACAGCAATCACTCTTTGAACAGATACAATAATAGCAATACTACAGGCAAGGTAGGCGCAGCATGCATGCTATCAAGCAAAAGTTCTAATTTACAAGGGTGAACCAATCTTGAGAATAGGCATGTTGCCGACAGCGCAACAATTCTCTATCACCAGGAAAAGTTCCTTACAAATGAGCTGAAAGCTCTTATTTATAGGCATCAAGGTGTAGGCAACCCTAAAATCACCTTGAGTCAACTACAGTCTTGCAAGACATGCAAGATCTTATTCTCTAAACCTAATTGAATGAACCTACACAGTTAACTAGGAAACTACCATCAGTTAACTGAAACATCTAATCTAAATGGACAAGGTGCAACAAGCACGTCCTTATTGAAAGCAAGTCAACTGGAATGCTATCATCAATTAACTAAAAGATCTAATCTAAACTCCAAGTGCATGTAGATGTTTCCAAGAAAGACATGCATGCAATGTGTAACAACCTGTTAACTCGGAAAGAAGCCTCGAGTTTAACTCCTGTGTCTAATGTCTATCTTGGAAAAGGTGGGACGCCTTGAACTGAAGTTCACTGACCCTGATCTCGAGCAAGTAACCCCTCCACGAGGTTAGTGACTGCATCACCATCTAGAGGTCGTCACATGTCTCAACTGTCAATTCACTGCTTCTTAGCAACTCAAGCAAAACTGAAAATCTCTGTATACTTAAACTGGCCCTTCACTGGCTGGTAACTATGGCGGCTTTGTAACTGAAGTGATGGCCACTGTTTCCTCTGCAGCTTGATGCTTCTCACGTTTTTCATGCTTTTCTTTATGGAAGAGTGTTGCATGATGAAACTGCGAACTCTTTGGTTGTGAGAAATACAAATGAACATGCTGCATACACAGAAACCCAACGGTATCAACCCTCTAAACTGGCCTTGGAAGACAATCAGCTATACGAGACATGAAACCATGTGAACTTGAGTGACTACTCTTGTCAACCTTTCCGATGCGCTTGATACAAATCAATGTCAGCTTTTCTGATGAAATCATGAATTAAGACTGACTTGGTCTTGAATTCGTTCTGCGTGAACTACATCCTGAAAAACTCGCCTGTTGACTGTGAACATGGCTATATTCTGACAACTTCTCCAAAAATCCAAAAATCTCTCCTAATGAGGCTAAAAATAGTTTGTTGAAGGGCAATTTTCACAGAAAATTCTGAGACGTGGGTTTTATGTAGAATCAAATTCTAAGATGACCCACAATGTCAGAATTGTGAAAAAATGTGATTTAGGCCCACATGCAAAAGGTTTTCAGTTGAGATCTGAGGGGCTGTGAGGACATTTTTTCTCTAGAAAATCTGAGATATGGGTTTTGTCCAGAAGATATTTCTAAGACAAACCACAACGTTAGATTCGAAAAATATCGACTTCTACTCAACCATGCAAAGGAATTTCACTTCAGAAAATCAAAGCCTCAAGAACTGATGCTTTGGAACAAATTTTTCTTGAAAATTCTAGCACATGGGTTTTGCTGAGAAAGCAATTCTAAATCAACCCAAATGATTTGTTTTGCCAAAAACGCCAATTCTTCAAACATGTGAGAAAATTTTAAGACGAGAAGATGAAAGAAATCTAGAGAAGAAGGAAGATGTTTTTTGATATTTATATATTTAATATCTTCTTCTGTCAAAATCGCCACTCTGCCTTGATTTCTACTGATGAATCTTGACTTGTACCTGCAAAAGAATCTTTTTTATGCCTTCACAACAAATCGCTGAAGAAATTCGCCCAACTCTGGAAAGAATTCACCTCTGCTCAAGCTGGATGAATGAAATGATGAATGCCATGTTTGCATAACTAGAGCAAAATTGTACCACAAAAGCAAGACTGCAAGCTCAAACCCTAACTGTGAAGAAGGAATCCGATTGGCCCTTTACCAGTTGAACTGCTGCTGTCTCTGAGTCTTTAGACTAAAAATAATATTTTAATTTCAAAGCATGCAAAAAACTAAAAATGGCGCCAATATCTATCTTTGAAGAAATTCGTCACTTTTCAATGCTCTGCATGCAAAATATTTTTTTTTCATTTTTGCCAAAAATGGCATCTTGCTGTGTTCAACACACTTCCCTGATTCTAAAAAGTGAAATTTTGATCTTTTAGGCTTCCATTTGCAAGAGTTATGAGATTTTTGAGAATCTCCTATTTTGTAGCTGACTGCAAAGTTACAACTGACCCTGTTCAACTCTGATTTCCGGATGACTGAATGATCCTGCGACCGTGCTGAGATATCCACCGTGAAGCTTGCATGACAAGGATGAAAGGTCTGCTGGGAGCAACAACTGCTAAAATCAACATCTGACACCTTAGAAAATTAGGTGCCTCTGATTAAATTGATGCACTGATTCCAGACTTAGCCATTTCTTCGTTTTGCCTTCTGATGCTTCAAACTGCCGCTGACTGTGAATAATGAACCCCACGGACTGAATAATGGATTCATTGCGTGACTAGAAGTATTCTGCATCCAATGACTATATGTGAGGGATCTGAAAATTGTATTAAGAACCCCAAAAGAATGAGCGCCCCTATTCTATGATAGCTCAAACACCATTTTGACAAAAGTGCGATTTTCATCTGAACACCATACTTTGACCCTTGATACCGGGAACTAGAATGTTCCGATATGCGTGCCGCCTGTCTTGCTGTACAGTTTGGTCAACTTGCAAGAGATGTTCTTGGAGACGACGAAGCCAGAAAATTGCTTTTAAGGCCTCTAAAAGAAAATCGCCTATTTCAAAGAAAATTATATTCTTGCACTTAGTCATTTTTTGAACTGCCTTCAATCAGCTCTTCTTCACAGCATTATCATCTTGACCTCACAGGTACGAGCACTCGCCAAATCCCGGAGGCTGTCGGCTAGACTCGTTGGATAGCTTGAGTAATTGCACACAAGTCTTGTGAAGACTGTAATTGCAAATAACCTCGTCTGGCAAGCCTAAAGGAGAATCGCCCCTAACCTACAGCTGTGCAGCTTTGTGTAGCTACGCTTCACCATCCTCTGTTTTACGTGCTCGGTAGGACCTCTGTCACAGTTACTCAGAACATCGGATCGTCTTGTGAACGGGTACACTACAAAACTGAACTGAGCTGGAAGAGATCTCAGGAAGAGCCCAATTGCATATTCATCCATCAAACAGGTCTTATTCAGGATCGCCCCTGGGCTACAGGGGAGCGGATTTGTATTCTGAAAAACTTCTTCTTACATGTATCCTGCCTGCAATTTCCACTTCTAACGCTGATAACTGGATTTCTGTACTGGATACGCTTCTGCTTGATAGCTCGTTGAAAAGCCAAACTTATTTTGCAAAGACTGAAACCATCAAAACACACATGCATCTAGATCTAGGCCTTCAAAAAGAAAATCGCCCTTGGGCTAGAAGGGAGCGGATCTGCATTTCTAGACTGCCTCCTTGTGAGAAAACACTCTTCGCAACCTCTTCTTCTGTCTTCGTTTGCCAGAGTTCTGTAACTTGGATAATCTTGCTTCATCGCTAGTCGGAAAGCTGACTGAAAACTGAACATAATGAATGTATCCTTCATCCAAAGCACTCAAATCTTGACCTTCAAATGGAAGGGCGCCCCTGGGCTACAGGGGAGTGGATTTGTTTTGAATTCATTGATTTTCACCATTTTATGCTTTACAAACACTATATCCATCACTGCGGTTGACCATGTCGAAGCGTTGTGACTGCTGAGGTGTGTGGATGACTATACTTCATCATTTTCACATGTACGGACACTATAAAGTTGATTTGCACGTTGATTGCGCAAGTGTCTACTACGTTACATAGTGAAAAGTTCCCAGACTTAGAATATTTTAGCACTTTTTGCCAATCTGAAAATCCCCTCCATCAAAAAGCATTATTTCCAACATCTTTTATCGTAGAGCGTTCCTCTTTGAGTTTCAGGCTTAGATATTGATACCTGGTACTGGCCGACTGCCATTGATGACCCCGAAGATCCTAACTTTTCTCCTAAAAAAGTGAAAACTACCCACCAGCCTTAAACTGACTTTTAACTGAAACTGACTTCACCACTGTGATTGTGATGTGAAATAAGCCAATCAAAATTAATTTCAGCCAATTCTGACAAGTTCCTATTTTTTAGGGTTTTGAGCTAAAAATAGATTTCAGAAATCCTAATTTTCAAATTTTGTCAGTATCTTCTTGGTATCACACTGACTAAAAGCCCATACTTTATTTGCCCAAAAAATGAGTTTTGACCCCACTTTTACAAGGTTTAGACCATTTTAAGCAAAATGCCTTAATGAAGCAAAAATTTCGGTTTGGGTACAACAACTAGGGAAGAGGAAAGCCTAGCATGTTGTATTTAGTTACTGTTTAGTATTTGCTTCTAGTTCTAGTTTTATTGCTTTCATGTATTAGACTTTCAGGCTTTTAGCTATTGGGATTCCGCATAAGAATGCAATTTTGTAATCAATTACATTGAAGTCAATCAAAATTAATAGAAAACACTTTTGTACTCATTTATGGATTCATTGGATTCATCTTGTCATTGAATTTTGCAAAAAAAATGTGTTTCTAATGAAATTTATGCAATTTTTTAAGTTCCTGAGTTTTTTTGCCGAGTTTTAAAAACTCTCCATTTTTTGGCTTGGCGAGTTTTTTCTTGGGGCGAGTTTTCCAATTATGATTTAATTTAACTTATAATTTTTATGTTATTTAAAATAATTCCCCAGGCCATAAAATATCACAAATAAACATTAAATGCCATAATTGATCATGGTGAGGAAAAACCGATGCAAAAGGGCTAAGTCAGTGCTGAGGAGATGACTTACTAAAAATAGTAATATTGAGTCTAGTGCTTGAAAATGCTCCAGAAAGTGCCAAAAGGAAACCCATTGCAAAACATGGAATATGCCAAATGGTTGAACAAAATGACCTCCAAGAATTGTGGAGTCCCTTAACCAACCCTCATTAGCCTATGGGGACCTGAGGAATAGGCTTACTGTCAACAATGATCATTGCTTTGGAAGGGGACATTACACTCGAGAGCGCCTAGGGAGCGCCCCAAACACCTCGAGTTTCTTGTGGATACGCATTTGCATACCAATCGGGAACTTGGGGCGTTCGAGGCACTCTCGAACCGAGACGCTTTCGGAGTGAGCACAGGGCTCCCATATAAAGAACCCAGTAACTAAGTTTAATTTAATAAGAGTATTAATTAGGATTGTTGGAGTGGACATGACAACTCCTTTATATTGAGTGACATTTTCCATGACTTGATGAATTCCTGCCTTTTCTCCATTGTTTGAACTCTAAGTTACCGAATTTTTTTTTGGATTCGGGTACGGGTACGTGAGTCCGGTATGGGATTCAGTCAAAAAAAAATTTGGGGTTGGATACGGCTTGGGTACGGCAATACAAAAAACATATAAAAATCAGAAATATATACATATTTGCAGCAGTAATTGAGTTTAGAATACACCACCATATTAATAGTCTAATAACATAGCAAAAATACATCACCACTTTCATAGTCACTAAGTCAAATATTAAAATATTTGTGATTACTCGAATGTCATGATATAAAATTATAAATTAAAGTTCAAACATAAAATGTAAAGTGTTTACAATCAGCTATTATTGATCATTGATCAATCTGAATCATATGGGTCATCAAAAAATGCAGCATCATCAGCATCATTAGATGCTACATTTTGTGTAGAACCACAAATAGCATTAGTGGCACTTGCACAAGCACTGCCACTAGCACTGACACTACCACTCTCATACTCAATAGCTGTTTTAGGCTCATACTCATCATCAATATCAAGTGCAGCTAAGTGACTTGTGGAAGCATCCAAGTCAAGCTACTTTGGCTGAATATCCCACCTCCTTGTGTCTCCTTCTTTGTAGGAACTTTGCTTGTGTGTAAGGTGTCATGTCCCCGAAATAGCAAAACTATAAAGACCAAGTGTTAAAATACAAATAAATTGTAATGTCCCTTACCCGACTTTGCCCTAGAATTCACTTGTTGATCAGGTTTAGGGTTTCTTCTTTTTCAAATGAATGTTCTCTTTGACTAAGTAATCTTGGATTGAAGTCTGCATTTAATATTTCCACATGTACATATATCTGTTAGCATTAATATCTAGATATCCAAATATAAATATAATTATAAATCAATAATAAAGACATATGAGGAGTGGCATGGGTAGAGCCGCCCAAAGCTATCCATCTAAGCCCAAGAGCACAAGCGTCCTATCAAGACAACCCACCCCTTGGTCCCGAGTGATATGAACATCTCGGAGTGGCGTGCTTAGAGGAAACACTTTTACCTTCTTTCTCTACCTGTGCCATCACCTCGAAAGACACTCAACCTACTGGGGGAAGCCAGCGGAGTTTATAAGGGGTTTCAGGCCTACCACCCCTCCATGGCCGCAGCGGATTGTTAAGTGGGACCCCCACCCCTCCATGGTTGCAGCGGATTGTTAAGTGGGGTTTTTAGGCACCACCTATCTCAAGCCCTTCCACCCTAGTAGGCTTACAAACACATAGAAGACAATCTTTTAGCAATCAAATACATTTGCATTTATTACTAGTTCTTTAAGTTAATATCAGCATCATTATCATCATGATAATACTAAAGAAAGCATTACACCAATAATCAAATTAGAAATATCTATTTCTTATATTCAAAATATGCTAAATATTATTGCTAAGTGGATACATCACCTGAGTTGCTATATCTCTCCATGTTTCCTTACTCGCCTCTTTAAACCTTATACTAGGATGAGGACAATTCATAAATATACATAATCTACTCATGTTTATATTAAAGAGTCATCATTACTTATAAGTATCATTATTGCATAATCATGTATATGTATTTATATATATATATATATATACTTTATATACATATATATATATATATATATATAATTATTCTTTTACTTATATCCATTTGTATTCATATAATTATTCCTTCCTTATTCATATATATTCTTTAGTTATTGAATAGTATTCATTAGAAAATTTATCTATATCTATGCATATATACTTGTATGCTTATTAAATTATATATATATATATATAAAATGACTATATTCCAATGCATAACAATCATTGTTGCTGCTGTTCTAAATTGCAAATTGTATTTCTCAATGTTTTCCCTCCCTTCCTCATTTTCCTTCCTTCTATTTATACCATTCAAGGTAGGTGACTCATGGGGGGAATGTATTGTTTGGTGAAAGAGGTGACTTTTGATAAAATACGTCACTTTGTTAGATTTAATTGCTGCCTTTATTATCATAATAATATCTATTTTTAAAATAATATATTATTACTATAATTATGATATTTCAGATTTCTATTTATTTTATTATTTTATTTTGA
The DNA here is from genome assembly GCA_007115665.2 of Sequoiadendron giganteum. NCBI lineage: Eukaryota > Viridiplantae > Streptophyta > Pinopsida > Cupressales > Cupressaceae > Sequoiadendron > Sequoiadendron giganteum. Next base: position 440,897,478 of record CM021106.1, on the reverse strand, counting down.
TGTTTTATTGAACATATTTTAACATTAAAGTATATTAATAAAACAATTTGCTAATATCTTATTATTATTTTATTCTAATGTATTACAATTTTTGATGTGTAATGATTATAATATTTATTTATTATTATTATTTTTGATATTAAGTTATTTAATAATAGAATGTAATAACAATAATTTGCCTATATATTATTATTATATTTGTTATTTCATATTTATATATTTTTATATCGATATGATACACATTTATTTTATATTTTAATATTAATATTGCTATTTATTTTATTTATTAATTTATTTGTATTTTAACACTTGGTCTTTATAGTTTTGCTATTTCGGGCACATGACATAAATTAATAAATAAAATAAATAGCAATATTAATATTAAAATATAAAATAAATGTGTATCAATATAAAAATATATAAATATGAAATAACAAATATAATAATAATATATTGGCAAATTATTGTTATTACATTCTATTATTAAATAACTTAATATCAAAAATAATAATAATAAATAAATATTATAATCATTACACATCAAAAATTGTAATACATTAGAATAAAATAATAATAAGATATTAGCAAATTGTTTTATTATTATACTTTAATGTTAAAATATGTTCAATAAAACATCAAAATAAAATAATAAAATAAATAGAAATCTGAAATATCATAATTATAGTAATAATATATTATTTAAAAAATAGATATTATTATGATAATAAAGGCAGCAATTAAATCTAACAAATGGATGTATTTTATGAAAAGTCACCTCTTTCACCAAACAATACATTCCCCCTATGAGTCACCTACCTTGAATGGTATAAATAGAAGGAAGGAAAATAAGGAAGGGGGGGAAAACATTGAGAAATACAATTTGCAATTTAGAACAGCAGCAACAATGATTGTTATGTATTGGAATATAGTCATTATATATATATGATTATATATATATAATTTAATAGGCATACAAGTATATATGCATAGATATAGATAAATTTTCTAATGAATAATATTCAATAATTAAAGAATGTATATGAATAAGGAAGGAATAATTATATGAATACAAATGGATATAAGTAAAAGAATAATTATATATATGTATATAAAGTATATATATATATATATATATAAATACATATACATGATTATGCAATAATGATACTTATAAGTAATGATGACTCTTTAATATAAACATGAGTAGATTATGTATATTTATGAATTATCCTCATCCTAGTATAAGGTTGAAGGAGGCGAGTAAGGAAACATGGAGAGATATAGCAACTCAGGTGATGTACTCACTTAGCAATAATATTTAGCATATTTTGAATATAAGAAATAGATATTTCTAATTTGATTATTGGTGTAATGCTTTCTTTAGTATTATCATGATGATAATGATGCTGATATTAACTTAAAGAATTAGTAATAAATGCAAATGTATTTGATTGCTAAAAGATTGTTTTCTCTGTGTTTGTAAGCCTACTAGGGTGGAAGGGCCTGAGATAGGTGGTGCCTAAAAACCCCACTTAACAATCCGTTGCGGCCATGGAGGGGTGGGGGTCCCACTTAACAATCCGCTGCGGCCATGGAGGGGTGGTAGGCCTAAAACCCCTTATAAACTCCGCTGGCTTCCCCCAGTAGGTTGAGTGTCTTTCGAGGTGATGGCACAGGTAGAGAAAGAAGGTACAAGTGTTTCCTCTAAGCACGCCACTCCGAGATGTTCATATCGCTCGGGGCCAAGGGGTGGGTTGTCCTGATAGGACGCTTGTGCTCTTGGGCGTAGATGGATAGCTTTGGGCGGCTCTACCCATGCCACTCTTCATATGTCTTTATTATTGATTTGTGATTATATTTATATTTGGATATCTAGATATTAATGCTAACAGATATATGTACATGTGGAAATATTAAATGCAGACTTCAATCCAAGATTACTTAGTCAAAGAGAACATTCATTTGAAAAAAAAGAAACCCTAAACCTGATCAACAAGTGAATTCTAAGGCAAAGTCGGGTAAGGGACATTACAGTGGTATCAGAGCATCTTTCCTGCCATCCTGTGATGCTTGAGCTGGTTGGCTACTTGCTTGAGCTAGTTGCTTGCCTACTTGAGCTACTTTCCTACTTGCTTGAGTTGGTTGCCTACTGCCTTGAGTTAGTTGCTTGGTTGCTTGAGCTACTTGCTTACATGCTTGAGCTGGTTGCCTACTTGCTTGAGCTGGTTACTTGTATACTTGAGCTACTTTCTTGTCTACTTAAGCTACTTGTCTACTTTCTCGAGCTGGTTTCTTGTGTGCTTGAGCTACTCGCTTGCCTACTTGAGCTAGTTGTGTACTTGCTTGAGCTGGTTGTCTACTTGCTTGAGCTATTTGCTTGCATGTTTGAGCTACCTACTTGCCTACTTGAGCTAGTTGAGCTAGTTGCCTATTTGCTTGAGCTAGTTACCTACCTTTTTGAGCTAGCTACTTGTGTATTTGAGCTACCTGCTTGTCTTCTTGAGCTAGTTGCTTAGTTACTTGAGCCAGTTGTTTGCTTGCTTAAGCTACTTACTTGTGTGGTCCAGCTACTTTGTGTGCTTCAGCTAGTTGCTTGCTTACTTAAGCTACTCGTTTGCCTAGTTGAGCTACTTGTTTGCTTAGTTGAGCTACTCAAATGTTTGCTTTAATTTTTGATTCATGTGGTTTTAATTGGTACTGAGTCACAAACTCTAACTCATTGCTTTTGGGAGTTATGGAGAAATAGTAGAACTTAATAATATTAGTCAATATATTGTCCTCATAACCAGAGTAACCATCACTTGGGTTAGAACTTCCAACTCCTATCAAAGATAATAGCATCACCACAAGAAACATATCCAAAGTAACCATAACATGGGTTAGAACTTCCAACTCCTATCAAAGATAATAGCATCACCACAAAAAAATCTTAAAATCACACATCTTAGATCATGATTGCTTGAGGGCAAGCAATCTTGGGCAGGGAGGACTGTCATGTCCCCGAAATAGCAAAACTATAAAAACCAAGTGTTAAAATACAAATAAATTAATAAATAAAATAAATAGCAATATTAATATTAAAATATAAAATAAATGTGTATCATATCAATATAAAAATATATAAATATGAAATAACAAATATAATAATAATATATTGGCAAATTATTGTTACTACATTTTATTATTAAATAACTTAATATCAAAAATAATAATAATAAATAAATATTATAATCATTACACATTAAAAATTGTAATACATTAGAATAAAATAATAATAAGATATTAGCAAATTGTTTTATTATTATACTTTAATGTTAAAATATGTTCAATAAAACATCAAAATAAAATAATAAAAGAAATAGAAATCTGAAATATCATAATTATAGTAATAATATATTATTTTAAAAATAGATATTATTATGATAATAAAGGCAGCAATTAAATCTAACAAAGGGATGTATTTTATCAAAAGTCACCTCTTTCACCAAACAATACATTCCCCCCATGAGTCACCTACCTTGAATGGTATAAATAGAAGGAAGGAAAATAAGGAAGGGGGGGAAAACATTGAGAAATACAATTTGCAATTTAGAACAGCAGCAACAATGATTGTTATGCATTGGAATATAGTCACATTATATATATATATATAATTTAATAGGCATACAAGTATATATGCATAGATATAGATAAATTTTCTAATGAATAATATTCAATAAATAAAGAATATATATGAATAAGGAAGGAATAATTATATGAATACAAATGGATATAAGTAAAAGAATAATTATATATATGTATATAAAGTATATATATATATAAATACATATACATGATTATGCAATAATGATACTTATAAGTAATGATGACTCTTTAATATAAACATGAGTAGATTATGTATATTTATGAATTGTCCTCATCCTAGTATAAGGTTGAAGGAGGCGAGTAAGGAAACATGGAGAGATATAGCAACTCAGGTGATGTACTCACTTAGCAATAATATTTAGCATATTTTGAATATAAGAAATAGATATTTCTAATTTGATTATTGGTGTAATGCTTTCTTTAGTATTATCATGATGATAATGATGCTGATATTAACTTAAAGAATTAGTAATAAATGCAAATGTATTTGATTGCTAAAAGATTGTTTTCTCTATGTTTGTAAGCCTACTAGGGTGGAAGGGCCTGAGATAGGTGGTACTTAAAAACCCCGCTTAACAATCTGCTGCGGCCATGGAGGGGTGGTAGGCCTGAAACCCCTTATAAACTCCGCTGGCTTCCCCCAGTAGATTGAGTGTCTTTCGAGGTGATGGCACAGGTAGAGAAAGAAGGTACAAGTGTTTCCTCTAAGCACGCCACTCTGAGATGTTCATATCGCTCGACGCTAAGGGGTGGGTTGTCCTGATAGGACGCTTGTGCTCTTGGGACTTGATGGATAGCTTTGGGCGGCTCTACCCATGCCACTCTTCATATGTCTTTATTATTGATTTGTGATTATATTTATATTTGGATATCTAGATATTAATGCTAACAGATATATGTACATGTGGAAATATTAAATGCATACTTCAATCCAAGAATACTTAGTCAAAGAGAACATTCATTTGAAAAAGAAGAAACCCTAAACCTGATCAACAAGTGAATTCTAGGGCAAAGTCGGGTAAGGGACATTACATAAGGAGGTGCAAGTTTGAATGCACATACACCAAGTCCTCTGCCTTTTTTGAATGTAGCCTATTGCGTTTTATTGAATGGATGGAGGAGTATGTGCTCCAATTCCTCTCAAAAGAAGATGAACTAGCAACCTATGAAGACCAAATTAAATAGTTAAGAATTACAAATTTTTGAATTTAAGTCTAACTAAACAAAATTATTAATTAATATAAAATTATAAATTAAAATGAAAATTACAAAATATAGAACTTACTTGGGATAAAATTTTAATTGCAATAGATTGGAGGTGCATGTATTCTTGCCCATGGAAGTACCACCAACTATGAGCATCCACCTTGACCTTGTCTCGAAGAGCATCCATATTCTGATCAACACTACTGAAGCATGCAAAAGCCATGAACTCAGCCCTCACTCGATCACGTTGGTCACGATCACTGAAGATTCTATGAAGTGCTGCCTTGTACCCTTGAGCCACTTCAGCATCCCTATATGGAGCAACTCTTGATGAAGAAGAAAGTATCTCATGACTAATATTTGGGACTCAATGCAAAAGCGAGAAGATGCAATGGAGTGGTCATTTTGTTCCATCTATTAACCATGATTTCCTGTAGCTCTTTGAATAAGTTTTTTCAGGATCTTCCTCTTTTGCATTGATGATGGTTTTCATCTTCTCAATCATTGAGTCGATACCATCATATACTTCTCCCAAACAAGGTCTATCCATGTATGTGTAATGGATCATGCTCAATATAGGCTCAGTGAAACTAACCAGGTACTCAACACGATCCCACCAACTATCATCTAGAATCCTTTGGTTGACCCTATTTTCCCTTTCACTGCTAGATTGCCTCCATATGTCCCAATTAGGGCTGATTACCATGGCACAAAGTGCCTCACGAACCTTTATAAGTCGTCTGAACACAATTGTGTTGGAGGCAAAACAGGTCTCAGCAACCTCTTTGGAAATAAAAATATAATTTAAATTTAGTATTTACAAAATCAAAATTTAAAACTAAAAGAAAATTTAAAATTTAAAAATATTGAGAATTAACTTACCTTCAACAATTCCAATTTTGAGAATTGTCTGAATATTCCTTGTGTCATATGGTGGTTGGTGACAAACATTTGGATGTCTTTGCCCTCAGCATACACCTGTTTGATCCACTCAATTTTGGATCCAATTTTTTGTAGCATTAGATTGAGGGAGTGGACAACACAAGGTGTCCAAAAAATGTGTGGATACTTCTCCTCAATCAATAACCCAACAGCCCTACAATTTTTGGCATTGTCGGTTACAACTTGCACAACATTTTGATGGCCCACTTCTTCAATAGCTTGGCAAAGGATGTTAGCAATAAATGGACCATCTTTCACCTGTCCTTCACAATCCACTGCTCTCAAAAACATTGCCCCTTTAGGGGACACGACAATAACATTGATCAATGGGCAATTTTTTGCATCTTTCCATCCATCAAAAACGATGGTCACCCCTGTTTCGATCCATGAATCCCTTATGGGCTTCAAAGAGTTTGCTACATGTTTCACCTCTTTCTCCAATAAGGTGCAATGCACCTTCTCAAAACCTGGGCCTTTATACCCCTTTGGAGCCTCATTAATAGATTTCACCATTTTTGAACGAACAACGTTGAATGCCAATCCATTGGCATAGACACATCTTGCTATGTCTTGATCAGCAATCTCTCTTGGCTCATTTTGAAATGAAGCTTCCAACGGTCCCTTAGATCTTTTATTTGATGAGGGCATGGTTTGCTCTTGAGGGATGTTCATAAATGGATGGCTTGTGTAGGTGGTGGTGTAGGGGGTTTCATGGATCGAGATCCTGTCCTCAAAGGATGGCTTGTTTTAAGACTACCAGCTTTTTGCTCTACTTTTTCTTGCTCAGCAATATATTTCAACACTACGTCATCTGGAAGGCCTTTGCTATCATCTTCTTGAGGTCATGGAAAAGGTTCGATGCCATTATTAGGGATCTTACACAAGTGGGATTTCACTCGACTATATGATCTCCTATATCGAACTTTGCAATGACTACAAATCCAAATAAATACTCCACCACTTGGACATTGTTGAACCATTTCTACATATTTCCAAAGGGGAGAGGTTGCATTTATTTTGAAACGAGATTGGCCTGAGGAGTTAGAAGTGGATGCCATTGTAATACCTGAGGCACAACAAATTGAAATAATTTTGGTATTGAAATTTGAAACTAAAAAACTTAAAGAATGAGAACAATCAACAAAACAATTTTGAAAAAAAAAAAAAGTTCATTTGTTAAAAAAAATGTAAGAAAAAAATCAAGAAACTTCAAAGAAACCTACCTCTTTTGAACAAATCTTGCTCTAAGATCTTTTTGGCAACGAATGGACACTTGCAAGTGCTTAGGAATAGCACAACAATCAACTTTGAACAACCAATGATCAACCTTCAAGTCTATTCAAGCTTGTGCAAGCAAGAGAGAAAGTTCAGCAATGGAGGCAAAAAAACTTGTTTTTCATTCACAAATTGTTAAATGAGAGTGTTTTTACCTTTTTAGTGTGTTTGGAGTCAAAGATTAGGGTTGGAATGAATATTAAATTATTTAGAAGTCAACTGGTGGTCAAAAGAATAATTAAAAAATGCCAAAAAATGTGCTTTTTTCGCAGCCTGGGCGTTTTCACGTCTAGATTCGTCGCGGATTCGCCACGGATTTGTCTGGCCGTATCTTGGTCGAATCCATAGTGGTGAATCAAATCCAGGGCGAATCCGCAGGCCAATTTTCGAATCCTGATCGAATCCGACCCTAATCAAACCTGAATCTCGAATCCGGTATGAATTGTATCGTATCCAGAGGCCGGGAGTGATGAACCAGTAACTTAGTTTGAACTCTGATTTGGGTTTGCAAACACGAGCCTGACTTATAGAGGGTGTAATGGATCATATGTTTTCTTCATCTATATGTTATATAATTTCATCTCAACATGATCTATTTATAGGTGATCAGATGTATTGTGCAGATTGCCAATTTTAAATTTCCTGTATGTCTTAAAATGTTTTTATTAACTCCTGGGAATTTCACAATTTCTGGTCATCTTATGGTCTTATCCTGAGAAAGACCATTTATGCCAGAAAATTTAAGGAACTCCTTTTAGTTGGGCCCAGGGGTGTGTTTATTTATAGACTTTTCCTCTCCTTTATTCCTGGAATAGGGGCCTGCCCAACCTTTTGTACTTGAAAATAGCTATCTATATAGGAGCTCTAATATGCAACTCAAGTTCATTCCTTACCTTGGTGTGGATTACAAAGTGTGACATGAAAAATTGATTTCAAAATCTCTGTACTTGCTTACTTTTCAAGAACATATTTTGTTTTACTTCTTAACAAGTATGGACTGCAAATGTTTAAAGTCTTGAAATGATTACCACAGGCATTGATTTCACTTGCAGATTTCCAAAGGAAATTTGTACCATTAAAATTAATGTGGTCGTTCATAGATGATGAAATTAAGAATAATTTAAAAAATATTTGGCATTGTATAATTGTTGGATAACCAATTTGACCTTTGATATGTTCTTTTTGTGTTCTTAGGATGCCTTATTGCATAGCATATTTGAAACTAGGTGTTTGTCTTTTGAGCATTTTGTTATACAAACTTATTTCAACAAGGGTTGTTCTTTATAAATATATAATTTTAAACTTTCTTGTATCTCATGATATACCTTTGCATGCAAGATAGATGTTTTTCTTTACTGTATGAGCATCTTAGAATTATAAACTTATTTTAATAACAATATGTTTAATACATCCATCATAACTCTATTTGCTTGTATATGATGAAGTTTCTTTGCAGGGTGGCAAATGTGCTTTCAGATTACCTTGGAGGCTTGAATGAAGATCTAATCAAAGATAATTTTGTTATTGTGTATCAGGTATCTACTTTAATTCATGGAATACATTGTTTTGAAAATCTAACTATTTGCTCACTGTATATGGCTTTGGAGCCATGGCAATCTGTTGTGTCAAAATTAATTGATTTTTGCCTCAGTTTCACCTTACCCCAAATTCTGGATTTTCATCAAATGAACCCAATAGAATGTGCCCTTTTCTGGTGGAGCAGATCCAACTTTTAACAGTCTTTGAATTAGTTTCCGACTTTCATCAGTTTTTCTGTGCAGTATGTTCCAATGCCTTGAAGATGTCAGTATATTATCCTAGTTCCAAGGCTGCAGGTGTCTACTGGGCTGCTTGGATTGCTATTAAGCAGTATTCCCGTTTTTTATTTTCTGCAAAACAATGGTAAATAAAAAGGATAATTTAAATTAAATGGGAGAAATGCTTTTTCATTTATATTCTCCTTAGCTTACTATACACGATATTAGAAATATGAGTTAAACTCTATGAGTAACCACATTAAGAGGGAGAGGTTTATCTCTCATTCCTAAATACACCTTTTGAATTTTCAACCTACTTTTGATTGAGATACTATTTTTGATGTTCACTTACTCACTACTGGGCAAATTTTACTTCGGCTTGGTTGTTTGGGAAGGCTTATTGCAAACTTAAGCAAAGTGGACATTCCGCATACCATTTGAGCAGGATATCCCATATCTACAGTTTAAATTGGGAGTAATGCCCACAAAGCAAGTAGGAAATGATGGTACATAGTCAAATGGGATATGACAGTCACATGGAGTAGTTTATATTCTCTAGGTTACCAGTACAGATATAGGTATGGTGATTCCAGTATTCAAGTGATAAAATGTTTTTGAGGATGGATACATTTTGGATATGTCCATACAAAAAAATAATAAAAGCCATATATAAAAATATAAGCCTAAAAATAGGAATTAAGTTAAGATAACCAAATAATATGCACAAATAAACAAAAGAACCATAAAATGCTACTCAATATTCAATATCAATTTGTCAAACTCGAGTTTCATGATAGATATTCATTGTTCAACATTAAATGAATAAAGTCATAATTCATCATCATATTGCTCTTCAAAAAGTACATCATCATCATCATTGACATAATATGATGGAGGTACATTAGAAGAACCACAAGGTGTGCTGCTGGTATTGGCACTAAAACTATGCTGGCTATCTGGCTCCTCAAAATGAATATTTTTGGGTAGTGGCTGCATTCAAGTCATGTTTGTTTGGTTCTACATCCCACAACTTTGTTGCTCCTTGCAATCAGTTTGCTTGTGTGAAAGAAGGTGCAAGTTGGAATGCACATAAACTAACTCCTTTACTTATTTTTATGCTAATTAGTTATGCTCTATTGAGTGGATGGAGTATGCACTCCAATTTTTCTTAGACGAATATGAACTAGCAACTTATTGAGTAAAATTATAGAAGAAAACTTCAAAATTGAAGAAAAAATATTTAAAAAATGAAAGAAATTCAAATTTAGAGACTTGAAAAAACTTGTGATAAGTTTTGATCACAAGAGGTTGTAATTGTGGGAATGTTTCGCCATATAGATAGCACCAAGAGTCAACATCCTTATACATGCCATGGAGAGTGGAAAGACTTTGACTAGTGGAGGCTATAGAATCAACAAAGTCACTTGTAACTACATCCTCTACATTAGGATTAGGAAAGGGTTTAGCAAATGCTAGCTTGTATCCTTCATTGACCTCCATCTCTCTATATGGTAACACCCTCCTCAACAAAGAAAGGATCTGAGAGCTGTCATATTTTGTAGTCAATGTAAAGGAAAAAAATATGCAGTGGGGTGGTCATTTTGTTCCACCACTCAACAAGAATTGTTTGCATGTGGTTGAAAAAGGTGTCTTTAGGATCTCATTATTTTTCAGTTATGATGGTCATTTTTTTCAATCATCGATTTGATGCCATCATGTATCTCTCCCAATTATTGCTTTTCCATGTCAACAAACCAAATCATACTCAAAATGGGCTTGTTGAAACTATGAAAATATTCCACACAATCCCACTAGGTGTCATCTAGGATCATCTTGAAATATGCTATCTCATTTTTATTTATTTTTCAATAACAAATACAATGTAACCAAGCACCTGTTAAGGTTAGCTTAACCCAAAACGTTGCATGAATGAACTCTAACCAAGAATGTGCCCTAAAACCACTTAAGGAGGAGGGGCGGGCATATGGTCAGAGGATCCCTAGGATCTACTGAATCAAAGATTACAAAGATTACAATTGAAAGAGAGAGACTAAATTCGACACCAAGAATGTGCACTCAAGATCCTTTGATAGGTGAGGTGCTAACATATGGTGGAGTGCTAATTGCTGAATTAAATGAAGATAGGCGGATAACCAACCATGAGAGAATTTTCCACGCTACCACCAAACAGTGGGGGCAAAAGATTACAAATAAAACACTTCGCCTGCTGCAGCAGGCATCCACTCAATAGTGGGAATTCTCCACTTAACCGTGGGTGATAAATGAAAGACAAAGTAAATTCCTCCACACTGGTGGTAAACCGTCCAGGGGCTAAAATGTTGCATTAAATTCACAAGTAAATGCAATAAACACAACGACTGGATTAGTACTACTAAATCACAGTCTTACAAAAGGAGAAATCTGCAATTTACAAGTGTTACAATGACATTTTCAATGCAAATTAAAGGAGGACAAGTCTTCAAGTTTTAAACCTCTCATATACTGGAATAGAAGCCACAAAACTGAACTTATTGAAATCTGATAATTAAAACAGCAAACTGAAACTGTAAATCAACAACCAGATTATCAATGAAATGCTTATATCTTTAGCAATATACCTCTGAATTGCGTGAAATCGAAAGCAATGCACCTCTTGAGGATAGGTGCCCATGCCATGATGAAGAAACAACAACAAAAAGCATCCATTATTTAATTGGCACAATTCCCAATGCACTCTGAAAGGTACGACCCTTGGAAGGGGCGATTTTTCAACAATAAATCATACACTTGGAAATAAAATCTGCAACATGCTGAGAATGGTCGCCAAGACCTTAGAAAAGATATTATTAAATGCCCAGAACAATATTAAAATCATACAATGAGCTGTGAGCAAAATCGACTTTCAGCTGTGTGAAAATCAGCAACTAGAAATCTGGAAAAAAACACCAAAATTCATTTTTTGAAGCTCTATCTGCTAGTATGATTTGAGAAGCAACATGAAATCAATTAGGTGTTATCTTGCAAACACGAAATTGAGAATGGTACTAGGAGGTCAGCATTCCTCGAAGTGCAAATGAGTAGTCATTTCGACAACATAAGTTTGGCATAAACATGAGATAACAAATGCTGGAGCAAAGCCTCATTTTTAAAGAAAAAAGGATGACTCTTCAATTTCCTCAGATGGGACGCCAAAAGCCTTGAAATATTTTAATTTCAAAAAAGAATTAAACTCCTCCAAAAGGGCGTCCACTTTATGGCAAATAAGATATTAATAAAAGTTATCAACTTTCTTCATGAAGGCATCCCCCTTCAAGTCCCACTTTTAAACACAACTTAAGTTAACACCTTAGGCCAAGGGGTCAACTTGAAATTAGAACAATTTGCCTTGAAAAGAAGAATTTCATTAAAATAATGCTTTTGAAAAGCCAAAGCTCAACTTAAAACAACTGCTCCAACAGGACATGATGAGCTAAAGACTGATAACTGCCAACTGCCAAAAATAGTATTTACTATAAATAGTAAACACTAATGAATACCACAAAACCTCCAAGCAAGGAACCCCTTGATTCACCTCAACAAGCCTACGGGACTCTGGAATAGGCTGATGAGCAACTGATAGGATCACTGATGGAAAGGGGACATTACACATCTATTTAACATTCATTGCCTTTTCAATGTTGGATTTCATCCGTAGGGACAAAAGCTAGTTGGCGAGTATGCTTGAAAGTGCCTCTTGCACCTTCACAAGTTGTCTCAAGATAGTTCTATTGGAGGTGAATCAATTCTCAACAACCTATTTGAAAATAAAAATATATAAAAGTCTTAAATTTTAAAAAATAAGTTATTAAAATGGAACATTTTTTATTGTTTCATTTATCTTTAGTAGCTCCCATTTCAAAATTGAATTGAATATGGCTCACAACATTTCATGAACATTTGGGTATCTATGGCCTTGGGATACACTTGTTTGATCCAATCAATTTTTCATCCCAAGGTTTGTAGTATTAGGTTGAGTGTGTGGACTACACAAGGTATCCAAAAGATGTATGAATAGTTTGTCACAACGAACAAACTAGTTGCTTTACAATTTTAGTTTGGTTTGTTATGACTTGGACAATATTTTATGCCTCCCTTCCTCAATGGCCTACATAAAAATGTCAACAATAAATGCACATCCTTAACTTACCCCTCACAATTTGTCTTTCAATAACAATGCCACTTGCTAGCATTTTAATTCATCCTTTATAGGACAACTCAAGCCAAAACAATGTGTGAGAAAATGCTCTCTTCAAATTTGCAAGGGAAGCTCTCCCATCTAATATACAAAAATATAAAACAAATAAACTAGATTGTTTCTTATGGAAGTTGAGTTGGTTCTCAAAGTTGCATCTCCTCATTCCTAGAGGTGAGACCAATTTTTGAGGCTGCAAAAACATGTCATCTTGAGGAAAGGGCTGAAACTCATCAACAAAATGTGGACAACCAAGGGCAAACATGAGTGGGTAATCTCTCCATCTTTGGGCTCTACTAGGCCAAGAGGGGTGTCCCTTGATATCTTAAGATGAAATATTTAAAGAGAAATGAATAGTTATACACAAGACCCTTAAACAACCATATCCAAAGTGCCATGAATTGTGAAGATTTGTGACTATACTCATGTTAGCACTGGTTGAATACAGACCTTCAAGACTTCAAACAAGTAGACAACATCCTTGCACATGAACCAAAAGATAACATTAGTTTTATATGCTTATACGTGAATTCCCTCAAACTATGCATATGCATGTGCAAGATGGAAACATACTATCATGATTCTCTATCAATTTATCAAATTGAGTTGACAAAAGATAACCCATAAGTTACACTATCATGTCCTCTTTTTGAGCTAAGGAAATAATTAATAATTTAACTTAAGTTGTCCAAATAACTTTATGTTATAACATTTCAAATGGGCAACTTATATTTTATTATTAAAAGAGGGCCTAATGTTATGCAATAAAATGTTGCTAGGATTTGGATCCAAAAGTAATGTTTAATTAAAGGACTTTCTAGACTTTTTTAAAATAATTTTTTTTAGGGAAAAGGGAAAATTATAATATTTAATTATAATTCCTTCATGTTGTAATGCCCTAAGTCACATAGCTAGGAAATTAGCCATAAAACATTTTTTATTTTTTAAAGAACACCAACCACCAAGATATGGCATGTCACATTGCACAACGTGTACACAAGTGTCATGTGAAATTGAATGTCACAAGTACACTAGCAACATGAATGATCTCACGTCTGCCACAAGCAAGGTGGCACCAACAAAAGACTTACCAATCATTGAAAGAAATCACCACAATGATCCTGTGTGAATGCTACTATTAGGTCTTATAGGTTTTCATACCCCAATCTCACTTCTCATCATGTATAACTAATATGAGAAAAAATTCATGGGTTTGGATGTTTAGGTGATGTCTTAGGCATTGTAATCATATCCCCATTTCAGCCCAAGCACCCAAATTGAAAAGCCAAAAATCTAATTGTGAAGGTCACCAAGAGTTTCATTTTTTTGGGCACCCAATTGGGTATCTCTGTTTCAAATTTGAGGAAAATACGACCAAAATTGTGAAAGCTATTCGATTGCGGAATTTCCTTAGTGTCAAGGATGCCCTATTTCAAATTTGAGGAAAATCCAACCAAAATTATGAAAGTTATGCAATTGCAAGTTTTTCCTAGTGGCAAGGATGTCATGTTTCAATTTTGAAGATGTTTCAAGAAAAATTGTAGAAGGTAGCAATTGCGGAATTTCCTTGTGCACTAGGATATTCCCTTGTTCAAAAATTTCCTTGTGCATTAGGATATTCCCGTGTTGTGGAAATTCCTTGTGCACTAGGATATTCCCCTATTGCAGAATTTCCTTGTACATTGGGATATTCCCTTGTTGCAGAAATTCCTTGTGCATTGGGATATTCCCTTGTTGCGAAATTTGCTTATGCACTGGGATTTTCTCTTTTTGTGGAATTTCTACTCCGATAAGGATATATCCACATTACCCACAAATTCCCGCAATTCCAAGCACCCGCAAAATTTTCACAATCGTGCAAAAGGACATGGGTTTCCGCAATTTTTTCAGAGGATGTTTTTGCCACCAACAAATGCTGATAATGCTCCAAAACTGCAGTTTGAGGCATGCAACACATGATTTGATGCCATAACTTGGAAATAGTGCTTGTGTGAGTGGATTTATAATAACCCACCCTAAATTCCTATGCAATTTTTTTTATTTTTACCAATTCTTCTCTTCAATTATTTTGTCAAATAGTTAGCATTAGGCTGTTCCAGATTTGTTTCTAGCTTTCTCTCAAGTGAACTAATGATACTCAGTCCAAGCACATATAAATCTTTCTCCGATATCAAATTAGAAAGCAATGGATAACACTGATTTGAAAGAGAAAGTACAGTTCATCCAAAAATGCTGCAAGAGCAATCTTTGGAAAAATAACATATGATTTATATATTTTGTTATCACTTTCCAGAAAATCAGAATAACAAAGATTCAATTCTGACCTCAAATGCAATGTTTTCTCCTTCCATATCTCAATCAAGCCGCAAAACAAGTCATTGGCATCTCCTGACCTCCTCTTCTAAGGTCATTTTTAGCTTCTGTTTCTCCTTATATGGTAGCACTCTAATTAATTGAGGAACCACAAAATATTGTTGAAGTGATTGATGGAAAGGAGACTATTTTTGGAGGTGAAATCATCCAACTAAAGATAAACAAGCTTTCGAAGGGACTAGTGGCGTTAGAGAGTTTTTGATGTTTCTGACAAACACGTGACCAAATCAGTCCTTGTGCATGAAGAGGATCTAGAGGAGATCAATCTTGGTACAACTACATCACCAAAGAAAGTGTTTACTAGAAAAGCTTAGGGATGGTGGAATAATAGAACCAATCAAGCATTCCACTTGGGTTTCTAATCTAGTCCCGATAAGAAAGAAGGATGGAGGCATTAGATTGTATGTGGATTAAAGAAACTTGAATGTGTCATCATTGAAGGACAATTATTCTTTACCAAATATGGAAGCTATGCTACAGAAAGTTACTAGTTGTGATTTGCTATTCATGATGGATGGGTTTTCAAGATACAACCAAGTGAAGGTTAAAGAATCAAAACAATATAAGACTGCCTTCACTACACCTTGGAGCACATATGTTTATGTAAGGATGCCTTTTGGCTTAACCAATGTTGGTGCCACATTTTAGAGAGCCATGGATATGGCATTCTAAAATTTGATTGATGTTATCATGGTTGTCTATCAAGATGATCCGACTACGTTTTGAAAAAAAAAGGTCATTGTCTACAGTTGGAGGAGATCTTTACTAAAGCTTTGTAATATGGAATCTCCTTGAACCCAAAGAAATGCATGTTTGGGGAAACAAAAGGGAAGTTGCTGAGCCATATAGTTTCCAACGAAGGTGTAAGGACTGACCTTGGAAAAGTAGCTGCAATTGAGAGAATCCCGCAGCCAAAGATTGTCAAAGGTATACAATCATTCTTTGGTCAGGTCAAGTTTGTCAGAAGGTTTGTTCGAAATTTTGTAGAAAAAACTACAACCATATCAAAGATGTTAAAAAAAGGGGGAAACTGCAACATGGAATAAGGAGCCAACTGAGGCTTTCCAAAGCATTAAAGAAGTAATTAAGCAGGCTCCTATGTTGAAATCACCAAAAAAATTCAAACCATTTCAATTGTTTTCTTTTGCATCCTTCCACACAATTGTTGCTGTCTTGTTGCAAAAAATTGATGAAGGATATGAGCAGCCAATTTCTTTCTTTAGCAAGTCACTTCAAGCAACAAAACTAAAATATGATGCCATGGAAAAGTAGGCATATGCATTGGTAAAGGCAGTAAAGAATTTTAGATCATATTTGGTTGAAGCCAATATTATTGCATATGTCCCTCATGTAGTTGTGAACAACATCTTCACACAAAAGGAAGTTACTTGAAGGAGGTGTAGATGAATCAATAAGGTCCAAGAATTTAATATTGATATTTAGATTACCAAGTTAGTCATAGGACAAGGATTGGCTAAAGAAAGATAATGAATAATGACACCTAGAATTGATAAATAGTGTTTGATGTGGAAGCAATCAAGTTTAGGTGCCAACTCTTGATTGAAGAGTCAATCTGTGTGATCCGGAGTTCACTAGAGCAAATTCCACCAATTTGGGGACATTTTAGACATGAAGAGGCCTTCAAAATTTCTCAACTTCAGTCAACTGAGCCTATATTGACTTTTGGCGTCCAAGTTGAGGAGTTGAAGATTTTTTCATCCTTTTTTTATGACGAAGTGCCTCTATTTGATCCTTGATCCAGTTGCTCGAACGATCCTGAAGTCTCATTGCAGAGTTTGATCAATTCTGAAGAAGTGTGCTCAGGAGCTGCAAAGCTTAAAACCTGAATCTAATGCCTCAAATTCTTGGGCGCCTTTTCTCAAAAGGGTGCATTTTTCACCAGAATTAGTTAGTTTTTTGAATGCTTTTCAATTTCTCCATTTTGACCTTCAATGTTTGGATGTGAGATTCTCGATGACTGATGATTTAGGTGAATGTGCCGAGACATGGAATGGATGACCAGTTCAGTACCAGAGAGAATGATTGGCCTTGCAGGTCATGAAAGTTGTTTTAGAGGTCCCAAAAGTTTGGGTGCCCTTGACCTGCAGGGGCGCCTCTAGCCTTTTGCACTTTAATTTTCAACTTGCAACCTTTCATCAAGAACCCCAGTTTGATCTTCGTCATCAGATGTTTGATTTGTCAGTTGAATCTGCTGATGGTGTCATTGCAGAGATTGATCAAGACGGAGGACTTCCTAGAGGTTACAAAGCTTGAAGACTGCATCTGACTGCCCAAAAAGTCGGGCGCCTATTTCTAGGAAGGTGCATTTTCCTTAACACTTAGCCAATTTTTCATTTCTTTCATCTTGCCCTTACTTTTAGTGTTTTTTGCTTGATCTTCATTTTTGAATGCTTGGCAGGTCCTGTGAGCTTGCAACTAGATTGATTGCGAAGCTGAAAGGGTGTTGAGCAGATGCCTTGTAGAAAGCAGTCGTTGAAAACCACAACAGGTGCCTCAAAATGATGGGCGCCCTTGGCCAGCAGGGGTGCTTTTGCCTTTGTTGGCGTTTCAATCAGCACCTCTGGAGTGCTTATTGGAAATGTACAGCTATTGCAAGTGTGTTAGTACATGCTCTTCGGATTATAGAGAGGAAGATCTCTCTTTGCTGATTTTCTATGTAAAAAAGTGTACTAAGGTTCCTATCTTTTTTACTCAGCAGCAAGACACAAGGGTGCATAAACACAATGCGCCGTAGGTAAGCTTTTCTTTGGTTTCCGCAGATCTTAACTACAACTAACTAGCTTCTAGACTATCCTACCTCCTCAAGATAAATAGAGCATGAGGGCATAGGAGCAAAATGGATGGGTTGGATCACTTGAATCCACCGTCTCTGTAGAATATGGCCGAGACTCTGAACTCTCGAATATATGCCAAGATAAGGTTCAACAAAACACTCGTTACGGTAAATTGGATCTGAGACTTGCCAAGGAGGAGGAACCCCTGTTCGAGGTATAGGCTTGGAAACAGCTCACTGGAAACAACAAAGCACGATGATTCGGCTAACAGGATTTCCGAGGAGGTGATGACACCTGTCCAAAGTGTAGGCTGAAAGACAACTCGTTAAACAACATCACACGATAATGATTGATAACAAAATATCCAAGGAGGTGACGACACCTGTCCGAGGAGGAGATTGAAACAATATACTATTTGAGAACAAGACTTTGAAAGAACTCAAGTATTTAGATCAAGCAAGCATGCGCCATCTAATTTATTTCTTCAAGTTTCTCCAAAGAATTACAAAGTTTGGGACAACAAAGGCACGAAATCATGCACAATTACGATCAACCAACAAACTCTCATCCAAGAGTGAACAAATATGAACAAGCTAACTCTGGCAACAATGGCGCAGCAGCTTTGCTTAGCAAATAAAGGTTAAACAAAATAATGAGCCCAAGACTCTTATTTATAGAAACTCAAAGGAGTAGGCAACCCTAAAATCTCCTTGAGTTAACAATCAATTCTTGCCAATCGGAAAGATTTATTCCTATGTCTAAAAGTAGGTGAGCAAGCAGTTAACTGGAAAACTACTTCAGTTAACTGATACTAAACAAGAGTCAAACTGGGAGTCTACCTCAGTTGACTGACACCTAACTAAAAGTGAACTATAACTACAAATGTGTCTCCAAATAGACATCCACCTTTTAAGGAGATCTGAGATCCATAAATCGTGGGAGTCAATTAGACATCCTAGATCAGTGGGATTTGACATGCATGATTTGTGGAGATCTGGAGTCAACTTGGAAAGGGGCATCAAGTTGACTTCAGTCGTATTTATTGTTATTTGGAGGGTAGGATGTCCTTCCTTGGTGCTTTACACCTCTTCGCCACTGGTCAACAAAGTCTCAATCTAGTCGTTGACCTCTTCGGTCCCCAGGCAATTAATGCTTCTTAAGATGACTGTGTGGCGTCTCAGCATCTCTTCACCTGTCACAAGCTGTTGCTGATAGTTTATGCATTGAGCAGTTGCTTCATCCAACTGGATCGACATGGCTGCAATTTTGGCTAACTTGCAACCATTGGGATCTTCAAGGAATGAACCACGGATGACGTCTTGAAACTGTGTTTGTACCATTCCAAGCTCAATGTATTCTCCTCCCTCACGTTGATATTCTAACTCAAGGAAGGATACTACCAACATTCTCGCGAAGTTGATAATATTAGCAACAAAGTGTCTATAATCAATCAGCTCCACTGAATTGGCATCGTAGGCTCTCACCTTGTATGCCAATTGTTCTTTCCAATCAAAGAGATGGCGTTTGTTCTCAGTGGTTGTAACTGATTAGTATGCTTGTTGCAGATCAACAACTGTTGCTTCCTCTCTCGGCCTCTCTTGAGTTGCCTTCAAGTCTAATTGTTGGATCTCTGATCGGAGTCCATGTGCTCTGTCTCTCAGCTGGTATGCTTCTGTTAATACACACCGTCCTTTGACAACAAACTCATCCACTTGACGTCTCAAGTGTTTACCGTATGTGATCAACTGATGATGGTTTCTCTTTGCCGGGAGATTTAACAACTCTTGAGGCAAAGCCGAGGAGTTGGGAGTGTTGTGCATCAAGCTAGAAATGTACATTCTTAATTGATGGTTTTCAGCCTTCAAGGCTACTTTGTCTTGTCCATCCTTTGTCATTCTTTCCTTGACGCTTGCTGAGGCAATTCCGAGAAGGTCTGCCTCCACCTGACGAGTGGTCTTTCCAAGGTTCACCTTTGATAGCGTGAAATCCTCAACCCTCACATTGTGTATGTCTTTATCTTCAGGTGGGGCAGCAGTCTCTATGACAACCTCGTTCTCTGCATTCCTCTCTACATGTGTCTACTTCTTTAACTTCTTAGCCGGCATGTCTTGAGGGACATGATCGAACTCTGTGAAGTCAAGCTGATAAGAAGGTCTTTCCCTCTTCCTTCCAACTGAGCTTTCTAGCTAGATAGAATCTCGGCTAGCCTCGCTGAAAGGAGGAACATAGGCCCCCTGAATGCTAGAAGAACGAGACTGTGTCGTGGCGATGCCTCGTGGTGGCGAGTCCAAATCAATGGGACTTTGCGACCTCTATGATGGTGGTGAAGACGGCGGCTCTGTTTCTATCACAGGCACCGTTTCTACTACAACTGTTTCTACAATGGGTTTCATCTCTGCAGTGATTATTTCAATCACCGGCTCTAGTGCAACTGCAGTGTTCTCAACTATTTCAGGTAAATTGGTGGTTGTCTCCACCTGTATCTTTTGCTGATCTGTACCAACAATTCCTCTTCTTCCCCTTGTGTTCTCTGACATCCGCATTCCTTTGGGGAGGATGCTCATCTTCTTTTGTTTGGGTCTCTTCCTAGATGTGGAAGGTAGTGTAGACTGAACCGTTGGCAGCTCTGATCAGGGAAGCACTACCTTCCTTGTCCTTTTACTGTCAAGGTAGAGTTGACTGTGTCGGACTACTCTACCAGTTCTTTCTTCGATAGATGTACTCTCTTTCGCGTACCAATCTGCTTTGTCGAGTGGTTGTGCATTTACTTGATCCGTGAAGAAGGAAGAAAGAATGACTTCTTCTTCATCATTAGATAAGCCCTCGATGTCTTCTGACATGAAATCTGCAATCTGTGAGAGCTTGAATCTGCTATAGTTTCTTCTTCTCACTTCGAACTCATCTTCGCAGTTGACCCAAAAATCCTCTATGGAAGATTCGTGTGATGATCTTTGCTCGAGATGTGTTGCAAAGAGTCCTCTTGGATCATATGATGACCTCCTGTCAATGAGGTACTTGAGATTAAATCTCACGGTTTTTTGGCTTATCAACCTAGCATCGGCTGCAATCTAACATCTATAGAGTCCCATCTGAATAGGTTAGTTTGCAGCTGACTACTTTTGGCAAAGATAAGAGTGAACCTCGGCCAACTGTCTCAAGAATTCCATGAACACCACCTTGTCTGAAGGGTAGCGTGGCATCATGGCGAGGTGGCCATTGTAGCCGTACACGCGTATGTAGGTGAAAGTGAGGAATTGGATGAACCAATCCGCCCAGTCCACCATTGCCGCCTTAGCTGTTGGTGAAATACGGACGTGCATCTCATGGTCTAGCTCGTGTGCGGTGTGCATAGTGAAAAGGTCGTTCATCTTCTTGAAGTGTCATTCCGCTAGAGTGAACTTAAGGCGAGGAAAGTATTCTTGGACCTTTTGCACACCCAAGGTTCCCACAATGTTTAGTGTTCTGAATTCACCTTGGAATGCTATCAGGTATACCAGGTAGGAACACATGTGGAAATGGTGCTTTTCTAAAAACCTAGTAAATTGTTGGTGGAGCGTGTCACTGATCAGAGGCCCAGTCGTAATGTTCTTTCTTGCTGATTATTTTGCCAATAATATAGAACATCCACGGCTGGAAGGATTTTCCCTCTTCCTGTCTAGTGAGTGCTAAGTAGAGTGATTAACACTGCGTACTCATCTTTGAATTCTCCTCGCCCAAACAATTTGGGCAAGTTGATTTTCTTCACTTTTAACCAATGTTCAGCCACTATTAGTGAACACTTGTCCTTTAAAGCCTCGAATGCCTTTCCGCATTTTGTCACAGATACAACCTTCCTGGTAGGGCATGGTGGAATTGCAAAACACGTCTCTATGTCTTTCGGCTTTAAGCTGCAAATCACCTTTCCGTACACTGACAAGATTTCTCTTGTAGTAGGGTTGTAATGCTTTGTGCAAGCAGTTACAAGCTCAATGCTCTATAAAGTGATCGGAATGGATGCAGCTCGAAATAAGCCGGACTCTTCAATGTTCTGCAATGTAATCTGGTTCATGCCCTCCAAGTCCTCAGAACTGACTTCTGGATTTTTCTACCATAAGTTCGTGTCAATTGCCTTCAGATAATCATGGTACAAGACTATCTTGGTCTTGTATTGTAGCTGGGAGTACTGCATTCTGCAAGACTTAAAGATTGACTGGGCACTTGATCTTGTTCTGACACTTTCCCAAAACCCTTAAATATAGTGCCTGCCGAGAAGTATTTTTCCAGGAAAAATCTGGCACGTGGGTTTTGTTTGTGCTTGGAAGCTGAACAAACCGAGTTCCTTGGATTTTTGATTTGGAGACTTTTCCGGAAAGATCCTTAAAAATAGGGGCAGCAACTTTGTTGATTTTGGCAAATCTGAGAAGATGGGTTTTGCTTGAAAAATGCGCTAATCAGATCTGAGGTAATCTGTTGTTTCTTGTGACATGCAAAGGATTATAGACAGAAATAGAGGAAGTAGACAAAAGGTAGATTGGAAGTTATAAATTGCCACTTTGCAATAATCTGCCTCTGGAAACAATCCTCGGAGAAGAATAGTTTAACTGCCACTGATCTTCAGAAATATCGAAGATTCCTCCAAAACCTCTGCCAGATCTTGAAAATGTGTTCTTGGGAGCTATTTGTTGTTTTATCCTTCAATCTGCAAAAGAATAATGAAGAATGGGATGCCTAGCAAGGATATATGATGATTTGAGTTGAGATCCACCAAGTATGGGTGCCAACTCGTGATTTAGGTCTAATTTGGAGTTCCAAAAGGTAATTTCCACTGATTGTGGAGTGTTTGGCCTCTTTTTGCCTCCAAATTTGCTAACTCAAGTCAACATTTTGCTTTGGCTTCCTTTAGGCATCCATCCTTGGAGTTGATCCTTTTTTATCAATTTTGCAAGCTGAAGTGCCTCTGTTTGATCTTCGATTCTGGCTACTCAATTGATCTCTGGTAGTGGTTGGCAACTCCATTGTTGAGATATGCCAGGGAGAGATCAACTCAGAAAACTGAGTCTGGGCCTCCAAAAAGAAGGGCGCCTTTCCTTGAGAGGGGCGCTTTTGATAATGCCTTAGTCAATTTTCATTGACTGTTCTTCGTTTTGACCTTTTTAGACCCTCTGTGCTTTGATTTGACGTTCCCGTTGACAGATAAATCAAATGACTCTGCTTGACGAGGTGTTGGGTAGCCAGCTCAGCTCTGCACAAGATGATTGACTTATCAGCTGATGAAAGTGAGTTTAGGTCCTTGAAGTTCAAGGGCGCCCCTGGCCAACAAGGGCGCCTTTCACCTTTTGACTAGTTTCGATTGTGTTCTAAACTGCTTGCTTTGATCTCTATTATTAGGTGATTCAGCTGTCAGATGTCTTTGCTGACCGTCTCATTGACGAGATTGATTATAGCTGAGAAGGTCATCCTGGGAAGTAGTGAAGATTCCGGCTGAATCTGAATGCCTTTAAGAAAGGGCGCCTTTCTTCACGAGGGGTGCTTTTGGCAATGCCTTAGCCAGTTTTTGGCTTGTCTTTTCAATTCTTCAGTTCTGGCTTTCTTTGCTTGATCTCAACTGGTGATCATTTGGCGTGTCCAATGACTGTGTTATCAAATTGATCACGTAGCTGGGAGGAAGCTGGAAAGACATCGTGTATGAAGCAGTTGGTGACAGGTTCATTCGGTACCTTGAACTGAGGGGCGCCCCTGCTAGCTTTTAGCTTGAGGCTCTTTGTTTTGACATCTTCATTGTTCTTGGATCCTCCACACTTCGTTGATGTTTGGCCATTGATCTCTGAATCAGATGATCTAACTGATGGTTGCGTTGTCGAGACATCACGAACACGAAGGAGATGACTGAGTTGAAGATGCAAAGTGATTATGTTGCCCTCTGAGATCCAAGGGCACCTTTCTTCAAGAGGGGCGCCTTTTTGACCTTTAGACTGTGTTTTGCCTTGCTTGGCAGCCAAAATGTGCACCTTCCAGAGAGCCAAATTTTGGCCTTTTTCGTTTTGAGAAACTCCCTCGTTATAACATCTATTTGACTTTTTCCGCCATGGCTTCTTCATTGGAGCTTTTGAGGTTTAGCTTTCAGCACCTGGTACTGGCCAATCTGCCATTAATGGTTGCGAAGCTCCTAACTTTGTTCCTGAAAAATGAGAATAGACCCACCAGAGTAAAACATGTCTTTTGATGATTTTGACTTGATCAGTGTGATCGTGAAGTCAATTAACCCTATCAAAATCATTTTCAATAATTTTCGGGAAGGTCCTATTTTTAAGGGTTTCCCTAAAAATAGGGGCATAAAACCCTAATTTTCAGATTTTCAGAATTTTAACCATAGGTTCTTTCATAGAAACCCACAAAGACTTCATATTTGGTTTGACCTAAAACATACTTTCGATGGCATTTTTACATTGTTTAGCTCAATTTAAGCAAAATGCCAAAAATTTCATGTTGGGTACAACAACCTTGATGTTCACTGATTTACCCTTCGTTTCGTGTGTTCGAACAATCAACAATTGCCATCGTTTAATGTGTCTTGCAGACTAGTGAACAGGTTCGTTGCAAAGTTGAGCTGACACCGGGAAGATCACCTGAAGATAAGCTTACTCAAAAACTGACATCTGGATCATCTCATTCTTGGGCGCCCCTGAGCTACAAGGGCGCTTTTTCCCATGTTTGACTGCCATTTTTTATGATACTTTCTTTCAACATCTCTTGACTTCCCCTACATTTGTAGATGATTGATGAAACAAGTGAACCCGCTTGATGATGCGTTGGAAAGCCAGTAGAATTACGAAGGAGATGACTGCCTTGATCCTTTGAATTCATGGGCGCCCTTGGCTAGTAGGTGCGCTTTTGACTACAGTTTCATCATTTCTTTGAAAGTTCTCACCTCTTCATGCTTCATGTTCATCGTGTAGCTTGACTAGTTTGATCACCGTCGTTGATGACGCGAATGCATTCACCGTAGCAATTGCTTTCACCATGCTACGTGTACAAATGCTTGAAAAATTCACCAAGGCATTGACTGTGTAGCAACTTTCTTGTAGCAAGGTGTCCATCTTCCAAACTTCGAATATTTTCAGCATTTTTCAACCTTTGAAAATCCCCTCCGCTGCAAAGCATCTTTTCGAGCATCTTTTGCCATGGATTCTTCCTTGAAGCTTTGGAGGCTTAGATTTTGACACCTCGTACTGGCCATTCTACCATTAATGGCTGTGGAGGTCCTAACTTTTCTCCAGAAAAAATGAAGTAGACCCACCAAAGTAAAACAAACTTTTTGGTGATTTTGACTTGACCAATGTGATAGTGAAGCCAAATTATCCTATCAAAATCATTTTCAACTAATTCTGGAAAGGTCCTTATTTTTTAGGGTTTTCCTAAAAACAAGGGTTTGAAACCCTAATTTTCAAATTTTCAGAAATTTGCAAGTATCTTCCTTGACACAAACCCACAAAAAGCCTATGTTTTGTTTGACCTGAAACGAACTTTTGACAACAATTTTACATGATTTAGATCATTTCAATCAAAATGCCTTATTGAAGCAAACATTTATTTTGGGTACAACAAACTTAAAAAATACCTAAACACAAGGGACAACCCTCAGAAGAGGTCGCCTTACTAGGAGGTACAATCCCTCCAATTGGAACAAGTTTTTTTCAAGCAATGACATGGTTCCCAATGTAAAAGATAGCATAAATCTCAAGGTTATGACACTTGTCAACTAAACGACAACATGGGAAGACTCACCAAGGCAAGGGGAACAACTTTCATATATGAGGTTTCCTTGAGAAATGGCTAGAAGAATCCACTATTCGATGAAATAGGTGACAATAACATGCCAAACCACTATATGGCCCAAAAAGGACACTAGCATGCCAATCCACAAATTTTCTATAAATTCATGGGCGTCTTGGAATTACACAAGTGTCCAAAAACATGTCGAAGTCTTGAACTTGCATTGTAATCCTATTTTTGCATTGTACTCTTGACCATGTGTTGTAGTCCTAGCCAAAAACTAAACAGATGGCCGTTTCTAGGTCTCATGCTCAAGGACAACACTTAGGACTCACAAAAGTAAGAATGCAACACAATCAAACTCCAAAATGATTGAAAACAACCAGGAGACCAAGAGGGACAACCTTGTTCAATCTCCAACACTCTAACCACTGAAGGAGACACTCCCCACAAGATGGGAGGCCTACAAGGGACTATCACACAAGGGACAAAGGGATACATTCCCAATAGGCCCTACTAGTCCTTCGACCAAGAGGAGAGCTTAAATGACACCACCTCGTGGTGGGTTTTTACACACACAACCCAAACTTGGAGACAACTACACAAGACTTCAAAACTAAATGTTTTCTATCACATTAATTCATTTAAAGCTCAAATCTAAATGTTTCATAAATTCATTTTACCAACATAATCAAAATGATGAAACACATAAGGATTAGCAATAGTATTCAACACCAATGTCAAGAAAACATACAATTAAAGATAGATCCATCACCACTTGTTTGGGAGGTTTACATTTCAACCAATAGGAGGTTCCATAATAACATATCTATTGTACCCAAATAAAAAAATTGCTTCAATAAGGCATTTTGATTAAAATGGTCCAAATCCTATAAAATTGTTGTCAAAAGTCAGTTTTAGGTCAAACGAAGCATTGGCTTTTTGTGGGTTTATTGTTCAGAGGATACTGGCAAATTTTGAAAATTTTGAAAATTAGAGTTTCGAGCCCCTGTTTTTAGAAAAAAACCCTAAAAATTGGATCTTTCTAGAAATGACTAAAAATAATTTTGATTGGCTTATTTCACTTCATGATCACATTGGTCAAGTCAAAATCAAGAAAAAGTCAGTTTAGCTCTGGTGGGTCTACATTTTTCAGGAGAAAAGTTAGGACCTCTGAGGTCGTCAATGGCAAATGGCCAGTATCAGGTATCAAGATCTAAGCCTCAAATGCATCAAAGATGATTCTATGGCGAAAGATGCTTCACGACGGAAGGGATTTTCAAAAGGTGAAAAATGTAAAAAATATTCTAAGTTTGGAAACAGTACGCCTTGCTACATGGGAGATGCCTTTGCAGTCAATGCCCAAGTCAACTTTGCAATGTCCATGCACGTAAAATGATGAAAGCAATCACAATGGTGAACGTACTCGCATCAGCAACAACAATGCTTCAACATAGTCGAAGTAGCCAAGCAACATAGTGATCGCGAAGCGAGAAGGAGAGTAAAAATCATTAGAAAATGATTAGGTCTAGAGCCAAAAGCACCCCTGTTGGCCAAGGGCACCCTTGAATTTGAGAGGCCAAATGCAGTCGTTAACACTTGCAAAACCAATCGTCTTCTTCAAAATTTTGCCAGCTTTTCGGCGAATCATCAAGCAAATCCAATAGGTTTGTCGAACACCGGCAAACAAAGGCAAAGTCGAAAGATGCTGAAGGTTACCAGTCATAAAAAATGGCAATCTATAAATGAAACTGTACCCCTGTAGCTCAGGGGCGCCCAAAGGAGAGAGCCATCAGATGTCAGTTCTTAGATTTGTTATCTCCAGATAATCTTCCCGCCTTCAGTCCAGCTTTGCAACGAATTTGTTCGCCAGTCCATGAGACGTTTCAAACAACAATAGCTGTTGATCAAATAAGCATGTAAAATGGAGGATAAAATGTAAGTCAAAAGGTCAAATGTACCCCTACAAGCCATGGGTGCCTAGACTTTTGGTGAATCGGATGAGGTTTTTCAGCAGCTGTCTTCTCCAAGAGATCTGCTCAGAATACTTCCATCTTCGTGATGAATCCAGTTACAAGTTCTCGAGACCTGTCAAACGCTTATAAACGAAGATCTAGCATAAAATGTTGGAGGCAAAGGCAAATTGAAAAACGTGAAAAATTGACTATGTTAAAGAAGATGTACCCTTCTTGGAAAATGCGCCCAACTTTTCGGGGCCTCATATTCAGTTTTCAAACTTCGTGACTCCCAGGAACGTCTCTTCAAAGTTGATCAATCTCCGCGATAAGATCGTCAGCACGAACATCAAAGCAGTCAAACTCCCGACAACGAGGGTCAAATTGGAGCATTTTGTCAAAGGTTAGAAAGTGCAAAATGTATCTCAGAAACACAAAAGCGCCCCTGCAGGCCAGGGGTGCCTAGGAATTTGAGCCTTTTAAATCAACTTTTAAACGTTACAATACTAGCCATTCTTTCCAGAATTGAACTAGTTTTTTGTTCCACATCTCAGCTTGTTCGCAAGATTCATCAATCAACAAAAATTACAGATTGAAGCATGAAGGGTCAAATTGAAGAAGTTGAAAAGCATCCAAGAGATTGGCTGTCTGGCGAAAAAAGCACCCTTTTGGGAAAAGGTGCCCAAGAAGTTAAGCCACCAGATTCATTTTTTAGCATTTATTGCGCCTAGGATCATCTCTTCAGAGTTGATCCAACTTTGCGATGAATTTGTCAGCCAAGCTTCAAGGTCAATCACACATCTTGAATTCAAGGTCAAACAGAGGGAGTTCATCACAACACCCAGTTTCTACGGTTTCTATAAAAAGTCATATTTTTCAAAAATTGATAAACTGGGTTTGCTTAGCACAGAGGCGCCTAAAATACCCATGTGCCAGAATTTTTCGAGAAAAATAAGCCCCGCTACCCCCTGTAGCTTTTGCCTCAAAGGGTTGTTGCATGTCAAAGGAAAAATCACTTTTTCAAATTTTTGACTTTCTAGGTTTGTTCAAAATGACATTCTCAACAAAACCCACGTCTCAGAAATTTCTGGAAAAATTGCCCTTTGAGAAGCTATTTTTAGCCTCATCAGAAAAGTTGCCTGAACATATCCGTGTTTACAGTCAATAGTCGAGTTTTTCAGAATGCACTACTCTCAAGTTGAAATCAAGACCAAAATGGTCCTGCTTCACGACTTTTTGAAGACACTCAACACAGACATGCATCAAGTGAAGCCCATAGTCAATTTGGATGTCTTGGAAGGCCTAAATGGCATCACCGTTCAATGGATAGCAAAAAAATGCGGAAGGTAGTTACTCCAATTACAGAGCCACCACCGGTTACTACCACACTACCTTCCACAATCCTGTTCTCATTTGAGGATGGCCTACATTTTAGTCACCGCAAAAGAGCATAAACAAAAACTTTTTACTTAGAGAGAACAAATCTTCAAGGTAAAAACCTATGAGGTAATCTTTGCAGAGTCTATCAAGTTCGTGAGAACTTTCGTATCACAAGTCCCTTGCCAGTATCAACGTGAGGACGGTGAGTAGATTGCGGATGACGACATGCAGTCAGAGTTTCAGAAACTCATCCATAGTATTTTCAGCGGTGATTCAGTTGACTACAAGTTGAGTCAACTTGTGGCCATGTCAGCACAATTTGACGAAGCGGCCAAGAGTGGAAGAGAATTGCAGAGTCAGATCACAAACGGTGAAGAGATGTTGTGAAGACATCGAGTACTTCAGAGGAGTATCAGTACCCCAAATGATGAGATAGTTAACAACTTATTGGAGGAGTTGATTGCTCATGATCACAACTAGTGAACTACTAAGTCAGAATGTCCCACCTTTTCCAAATAGACATTAGACACAACAATTAACTTGATGCCTCTTTCCAAGTTAACTCGCTGTCCCACCAATCGTGCATGTCTATTTTTGGATATATCTATGTACATATGGAGTTCTAGTTTATTTTAAAATCAGTTAACTGAAGTAGTTTATCTAGTTAACTGTTAGGTTACCTACATTTAGACATAGGAATAAATCTTGTTGATTGGCAAGAACTGAATGTTAACTCAAGGAGATTTTAGGGTTCCCTACTCCTTTGAGCTTCTATAAATAAGAGCAACCTTGCTCATTATTGTTTAACTTTTATTATTGCATGAAATTGTTGTGTCGTTAAGTCAACAAGCTTGAAAGTCAATATTGGTTCACTCTTTGTCTAAGAGTTGTTTGGTTGATCGCATCTTGTATGATTTCGTACCATTTTCTGTCCCAAATCTTTTGTAATCGTTGATCAAGTTGAAGAAATAAATCAAAAGAGCAATGAGCCTTTGATCCAAAGTTTCAAGGTTAATGAACACTTGTTTTAATAATCTTTGTTTCAATCTACATCTCGGACAAAGCAATGAGCCTCCGAGGGAATTTAGAGATTAGGATTATTGTTATATGTTGTTTCTAGTAATCTATATTTTAATCTACACCTTGGACAAAACACCTCATCTCCTTGGGAATTCTGAGATCTAGCTTGTCGTTCGATGTTGTTTCCATTAACCTTTATTTCAGCCCACGCTTCAGACATAACACCTCGACTCCTTGGAAATCCTGAGATATAGTTTATCATCAATCATTCCCAATTGCTCCTAATTCCTCTTGCTTTGTTTTTTTTGAGATAGGATAGATATTAAGTTTTAGCCTAGTTGTAGTTGAGATCTATGAAACCAGAAAAACCTCAGCTGCAATGCAAACGATTTTATAACCTTGTGCCTCTACTAGCTGAGTAAAAAAAATAGGAACTTAGATCACTTTACTTTCTATGCATAACACCAAAAGAGGGAGCTTCCCCTCCTAATTTGAAGAGCAGTTAATACTATGCATAGTTGTTCGTTGCCAATATGCACTCCAAAGGTGCGAATTGTATCGCCAACAATATCACAATTATAAAAGAGGACTCACAGTCCTAAATTTATACATTTTACATCATATTACAAAAATGAGAGAAACTGAGGCAAGGAGTAGAGAACCTCCACTTGCATGGTGACCAAAGCTCCTGCAAGATGAAGCCTCCATGAACTCTAATCCCTAATGGTGGTTGCATACGACCCAACCACGTGGCACCCCTAGGCTCACCCCACTGTGCCAAGAGATAGTCACTTGGGCACAAGAACAACACTCACACAAAGCAAGGGAGCATGACTTACAAACATGCCAATGTAATGTTATACCCCAATTTGCAAATAATTTTTTTTCGATTTCACCACTTCATTTCGTCAAATAGTTTGTAGATTCCTGGAAAATTGCACAGCATGTTCATTTGCTTGAATACACTCCCTTGGCTCAAAATGCTAAACTCCAAAAGTATGTCTGCTGAGTCAACATGAGGGGCCCACCAATTCCATTTGCATATCCTAGCAAATGCATTCAAGTATATGTGGCAGCTTCCCCAATTGTTCACAATGAATTTTTGAGTGAAGACGACTTCCCTTAACAAATGTGGCATACACTTGATATTAATGGTTAATACAAGACTCCTGGCAAATCACTGCCAGCACACATGACACGAAGTTGTCTTCAAATGTTTTTGCAATATACAGCGTATACAGTATATATTATTTTAATCTCCAAAACGGCTCCTTATTGCTTCTTTCAAAACCCGATATACTTATACGCCTCCTTCAATTTCCCATAGCGGTTGCTTCAGTCACTAGCCACAATTTCTAGAATCACATTTCCTCTTTAAATGCTACGTAGACCACCATAGCTTCCTTGTAAAGACGCGACAACCTCCTTTCCCAATCACAAATATTAAATCAAAATGTCCTACACACAAGTGAATAACTATAATATAGAATTTCACGGCTTTATATTTTCCTGCGACTCTTAATGATAGTCTCCATACACAAGTGAATAACTATATTAAGTTTGCTTGAGCCCTAACTCTTCAACTCCCACGAGATCAATAAATCTTCCGACTTCTTCAGGAAACAATTAGGAAACCGACTTAAAACACAAAAGCTTTTTAATTCAATACTTCCCCGTCAATCTCCAATTTTGGTCTGAACAGTTCTTAACTTGAATTGTATTATCTTCTTATTCCCTTATGTCCTTTCCTACCCGAAGTCATTCACTCAATCTTTCCTTCATTTGGCAGCGTAAAGACATTGAATTGTATATACTTATAATCCTTGGCTCTTCATAAATATGGCGGCAAAAATATGAAGGGTGATCGGCCCAAAGATAGTCTTCCAAGTTAAAAGATAGTCTTCCACCTTCACTAAAATTCTCGTCTCCTCCCCTCAAGAATTTCGCAGGCTAATAATAACATCTCCAACGCACTGCATATAAACCATTAATGGTCATGGCAGATAAAAGAAGAGAAGCAACGGTTCAAAGATGATTCTTAGATATTTAAATTATAGCCTCCCTTCTATCATACAATATCAACTCTATTCCTTTCAAGAAGTCGTTTACAGTAGTGGCAAATAGATAATAGACCCATCTTCCTTTTTTAAGTTCGGCTCTTTCAATAAGAATCCCTAGTTTTAAAATTTTAATGCTACACCCTCTGATTGTTCAACTTCTCTTTTCCACAATACTCAATATAAACTGTAACTAGAATGATACATAGAGCAAGACTGACTGGAGAAGAATCATGCAATAACTTTCAAATCAACTCCCTGTCGTTCCACACTAACACTTTCAGAAAATATAAATTAGCATAGACACTTCTTCCAGTCAAAATTGGTTCATCCATGATGCGTGTCAGAAATATAGACTTAAGAAATTGAACTAATTCATACCATACTGCTTTTTCTGAAAATATCACAATTTTCAACTACTAACGTTGATGCGCAACTGTGAAATCTGTGGGACTCTGCTAGTACAAGAATTGGGTTTTCGTCCAATTCTGAGATCATGAGGGTTTTCGTCCTCAAATTACAAGAAAGCCAAGCTTTCCAAAACCAAATTCAACCAAGCCTCTCTTGCAGTGAACTTCCTGAAAACTTTTATTCACCTTTGCCTTGTCCCTTGGCTTTTTGCGTGCCCGACTCTTCAATTTTCCTTTTTTTAATTTCTCATTGCGACTTAATTTTGATTTTGCATTTAATAAGTCACTTTAAATATAATATTATTTAATTAATAATATTTCCTTTTGAATTAACACTTGGAAGGAAGTATTAAATAATTAAAATAATATTATATTTCTCTATGTAATAAAAACGGGACATTACAGCCAATCAATATGAAAAATCATCATAATATCCATATGGCATCAAATGAGAAAACTCATCAAGGCATACATGCTAACAAGCATGATCAACATCAAATGCACAATAGGCTAATAGGGATAACCTATTCACCAAATAAACATACTCAAGGGCATAACATCACCAATAGTAAGCATAAGATATAATCACAACAAATAGCATAAATGTGCCAACAATAAAATATGCATGGCTAGAGATGAGTCTCACGTCAGAAAATAAGTCCAACATCAAGGACGAAGATCCTAGCGAAAGGCAAGGAGTGTCATTGCCATAGAACGAACGGATGGCTATTCAAACTCGAATATGTATGCCCTCTCGCCATGCAAAGGGAGTATCCAAGCTATATCCACCACCCTATTTGGGTGTGTTATGTCCTTGACATATACATACCAATCCTATGCAAGCACTCTAAGCATGTTGCCAACAAATATCTTGGTTCATTTTAATTACCCCATGATTTCTTTAGTTTTCACTTAATTAATACTATATGCTTGTTGGAGCTTGGAAGTCACTTCCAGACTTGGGATAGCATCTAGAGGCACTCCTTCCTAGCTCTATACCTCAAATTCTAGGTTCATCATGCCAAAACACTATTTGAGCATGACATGGATTTCAATGCACAAAATTGGAGCAAAAATTTAAACATGATTTCAAAAAAAAATAAAAAATTACTGAGACTTGTTTTCCCACATTGAAATTCATTCAAAATACATCACAATTTCAATTTTCCTAGAAATATTTTCCAAAGGAGAAACTATAAAATTCCAAAAAACTCCATTTTTCAAATTCTAAGTACATTCTTTTGATCCTAGGATGAACAATATTACTCTTTGAAGTCGATTTCGCATTTCATGAGTTTCGGAAAAAAATTAGCATAGTGAAGGCACAAAATGAATATTTCCAAAATATTAAAACAATGAAATTATTAAATGAAATGTGTAGAATTAAATCTATGAAGGAGCCTTATGCCACCTTAAGGATAAGCATAGCATTCATACTTCAAGAGATCAAAAACAAAGGAGGAGAAAGAAATTACCTCAAATTTTGATTTAATACAATTCTTTTTTTTTTGCTCAATTAAGTCCAATTTTAGTGAAGTAAATCCACTCACACAATGCAAGCACCCTTGATGTTCTTCCATCAATCCCAATTCCAAGCACACCCAATTCAAAGGCAAGAAAATCCCTCAATTTTCAAATTTCAAAATGATGAGGATTTGAGGGAAATTCCCTTCCTGAAATGCAAGAAGAATGAAAAATGGCTAAGTTCCTTTTCCCTTTACGCCTTTTCATTTCTATTTTCCTTTTCACTTTTATTTTTATTTTATTTTCTATTTTTCCAATTTCTCATTTCACAAAAACATAATTTGCCACTTAAAATGCCTAAATTGTTTCTTTTTTAATGGCAAATCAAAAAATCCCATTTAATCCTTTTCCAAGCAATTGCAATAATTTAAATATCATTTCTAATGCATATTAAATTACATTTTTTCTCTTTTTCTTTTCCTTCCCAATTTTGTGATTCCTAGTGCATTAGGCATCACTAACATGCAAAGGTTTACTTTCAAAATACAATTGCATGCAAACTAAAAAAAAAGAAATTATTACTCATTTACTGGTTTTCCACAACACACAAGTCCAAAATCGCCATCAATTTGGATCCGAAATCATAAGTGAAAACAAGGCTCATCGCACACTCAAACCCAATGTAATAGTGACTACTTACTCATTAGTCCAAAGTGACATCTTTAATTAACCACTGTTGGGGAAATAACTTAGACCTGCATAATCAAGTGGAGAAATAACCCTATACTTTTACCTGCACACTCGATTCACACGTCAAGCGTACCCACTCCACATATATATAATAGCCGAAGCAAATGAAAATCATTCAATGGGGCTCAATATCACATATATCATATAGTAATGAAGTTATGATAATCAATTAAAATGTCAAATACTTAGATCATTAATTCACCACATCTATGATTCTAAAAGCATCTTGAGATACATGTACTAAAATACATCAAGTTCTTGCATGGAACTTGGCACAATGCCAAACATGCATCTCAATGCTAGCAAACAACAGTCACAACAAGAACTGTGACATTATTTGACAAATTGAAGTTGAAGGATCTGCTGAAGTTGATGTATGATTCAATAAATTAATATATTAAAATAACTTAACAAACTAAAAGAAACTAGATTTTAAAAAAGTATATACAATGTACTGAATCTGGAACAATGATCCTTCTCTTTCTAGATTCTTAGGTGTTTTTTTGAATTACAATCCTAAAAAATTTATCTTTTTTAATTTTTATGCACCAAATGGAGCAAGTTTCCCAATCATGAAAAAAGAATGTACCCTCTAAATCCCCAAGTCCTAAGGATGTTTGTGACAAATAGGATGTCACCCAGACCCCCAGGGATGCATCTTCTTGGAAAATTGCAATTTACTATTGTCAATAAAGTACCTTTCCATTTAACATGCATTTCCAATTTACTAGCCACAATGAGGTGACTAGGGTCTTTTTGGCAATCAGATGATTGTTGTCTAACACTCAATCGATTTATTTTTTGTTCATATAACTTACCCTCATTTGTTTTGAATTTACTAGCCACAATGAGGTGACTAGGGTCTTTTTAGCAATCAGATGATTGTTGTCTAACACTCAATCGATTTAACTTTTGTTCATATAACTTACCCTCATTTGTTTTGTGACAACCATATCTTTCCTTCTAAGGTGTTGGAAACATACTAGGTTAAGAAGGTAGTTTATCAATTCAAGAACAAGTAGTAGCTCACAATAAGAAATTTCACAAATGCAAGGGAGAGAATAGAAGAATAAAAGGTAGCAAGACACACAGCCACATGCAAAAAGTGAGGTGAAAAGAAGTCTTAAGGTTGATATTGTGCTGGAAAATTCATCAATTATGTGAGAAAAATAAAATAGTAAATACCTTTGAACACCATAGAAGTGTAGAAGAGCCAATAAAATACAAGGGTTGACAAAATAAATACAAGGAATCATATTCAGACATGAAAATGTGGTAGTTGTCTTTGAAATAAAATGTTAAAATAATGATGTAGATGATCATTGTAATTTGTATATTATTTTTCTTATAATTAGAATGTGTGAATCGATTAAAATAATTAGTAGTTTTGGCTTAACTAAGTGGAGCCATGTACTAGTATATCTTTAGCACTTGTCTTGTTTTAATTGGGCTTTCTAGAATTGATCCACAACCTTTGTAGAGTATTTTCATATGTTTAATCTAAATTAACTTTATGAATTTTTGGGAGTATTCTTTGTAGTTGGGTTTCATACTTTGGAAAATTTGGGAATATTCTTTTTAACTTTAGTTTCATACTTTTGATTGGGAATCCATATGTTGGTGTTTGTATCTAGGGATTTAGCATTCTTGTTCTTAAGCAAAAGCTTTCATAGGCATTTTTTATTTTGTGGGATTTGATCCATATAGTTTTTAGTCATCTCATGATGATCACAATACTTAGTGTTGGCGTAAGAACTAACACCTCTAGAGTGTGAGTTTGTATGTACAGCTATGCACACTACGTAATGAGTGCTCTTTAAATTAGGAGGGGAAGCTCCCTCGTTGTGTTGGAATGCATGAAATAGAAAACTAAACTAATGTCCTATCTTTTTGTTCTCAGCTGGTAGAGGCACAAGGTTAAGAAAACCTAGAACGTTGCAGCTAAGTATTTTCTGGTTTCGCAGATCATCTAACTACAACCAAGCTAACTTCTTTAAATCTATCCAGTTTCCTCAAGAAACAAAGCATGAGGAAATGGAGCAGGAATGTATTATGCGATAAACTTTAGGTGCGGGCTCACAACATGAAGGCAAGGGAGGCGCAACTATTTGCTAATCCGGGAAGAAGTTTATTAAAACAAACAAATAAACGGTAAACCTGGTACAACTTCACAACATGAAGGCAAGGTAGGCGCAACTATCTGCTTGGCTGAATGAGTCTACTATCACACACATCAAACAATAAGCTTTAAGTACAGTTTCGCAACATGAAGGCAAGGTAGGCGCAACTATTTGCTCTTCTGAATAGGCTCATGATAAACAAAACACAAGGTAAGCAACTGGGACAGTATATTGTATAGACGCAATACGCATGCAATAACAATCAAACCAGCAACCCCATTTAACTAAGATCGAATAAACACCATGACAATAACATGAAGGCAAGGTAGGCGCAGCAATTTATTATAACAACAATCACTCTTTGAACAGATACAATAATAGCAATACTACAGGCAAGGTAGGCGCAGCATGTATGCTATCAAACAAAAGTTCTAATTTACAAGGGTGAACCAATCTTGAGAATAGGCATGTTGCCGACAACGCAGCAATTCTCTATCACCAGGAAAAGCTAATTACAAATGAACTAAAAGCTCTTATTTATAGACTTCAAGGTGTAGGCAACCCTAAAATCACCTTGAGTCAACTACAGTCTTGCAAGACATGCAAGATCTTATTCCTAAACCCTAATTGAATGAAACTATACAGTTAACTGGGAAACTATCATCAGTTAACTGAAACATCTAATCTAAATGGACAAGGTGCAACATGCACGTCCTTATTGAAAATCAAGTCAACTGGAATGCTATCATCAATTAACTGAAAGATCTAATCTAAGCTCCAAGTGTACGTAGATGTTTCCAAGAAAGACATGCATGCAATGTATAACAGCAAGTTAACTCGGAAAGAAGCCTCAAGTTAACTGCTTCTTATGACTCATCCTTGTAAACAACTGTATGGTCTAACTGAAAGTCTACTCCAAGTTTATCATCTCCTCCACGAATTTATCAATAGTTTCATCATCTTGCACTCTGACGCTGTCCACGATGATTAACTCTTTGTCTAACTCTTTGTCTCTATTCCAGATTTCTCTCTGACTATCTCTAACCTCTGTGGTCACCTTTCTGAAACTGATAGTCAGCATTGTAAACTCCTCCATCCTGGACGCCTCTGGCCCTCCACATTGGTTATCACGAACTAACTCTTCGAACTCAGTCTGCACAGCATCAAGCTCAAGATACGCACCATCTTCATGAAGATAATGGCATGAGATCTGAGTGACTTTGGCGGCTCCGTAAATGGAGTGATGATCTATGTTCCTTCTACAGCTTGATGCCTCTGACGCTTTTCTTGATGTCTCTCAATGGAAGAGTGTTGCATGACGAAACTGCGAAGTTTGACCGTGAACACTCTGGTTATGAGAAATGTACACGAACTTACCGCACACGCAGAATTCCAATGGTATCAACTCTCCTGATGTGCTTGATGCAAAACAGTGTCAGCTTTTCTTATGAAATTGTGAATTAAGACCAATTTGATCTTGAATCCAGTTTGAGTGAACTGCCTTCTGAAAAACTCAACTGTTGACTGTAAATACGGCTATGCTCTGACAACTTTTCCTGGAAAGCTAAACCAGCTTATGATGAGGCTAAAAATAGCCTATTAACGGACAATTTTCACGAAAAATTCTGAGATGTGGGTATTGTGCAGAAAATGATTCTAAGCAAACCCACAACGTCAGAAATTCAAAAAAACACCTTTTGCCTTGGCATGCAAGAACTTTTCGGTTGAGAGATTTAACAACCGTAGGGGGTTCTCGGGAACATTTTCTGCGAGAAAAATTGGCATATGGGTATTGTAGGCATTGGTGAGCTGAAAAGACCCAAATCCTCCGTTTTCTGAAAAATTGAGTTTTAGGCCGGCATGCAAAGGGTTGTCAGTTTGGCTCTGAACTGGCAGTTAGGGGCACTGGGGGCAATTTTTCCTGCGAAAATCTGGAACATGGGTTTTGTGTAGAAATGAATCCTAAGACAACCCAGATCGACAGATTTGCGAAAAAAACGTGATTTAGGCCCACATGCAAAGAAAATCTGGAAAAAAGCACAGTGCTCTAGAAAAGAGGCAGCGGGGCAATTTTCACAAAATAATCTAAGACATGGGTATTGTTGTTGATGCTGAAATACTCGAACCCAGATGATGCTTTTCTGAAAAATCTGTCGTTTTCTTTAACATGCGAAGAAAACCTAAGACGAGAATAGAAGAAAATAAGACAGAAGAATAGAAGTTTTATATATTTTTTTTTTCTCTCTTCTTCTGTAAAAATTTGCCTATGCTTGAAGTAGAACTGATAAAACCTGCATGCAAAATAGAAACCAAGTCTGAAATAATCTTCCCTTGAACAATCTGAATTTGTAGCTACGAAGAATACTGAAATTTGACACCCGTAGCACCTGCAGATCAATTTTATGCTCAAGAAAGATGTTTCTTGTCAACTCTGATGAAGAATAATGGACGCCATTAGCAAAATATATAGAAAAATATCTTCTAAGGCGTGTGAAATGCATGCCAAGCATTGGAAATGGTGCTTGAAGTACAACTGGTACTTCAAAACTCATGCATGGCCTATATTTGGCTTCAAACTCAGTTAACTGTATGTAAAACCAACCCAAGTTAGGGCGCCATCTTGAAGATTCAATTAACCGATGCATGCAAACTAAGTTTAGCCAGTTATGACTAAAAATAGGTAAAATAGAAGTCGACCTAAAAGAGTTTAACTAAAAATCAAAATTTGGCAAACTGAAAACTCTCTTCATGCGCACTTCTACTTTTGAATTTCAAAAAGTCAACCTTTGACTTTAGGCATCCTTCCTTACTTAGACATTTTCTGAAAATTTAGA
This sequence comes from Sequoiadendron giganteum, assembly GCA_007115665.2. Lineage (NCBI taxonomy): Eukaryota > Viridiplantae > Streptophyta > Pinopsida > Cupressales > Cupressaceae > Sequoiadendron > Sequoiadendron giganteum. The sequence goes on along the minus strand of CM021106.1, from coordinate 440,857,512 downwards.
ATCTAAAACCTCAAACGAAGCTCATGTTCGATCACTGATTCTGGTTGACTGTCACGTCGGATCAACTAGCTGACAATCTCGATGAAGAGCAGGACCAAATCTGACAAGAAGATTCCTTGAGGTGGCAATTCAAAATTCAACTATCTGAGGCTTCAAAAAGATGGGCACCCCTGGCCTCCAGGGGCGCTTTTGACCTTAATGTTAGAATATTTTTAGGCATTTTCATCATTTTCACTGATAACTTGACCATATTTCACTTGACATTTCCCGACATTTGACAAAACTTCAGAATATGCTGACTGGCTCACTGCGGAGCAGGCTGAATTCTGAGCAAAGGCTCCTGATGAACACTTTGTATAAAAACATCATTTAACCTTCCTAAATCATGAGCGCCCCTGGCCTCTAGGGGCGCTTTTCCCAACCAATGTCATCCATTACTGCAACTGGAAAAAATTACTCAACTTCCGGCTGCGGATTGTCAAGACATCTTCTGAACCGGCTGAGACAGGGAACGGAAAGCTGAAGCTGACATGAACGAGACGAATATCTGAAATCATCAAATAGATTTCATTAAAGGTCTTAAAGCCTTGGGCGCCCCTAGCCTCCAGGGGCGCTTTTGTCCTTTCTGAACAATCTCTGATCCAGTCTGAAACCTCAAATTTGACCACTGATGGCGGCAACTCGGCAACTCAAATTCACCTGCTGACAGATGCATCGCGGAGCTGGACCAAAAATAGAAACAAACTTCCTGGGTGTCACTTGATCAAAAGACTTCATGTGAATCTTCAAAAAGATGGGCACCCCTGGCCTCCAGGGGCGCTTTTTCTCTTCAAAGTTATCTACTTTGCATTTCCCTTGTTCTGTACTGAATTTTTGTTTTCAGGCGTTTTACTCCTCCGTCGGACTGGATGGCTAGCTCATTGCGAAGCTATCAGGAAACTGGAGAAGTCATCTTGGTAGAAAATTTCACAAAAAGTTGAATACAACTTCCATAATGATGGGCGCCCCTAGCTGAGAGTGGCGCTTTTGACCTCCAGACTTAGCCAATTTCATAGTACTTTTACCTCGTTGAAAATCTCCTCCGTCAAAAAGCATAATTTTCAACATCTTTCATCATAGAGCGTTCTTCTTTGAGTTTCAGGCTTAGATATTAACACCTGGTACTGGCCAACTGCCATTAATGACCTCAGAGGTCCTAACTTTTCTCCGGAAAAAGTTATAACTACCCACCAGCCTTAAACTGACTTTTAACTGAAACTGACTTCACCACTGTGATCGTGATGTGAAATAAGCCAATCAAAATTAATTTCAGCCAATTCTACCAAGTTCCTAATTTTTAGGGTTTCGGGCTAAAAATAGATTTCAGAAACCCTAATTTTCAAATTTTGCTAGTATCTTACTAGCATCACACTGACTAAAAGCCCATACTTTATTTGCCCAAAAACTGAGTTTTGACCCCACTTTTACAAGGTTTAGACCATTTTAAGCAAAATGCCTTAATGAAGCAAAAATTTTGGTTTGGGTACAACACTTAGTCAAATAAACTAATGGCATTTTTCCTTACTTACACTAATAGTAGTTACAAGGCAAGGTTATGTATTTAGCACACGCCCTTAAGCCTTCTTTAGTAGGGGGAATGAACTATAACTATATTTTCTACTTTAGGCTTTTCACCCTTTAGGTTCTCTCAGCATTGGCAAAGATTTGGAGCATATAATGCCTAATAAGCTACCCTTATCTCAACTTGGGATCAACTCAATTACATACTAATGCATAAATATTCAGTAGGTGAAAGCTTTCACATGCATTTTTAATTGGATTTTGATCTGTGTAGTTTTTAGTCTTCTCAAGATGGCCCCAATTAATCATTACACTAATTATGTTTTTCTTCGTATATGTTGGTAATAAATACAAGGGGATTGACTTACCACTTATAAACCTTCAAGCATTTATTGGTAGAGGGGAGGAACAATGACAACATTAGCTTTAAGCACCTGTATTCTTGTTCTTGATTGATTTAAATTAGCATTGTAAATTTTCCAAAATATTCTCCATACTCGAGTTTCATCCTTCTGAACAAGCATCCCTCTATGTGTCTTTATATGCTGGGATTGCATTTTCACATTGTAGATGATTTACAAATTTATTTTATAATAATCCTTATGTAATTGTTGTTTTTCAGCTTTTGGATGAGATGATGGATAATGGATTTCCTTTAACTACAGAACCTAATATCTTGAAGGAGATGATTACTCCACCAAATATAGTTAGTAGAATGTTAAGCGTTGTAACCGGAGGTTCTTCCACTGTCAGCAGTACTCTTCCAATTGCTACAGCATCTAATGTACCATGGCGAGCATGTGACTTAAAACATCTAAACAATGAAGTCTATGTGGATCTTGTAGAGGAAATTGATGCTATTGTAAACAGGTATTTGTAAGCTATAGAATATCTCAGTTTGCTCCTATAATTGTTTGATAGAACTAATGTATGTATAGAGTGTGTTGCTTCTTGAATTTTTTGTCATCATGTTCTGTCATGTTACTATTGTAGAGTAGAGTGGTCACTAAAGATGATTCTAGAATGAAAACGATGAGGGTTGTAACTCAAGGAGGGGTATATTAAATAGCAACAATCAATTATTAGACAGTAGTTATTTTTTTAAGGGAAACTTGGAAATTTGTGCAAATTATTTTTGTTTAAATGCAAGTGTTATTTTGCATGAATCAGCTTGGACTCAAACCTAGGATCTTCCACTTCCATGTTGGGTGCTCAATCCCTCAATGTTTGGCCCCTTTATGAATGGGTTTTTGGTAAGCTCTTCGATAAGATCCAGTCATGCCTCATTTTATTCAATACACCCTCTTGAGACACACTTTGGTGCTTGTGGTTCTTAGCTTGGCTCTAACACCATGTTTTTCATAGACCACCTAAGATTTAAACCTAGGATTTCCAATGTTTATGATGGGGTGCCCCTTTGTTGTAGAATGTGGGGAAAATGGGAAAAATGGTGTATCTTCCCAAGGTTTAGGTTCAAAACGTTTTCTCTCCCACATTCCTAGCAACTTGTTTTCATCGTGGTCATTAAGAAAATAGAGCAAGGAAAATGATGTTAGTTTTAGGCTAAGTTACCGATTCGTTTTTGGATTCGGGTACGGGTACGCGAATCCGGTACGGGATTCGGCAAAAAAAAATTTTGGGGTTGGGTACGGCTTGGATTCGGCAATACAAAAAACATATAAAAATCAGAAATATATACATATTTGCAGCAGTAATTGAGTTTAGAATACACCACCATATTAATAGTCTAATAACATAACAAAAATACATCACCACTTTCATAGTCAAATATTAAAATATTAGTGATACTCAAAAGTCGAATGTCATGATATAAAATTATAAATTAAAGTTCAAACATAAAATGTCAAGTGTTTACAATCAGCTATTATTGATCAATGATCAATCTGAATCATATGGGTCATCAAAAAAAGCAGCATCATCAGCATCATTAGATGATACATTTTGTGTAGAACCACAAACAGCATTAGTGGCACTCGCACAAGCACTGCCACTAGCACTAACACTACGACTCTCATACTCAGTAGCTGCTTCAGGCTCATAGTCATCATCAATATCAAGTGCAGCTAAGTGACTTGTGGAAGCATCCAAGTCAAGTTGTTCTGGCTCAATATCCCACCTCCTTGTGTCTCCTTCTTTGTAGGAACTTTGCTTATGTGTAAGGAGGCGCAAGTTTGAATGCACATACACCAAGTCCTCTGCCTTTTTTGAATGTAGCCTATTGCGTTTTATTGAGTGGATGAAGGAGTATGTGCTCCAATTCCTCTTAGAAGCCGATGAACTAGCAACCTATTAAGACCAAATTAAATAGTTAAGAACTTAAGAGTTACAAAATTAATAAAAATTAAAATTAAAATTACAAAATATAAAACTTACTTGGGATAAAATTTTAATTGCAATAGGTTGGAGGTGCATGTATTCTTGCCCATGGAAGTACCACCAACTATGAGCATCCACCCTGGACTTGTCTTGAAGAGCATCCATATTCTGATCAACAGTACCGGAGCATGCAAAAGCCATGAACTCAGCCCTCACTCGATCACGTTGGTCACGATCACTGAAGATTCTACGAAGTGCTGCCTTGTACCCTTGACCCACTTCAACATCCCTATATGGAGCAACTCTTGGTGAAGCAGAAAGTATCTCAGGACTATAATATTTGGGACTCAATACAAAAGCGAGAAGATGCAATGGAGTGGTCATTTTGTTCCATCTATCAACCATGATTTCCTGTAGCTCTTTGAAGAATTTTTCTTCAAGATCTTCCTCTTTTGCATTGATGATGGTTTTCATATTCTCAATCATTGAGTCAATACCATCATATACTTCTCCCAAACAAGGTCTATCCATGTCTGTGTAACGGATCATGCTCAATATAGGCTCAGTGAAACTAACCAGATACTCAATACAATCCCACCAACTATCATCTAGGATCCTTTGCTTGACCCTATTTGCCCTTTCACTGCTAGATTGCTTCCATATGGACCAATTAGGGCTGATTACCATGCTACAAAGTGCCTCACGAACCTTTATAAGTCGCCTCAACACAATTGTGTTGGAGGCAAAACGGGTCTCAGCAACCTGTTTGGAAATCAAAATTAAAATTAAAATATAATTTAAATTTATAAATACTTTACAAAATCAAAATTTAAAATTTAAAAATATTGAGAATTAACTTACCTTCAACAATTCCAATTTTGAGAATTGTCTGAATATTCCTTGTGTCATATGGTGGTTGGTGACAAACATTTGGATGTCATCGCCCTCAACATACAATTATTTGATCCACTCAATTTTGGATCCAATTTTTTGTAGCATTAGATTGAGGGAGTGGACAGCACAAGGTGTCCAAAAAATGTGGGGATACTTGTCCTCAATCAATAACCCTGCAGCCCTACAATTTTTGGCATTGTCAGTTACAACTTGCACAACATTTTGATGGCCCACTTCTTCAATAGCTTGGCAAAGGATGTTAGCAATAAATGGACCATCTTTCACCTGTCCTTCACAATCCATTGCTCTCAAAAACATTGCCCCTTTAGGGGACACGGCAATAACATTGATCAATGGGCGATTTTTCGCATCTTTCCATCCATCAGAAACGATGGTCACCCTTGTTTCGATCCATGAATCCCTTATGGGCTTCAATGAGTCTGCTACATGTTTCACCTCTTTCTCCAATAAGGTGCAACGCACCTTCCCAAAACCTGGGCCCTTATACCCCTTTGGAGCCTCATTAATAGATTTCACCATTTTTTGCCAATATGGTGAACGAACAACGTTGAATGCCAATCCATTGGCATAGACACATCTTGCTATGTCTTGATCAGCAATATCTCTTGCCTCATTCTGAAATGAAGCTTCCAACGGTCCCTTAGATCTTTTATTTGATGAGGGCACGGTTTTTTGTTGAGGGATGTTCATAAATGGATGGCTTTGTGTAGGCGGAATATAAGTAGGTGGTGGTGTAGGGGGTTTCATGGATCGAGATCCTTTCCTCAAAGGATGGCTTGTTTTAAGACTACTAGCTGTATGCTCTGTTTTTTCTTGCTCAGCAATATATTTCAACACTACATCATCTGGAAGGCCTTTGCCATCACCAAAAGGAGGTTCTGGACAAGGTTTGATGCCATTATCAGGGATCTTACACAAGTGGGCTCTCACTCGACTGTACGAGCTCGTATATTGAACTTTGCAATGACCACAAATCCAAATAAATACTCCACCACCTGGACATTGTTGAACCATTTCTACATATTTCCAAAGGGGAGAGGTTGCATTTATTTTGAAACGAGATTGGCCTGAGGAAGAACTGGATGCCATTGTAATACCTAAGGCACAACAAATTGAAATAATTTTGGTATTCAAATTTGAAACTAAAAAACTTAAAAGAATGAGAAAAATCAACAAAACAATAAAAACAAAACAAAATAGTTCATGTGTTAAAAAAAATGTAAGAAAAAAATAAAAAAACTTCAAAGAAACCTACCTCTTTTGAGGAAATCTTGCTCTACAATCTTCTTGGCAACGAACGAACACTTGCAAGTGCTTAGGAATAGCACAACAATCAACTTTGAACAACCAATGATCAGCCTTCAAGTCTATTCAAGCTTGTGTAAGCAAGAGAGAAAGTTCAGCAATGGAGGCAAAAAAACTTGTTTTTCATTCACAAATTGTTAAATGAGATTGTTTTTTACCTATTTAGTGTGTTTGGAGGGACGAATTAGCGTTGCAATGATTATTAAAATATTAAAAAGTCAACATTCGATCAAAAAAATGAATTAAAAATGCAAAAAAAAGGCCTTTTTCCGCAGACTGGGCGTTTTCATGCCTAGATTCGTCGCGGATTCACCTTGGATTCGTTTTGCCGAATCCTAGATGAATCCACAGGCGTCCGACGAATCCAGCTCGAATCCGCAAGTACAAAAACGAATCTTGGGCGAATCCTGCACGTACTGTACCCGAATCTCGTACCCAGTACGTATTGAATCATATCCGGGCTTTGCTAGGGACGAATCGGTAACTTAGGTTTTAGGATCAGAAATGCAATAAGCAAAAAACACAACTCAAAGAACAATGAACACAATGATTTACCCTAGGAAAACCCTCCTACTCAAGGGAGAAAAACCCAACAAAGAATATTCTCTTATATATCAGAATAATAAGTGCAGAAACTACATACAAAATCAGGCCCTAGAATAGGTCGAGCCACATACAATAAGATATGTAACTTCTCCTTGTATCGAATCTTGAAAGCACTAAATCTTGAAAGATAACACTTCTTACAAAAATTTGATCTGCTGCTGCAAGAGGCGAACTGCTGCTAGAGGTGCGAATTGGAGTGATTGAATTGCTTGATCAAATGAGAGGACATTTGTAATGTCTCTTACCTGTTTTCCCCTAGAATTCATTTGTTGATTAGGTTTAGGGTTTTTTCTTTTCAAATGATTGTTCTTTTTAATGAAGTAATCTTGGTTTGAAATCTGCATTCACCATATTAACAACATTTCCACATCACATATATCTGTTAGCATTAATATCTAGATATCCAAAATATAAGCATAATCATAAATGCAATTTAACAAGCAAGAGGAGTGCCATAGGTGGATCGCCTTGAAGCCCTCAAATAAAGCTCAAGAGGTTGTCCATCACAATCCTTCTTGCCTAGTGGCTTAGTACCTGCATACTCCACTCATGGAAACACCTCAGAAGACACTCATCCTATCAGGGGGAGAGGAAATCATGGAATCCTTAAGTAGCCTAAGGTCTACCACCTCCTATTCGCCCAATCGCTAGTCAAGGGCCTAAGGGGCTGCAAGGACCAATCCCTTGTCTAGGGCCTAAGGGGCATGAAAGCGGGGTTTTTAGACAATCTACTTAAGCCGTGATTTGCCCTTCTTGATAGGGCTACAAGCACAAAGAAGACAATCTTTACACAATCAGCTATATTTGCATTCATCCAAGATTTATTTCATGCCTATAATCAAATATATCTTCATTTATCAATGGTTCTTTAAGTTCATCATTTCCTAGAATAATTCTCATTATGATAAGATTAAAGAAAACATTATATCAATAATCAGATTAGCAATATCGATTTCTTATATTCAAAATATGCTAAATATTATTGCTAAGTGAGTACATCACCTGAGTTGTTATATCTCGTCACATTTTCTGATTCCTTACTCGCCTCCTTCAACCTTATACTGGATTGATCATAGGATGAGGACAATTCTTAAATATACATAATCTATTTATGTTTATATTAAAGAATCATCATTACTTACAAGGCTTAATAATTGCAGCAAGTATCATTATTGTATATGCATAGACGATTCACATATCTACTTACCCATACATATATTATATAGATATATGTATATATATATATATACATACATATGATTTTATGAATAATATATCTATATATTCTATATAAGTTTATATATATTATTATCCCCAACTGCTTTCAAATTACAATAATTTCTTGGATATATATATATATATATAATACCTTGGTATGAATATGAATACCAATATATTTTAATATTATTAACTTACAGCCACATACACCTTTGTTCTCTTCCCCGCTGTAGGCTTTTTTCCAATATGTTTGATCTGCATAGGTTATTATCTTTACCAACCAGCTATGATTCTATTGGTTGCTAAATTGATATGTCCAATGTCCTTATTGTTTCAGATTGCTGCCTTTACATGTGATCGCAGCCTTCCATATTCATCTGTCCCCCTCTTATTCCTCTCTCATAACTTATTTATATCTTTGTATCTCTATGAAGAGATACATTCTTCCACAAATAGACGTGCCCTTTATTAAGCCTTCCTTTATGCTGATCGATACTTTTAACTGGTTTTAATAGTGTTTACTTTTATTGAATGCATTATGTAAATTGGTATCTTTTTGTTTATTCTATCATTGCCCTTTAGAATGGCTAACACAATTTAGTTTGCTGTTTATTATTTAATTATTTTATATTAATTTCATTTATGTTATTATTAATAAGTAGGATTATAATAACATCAATTTGTTAATGATTATATTGTATATTGTGAATTGTTGATATTTTATTTTTTTGATCGGTAATAAGTGTTTTTATGTAAATTATTGAAATTTGAAAAAGGATTACATCAAAATATCCTGGCATTAGTCAGCCAAAGTTTCAAAACAAAAGATTCCCACCCCAGTACAACAGACACCACAGATTTACAAATTCAACCACAAGACCCCTGTTATACCTAAGTAGGCTTAAGCCTTAGAAGCTTGGTCTTTTTTTGGTCTGCGACCGAAGGACCATAGAAAAACTTCTCTTCTTGATATTCTTATCTTTCCTCCCCTTCACGACTTGCCAACCGTCCTCCATCTTTGCAGCCTCCTTTTGCCAATCATAAAAATGCTTCTACTCAACAAGCCCCCCTTCATTCTTGCCATCTCGTTTAGCCTATCATTATGCTGCTACCATGGTACTTCACGTTCTTCAACCATTGCCTGTCGATTTTGCCCATCTACCTCCCCGTTACGTTCCCCTTTCTTCTGCACCTTCAACAAACCTGATTTCTCCCTACACTCCGAAGTTTTTGCGCCATGTTTGTTTTGCTCAACTTCATCATTCTTTGGACTTATTTCCTCTACACCGTTCAAGCTGAGTATCTCTGCATTGTCCAACTCATCCACCTGATTTGAAGACTCAGGAAAATCAGATTTGCCCATCGCCAAGGAGCTGTTCTGAACCTGCTCTTCCATGCTTCCTCTTTGCTTCTCCACCGCATAGTGCTTATGTGAGACGTCTTGCCACCATGTTGTTGGTTTTGACCATCTGGGCTTCAAGCATTTTGCAGCATTGTGTCCAATCTAAAAACATCTCTTACAATGAAAAGGTACCCCTTCATAATCCAAGGGTTGTACCTAGCATCCTTTGGAGGTTTTTATTGACACCTCTTCAGGGAGAACCTTCGAAACATCCATCTCCACTAAAATTCATGCATAGGTGGAGTGCAAGAGATTTGAGGAATTCTCATCTACCATCAAAAAATCCCCCAAAGAATTTCCAATAGCCTCTAAGCAAGACTCAAACCAAAAATGGAGAGGAAAGTTTGGGATTCTTACCCAAGGAGGAGCTTTATCAAAGGTTTTTGAAGCAAGGTTAAAAGTCAGATGCCAGGGCTTTAGGGAAAGAGCATATTTCTCCTCCCAGCTCCAGAAGTGATCACACAACACTTTATTTCTATCAGCCACATTTTCAAAGACAATAATAAACAAACCTCTGGAAGCTGGGTAGATTTGAATGCACTCGTCCACAATGGGTTCCCAATGCTCAGAAATCCACTTATGTAAATCACAAAAACGAGGCCAGAAACCCCTAAAACGTCCTATCAATCCCAGTTGAGAAAAAACATTAACATTGTGCAATACCTCTTCCTCCAGCTCCTCCTGCAAGAGAACCGACGAAATATTAGTTTTTGCAGCCTTTGTAGTCGCTCCCGTTGTTTGAAGGAGAGGCCCCTACTGGGCTTTCGTTCCCTCAAATCTGCTCCTTCCAAGCTTTCCCATGGCGATCTGTTCTCCCTTGCCTCCCCCGCATTCTGCGCCTGCGGATTGTCCGACACTCCTCGCCTCTTCCCTGCGGCTCTGCAACGAAAGAGCCGTTGCAGCCCTAACACCCGGCAACGGCTTCATCTCGTCTTTGATTGTGTAGGGTAGTTGATATTTATATTATTATATTTAATAATAATAATAATATTTAAATGGTAATTACTTATATTTACATTTTGATATTTGTTTGATTTTGTTATTGAATGGCTGCCCCCATTCATATTAATATTTATTTATAGATTGAAGATATTGAACATATTTATCATAGGGGTTCTACATTTATTACTATATTATAATTATGATTGTATCTTTTAATATTTATATTGTTGTTTACTTTATTTATTAATTTATTTGTATTTTTTCAATATGTTACCATTTCGGGGACATGACAACATCATCCTCTATAAATACCAAACTAGGCAGCCTTCTCTCTAGGGCCGACCTAGAACCAATATATTTTATTTATAAAAGATGAAGGCCGACCTGCCTTGAGCAAGATATAATTAGGAGAAAATATCTCCCGCCACTACAACACTAACACTCCCGCTTAGCTAGGGAGGTATTTTCCAGATATTCTCGTCATGGAGTCTCTCAACATGACACCCACAATGGCTACACCCTTTTGTGGAAAAACCACATCTCAGTCTCAGAGATGTACAAGAGTTCATCATGGAGTCTCTCAACATGATGTCCACAATGGCTACACCCATTTGTGGAAAACACATCTCAGTCTCAAAGATGTACAAGGGTTCATCACGGAGTCTCTCAACGTGATGTCATCATGGAGTCTCTCAACATGACATCCACAATGGCTACTCCCATGTGTGGAAAGAAACACATCTTAATCTCAGAGATATACAAGGGTTCATCACGAAGTCTCTCAACATGACATCTCATCTTAGTCTCAGAGATGAACAAGGGCTTGCACCTCATATTTCTCCATCTCAGAGAAATATACACTACAAGGGCTTTCACCTCATATTTCTCCGTCTCAGAGAAATATACATTACAACAAATCTTCATGATGATGTGACTCCCTTTGAAGCTCCAAGTACTTGCATCAACCTCCCGACCTCCTCGTCCAAGATTGCCTACAATGCTTGCCTTAGAGGAATGGTTTCCAACGCACACCTCCGACACTACTGACTTGCAAGAGTTCAAGACTATCATTCTCGACCTCTTCCCAGATCACCCTATTCTGAATAGGTTTGCGGAGCTACCAATGTCAAATCCAAATTGATTGCCTTGTGCAATTCTGTTCTCTGCAGGTGAAGAGGTCTTCCAAGGACTTTAGCACCTGGCCTTGCAACACTACAACCCACTTAGCTGACACCTTCACTTCTTCTCAGTGAGTCACAAAACTCCCTCTTGATCTTTGCCTCAAAGATTGCAAAGAAATCCTTTGGAAGTGAACTCCCCTCCATTGACTGATCTCAGAACCTTAATCCTTTTCTCGGACATGCTCTCAACTCATGCCTTGAATTTAACTCCCTCTGAATGTCATTTCCTCCTCTTCGAAGAAATTGATCGCAACGACAATCTGTATAAGTTCTTCGTTGTTTAGTGTCTTCATCTTTCTCGATCTTCTTTGTTGATGTAAACTCTCCATCCAAGGCTGACCCAACCTTGTGCCCTCAAGAGAGTTTTGTGCCACCAACTCAATCCCATTCCTCATAGAATGCCGCAAGCTCTTCCTCCCTTTGAATTCCTTATGCAATCTCTCATCATCCTTTTGCTCCTCGATCCATCCTGCATTTTAGAGAGATTAATAATAGTTCATAGAATCAAACTACCTCAATACAAACATGTAGACATCTAGCAAATATCATTAGATAGAACAATTAAGGAATGATAATAGAACTTATCTTTGTTGAATCAAAATCTCCTTAAATGCTGCACTTAAACCCTCTTCAGATCTGCTCTTGTCTTTCCCTTAGATCTGCTCGTATGTAGCATTAATTTTGCTCCTGAATGCTGACTCTACTTAGTACAGCCCTTAGAAACTTCTTAACAATAGTTCCTTCTTGAACAATATTGCTAGAAGACAAATATCTTCTGTAGAAGAGTCCTGTGCCAAATATACCTTAAGGCTTTCACAAACTCCCTGATATTGCCACAATATCCAATTTAATTTGCAAAGCTTCTTTATTTCCCTCAACCTCCTCTTTTCTCAGATGGCAGCTTTAAGTAAAGGAACCAAGCCAAAATGAAACTTCTCTCTCATTCTTCAGAAACATTAACTCCACTCTTGCAAAACCATCAAATACAACACCTTCAAAGCTACTTCAGTTGGCATGTCGTTGGTACAGAATTGATTTCCAGTGTATGTAATACCTGCATCATTACATAGACTAGAAATTCTTGCAATTGATTGAAGATTGGGATCCATAGCCTCACCTTTAGGCCACTCCTGGATTCTACCATCATAAGTTGTACCCTCAACCATATAATCTCGGAGAGAATATGGGTTTGACCCTATGGCCACCAGTTTTGCAACAGACATTCGGTTAGATGTCAATGTTCCTGTCTTATTAGAACAAATCACAGTAGTGCAGCCTAAAGTCTCCACACTCAGTAATTTCCTCAAAATTGCATTTTTCCGTGCCATTTTTCCTATACCAAGTGCCAAACATGTAGTAATAACTACAAGCAACCCTTTTGGTATGGCAGCAACAGCCAAAGCCACTGCAATCTCAAAGTAATATGTACAAAAAAAGAAAATTTAAAATTTTGTGGCCAACCATTCACAATCTTCTGTGAAAGGAAATATTTAAGATTTATAAGCCAAACTAGTAAACAAACAACTCCAATAATGGAAGCGAGTGCCTCCCCAAACTCATTCAACTTTTTTTCTTCAATGATGTATCTTCATCATGTTGAGATGCCTCATGGATCTGCGAATGAATCTTTCCTATCTCAGTATGCATGCCAGTCTCTGTTACAAGACATTCAACTACCATTCACAATGGTTGTCCCTACAAAAACCATGCATTCTTTTCCCTACAACTCTATTCACTTTGTGATGGCTTTTGTTAACAGACATGCTTTCTCCAGTCAATGAACTTTGCTCTACTCTTAGAGTCGAACTTATTAGATGCAAAAGAAAACGTATATCTGCAGGAACCTTGTCGCCAATCCGAAGCTCAAATAAACTTCACCAAATGCTTTCCCATCCACGCGGCAGATGAATGTTTGACCCTCTTCTCCAATCAGATCTGAAACTCTTTACAATTCTGCTCAAGAATTTCTGCTCATAGGTCTATAGGTATTTTCCCTTTAAGGTCTGCATAAAATGTCCTTCAATTCTACAATAGATAGTCTTTAAATCTGCAACAACTTGCCCTTGAAGATCTGCACTTAAGTCTACCACAATTCACCTTTTAGGTCTACAAAACTTCGCCTTCAAGACTGCTCTTAAAAACACCTTAGATTTGCTTCTAAGGTATGCTCCAAATCCGCTATCGATGGAATGATATTTAATGAAGAATGCTTAGACAAATCTGATCAGATCCTTTCTTAAACCCGCTCTGATACCATGTTAGTTTTAGGATCAAAAATGCAATAAGCAGAAAACACAACTCAGAGAACAATGAACACAATGATTTACCCTGGGAAAACCCTCCTACTCGAGGGAGAAAAACCCAGCCAAGAATAGAAATTGCATACAAAATCAGGCCCTAGAATAGGCCGAGCCACATACAATAAGATATGTAACTTCTCCTTGTATCGAATCTTGAAAGATAACACTTCTTACAAAAATTTGATTTGCTGCTGCAAGGAGGCGAATTGCTGCTAGAGGTGCGAATTGGAGTGATTGAATTGCTTGATCAAATGAGAGGACATCATCCTCTATAAATACCAAATTAGGCAGCCTTCGCTCGAGGGCCGACCTAGAACCAATATATTTTATTTATAAAAGATGAAGGCCAACCTACCTTGAGCAAGATATAATTAGGAGAAAATATCTCCCGCCGCTACAACACTAACAAATGCAACATTTTATTTTATGTGAGTTAGCTAGGAATTAAACAAAGGTCATTCATGTGACCATATTTGGGATGTTGGGATAGTGTTCCATTTGAGCTACTATTCCTTTTTGGTTTGAGAGTGACTCGTTTTATTCCAACACTCCCCCCTCAAGTGACATTTTAGGGCTTGGGATCCTAGTCTAGCTCTAGTAACATGTTTCTTTTCTAGAACTAGCTAGGACTTGAACCTAGGACCTACCAAATAGGGCAAGTGAGGTTTGAACTTAAGTTGCCAATATATGCGTTGAGGATTCTAGTTCACCAATACGACAATTTTTTTTTTTGCATGTTTGTTACCTTTGGGTACATGACCATACAACATATAATATTAAAATATATAAAAAACCCATAATTTGCAAAATAAAAATGGAAACATAGTTGGTAGTGATAATTCAATGTCAGATTTTGAATCAATACAAAATACAAGCAGTAGCATTCATCTTGATCTTCATCAATAGCAGTCATCACTTGGTTCATTGAACCACAAGCAACCATAGTGCCACTCCTTGTTAGTATATTTCTTGGGAATAAAGATAAAAATCAATAAAATATCAAACCACTTCAAGGGGGTGACTTCCAAAAATCAGAATATGATGATACAAATTCAATATGATAACTTATGATGGTTTTGGAGAGACACTCTCTTCCTTATTTATAGGCATAACTATATAAGGGGACACCTTTTCATCCTAATTAAGTTGGCCAAAGGAAATAATTAAAACTAATAAATAAAAACAGTAAGGTTAAGCATGCCACAAGTGCTTAACCTTTAGGGGCATAACATGCCCATCCCCTTCAAGAAAGCATTGCCCTCAATGGTTAACAACTTTGGATGCTTTTGTATGAATTGTTTGTTTTCCAATGTTTTATACATGAGGATGTCATCAAAGAATACCGACACAAAGTTTTGAAGAAATGGCTAGAACACCAAAATCATTAGGCTTTAAAAGTTGGTCGGGCAAGATGAAATGACATAACTAAGAATTTATAATGATTCTCATGTGTTCTAAAGACATTCTTGTGTACATACTCCGCCATTAGTCAGATTTGATGATAACTTAAATGTAAATCTAACTTAGTAAAGAAAATTGCACCATTCAATTCATCTAATAATTCGTCAATAACAAAAATAGGAAATTTCTTTAAGAGCAAGCTTGTTAAGCTCTCTATAATTTGAGCACATTCTCCATGAATCATCCTTCTTTTTAACCATAACCATTGGAGATGAATAGGCATTTCTGTTGGGACAAACAATGCTTGAATCCAACATTTCCTTGATGTTGATTTCTAACTCATATTCGTATGGATAGTGATAAGGTCTAATGTTAGGAGGAATACTTCCTGATATTAATTCAATGGCATGATCATGGTCTTTGACTAGAGGTAGACCCTTGGGTTCTTGAAAAACCTTTTGATGGTGTTGAATGATCTCTTGAAGCTCTAGTGGATCTTGAGATTTCACATCTTGTTCTTCTACAAAATGTGGTTGTGCCACTATGCCATAAAAATCTTTTCTAAGTAATTCTCCATCCTGTGGGAGTTGATAATTTGACTTGGTGGTGATTGTATCCCTATAGGTTTATATTTTTGTCCATTTGTATGGAAAGCCATGAATAAGTCATGAAAATTAAAAGACATCGTTCCAAACTATTTAAGCCATTGCATGCCCAAAACTACATCTACTCCCCCAAGTGGATAGAAAACATTTCTAAATCTAGTTGATAATCTCCCATTCAGAGTTTTATATGATGTCATTTACCACCACAAAGGAGTTCTTTTCAATTGGCTATCATGACCTAAATTAGATATTGGATACAAAAAACAATTGAGCTCATTAGTTCTATCAATAAAGTTGTGTGTAATACATCTATCAGCCAACATTGTCACTTTTCACTTTTGATATAACCAATCACTTTGAGTGTTTGTGGTGTGCTTGTGACATTCAATTCATGTAGGGAGATAGTAGCACTTTCTTCATCTTTTGAATCCTCATGCTCAAATTTCACAATTGGTTCTTCTATAGCTACTTCTCCCTCTTCTTCAACCTCATTCTCAATAATCATTAGCCTTTTCTCAATCTTAACACACTTATGACTTCTAAGACCATTTTCTATCACAATGCCAACATAGACCATTTTCTCTCTTCTTCGCATTCTATTGAACAAAGAGCTTAGTAATTTCTCTTAGATTAAAATTGTTGGTCTCACTTCTATCAATAGGATTAGTCACATTTTTATCTTTGCATCCTATAGTTTGACCTTATGTGGAACTTCTAGTGGTGGAGTTTCGTTGCTCAATATTCAACGTTTGTTGCATAACTTTTCTAATTGTACAAGGTTCCAAAAAAAAACATGCTTAATTTGATCATTAAGTCTATTGATGTAGAGTTGTAGACTCTAATAAGGTGTCACATCCTAAGTCTAGATCACCAATCTAAAATGTGCCCACCAATTTTTTCTTGAATTGTCACAACACAAACCAGCACTACGCCAATTGATTAGCATTAGCTTCAAAAAGAGAATCAATTGAAAAACACTCAACGCCAAGAATGTGCACACAAAACCCGATGTGGGTGAGGTGCTAACATATGGCAGAGGAAACTGAATTATGACTAAAAGTAAATACAACTGAAATCAGAAAGAGGCGGTGAACCAGCCATGAGAGATTTCCACTCTACCACTTAATTAGTGGGGGGAAAGAACATTACAATTCTAAACTAATTCATCTGTTGCGGCAGGCATCCACTCAACAATGGGGATTCTCTACTTAACAGTGGGTGATAAATGTAAATACAAAGTAATTTCCTCCACACTGGCGGTAAACCGTCTAGGGGTTATAGTGTTTGCATTAGAATTCACAAGTAAATGCAGTAATAACAATGGCTGGATTAGTACTACTAATTCACAACCTTACAATGAAAGAAATCTGGAATTTACAAGTCTTACAATGATAGAATCAATGCAATTATATGAAGGATGAATCTTTCAAACTTTAAACCTCTCAAATACTGAAATTGAAGCCAAAATCTGAACTTATTGAAGTCTGATAACAAAAACCAACATACTGAAAATGTCTAACCAGCAAACTGTAAATCAATGAAATACTCATAACTCTTTCAAAATACCTCCAAATGACCTGAGATGAATTGCAAAAGCATTCTAGGATGTTGGCACCCACTTTCCAACTCACAAATTGCATCCAAATAACATTAAACAATTAAGCACAAATCCCAAGGCAACCTCAGCATGGTACAGCCTCTAAGAGGGGCAATTTTCACTTTAAAAATTAGAAACTTCAAATTAAAATCTGCAAACTCCTAGGATGAGTCACCTTTAGCATAGAATCAATATGAGCAAATACCCAAAACCAAAATAAAATCATATGAAGAGTTGCAAGTAAAATCGACCTTTAGCCATGACTGCACCAGCAACTCAAAATCTGGAAACATCTTCAAAATTCATTATCTGTGAAGCTCAATCTGCTAGTCTGGATGAGAAGCAGTCTTAAAACCAACTAGGTGTTATCTTTCAAACACAAAATTGGACAAATGCTAGAAGGTAAGCATTCCTCAAAGCCAAATACATGAAGTCATTCCGACTGCATAACATTAGCATAAACAATGGATACCAAATGCTAGAGCAAACTCACTCTTTTAAAGAACTTGAAGTGACTGTTGATTTTCCACCTTTTCTCTCCAAGGGACGCCCAAAGAATGTGAATCATTTAATTTTTAAAAGATAAATATTTCCTCCTCAACTTTGGCGTCCAAACTCCAAGCACTTTTAAACATAATGAAATATTAATTATTTCCTCATGAGGTGTCCACCCCTTCATGAACACTTTTAAAAACAACTTCAAGTTATCATGCTAGGCCAAGGGGTCAACTTAAGAATAAAACATTAATAGCTTGAAGTAACTCATTTCTCCCATTTTCACCTCAAAAGCCAAATTCAACAATATTCAACTGCTCCAACTAAAAAGGAAAACTTACTGAAAGCTGTCAATTAGATCATTGCCAATAATAGAACTTACTAAAAATAGTAAATTTTGAGAAATGCCAAAAAACCCTCCAACAAGGGGAACCCTGATTTCACCTCAACAAGCCTATGGGCTTCCGGAATAGGCTAAAGAGCTACTGAGCTGATCACTGACTAGAAGGGGACATTACACAATCTTATATGCTCAAAATTATATCAGGCTACAAATCCTATTTGTTTTAAATTTGTTTTTTGGGTGAAATAGCTTCCCTTCTATAGTTGCTCATAGTAGGCTGCTATGTCATTAATAAATTATTTCCAACTAAGCACTTGTCCTTGCTTGTCACTCATCATCCACTAGTACCATTGATAAGATTCAAATTTTAAATGTAATGAAGCTATGTCAACCATTTTATTGTCTAGTATAGTATGAAGCTTAAAATATTGTTTCATGAGACTTATCCATGAAGTTACATCTGTACCATCAAAGTTAATGATATCTATTTTGGATGGGTTTAATTTTAGACCTTGAAAAGGATGTTGTATCCCTTGATTTTGTCTATTAATCACCAGGTCACTTAGTTGTGGCTTCAATTTAGACAATAGTTCTTGTTTAGACTTGCCAAGTCCTCATTTGAAGATGTTACAAATGGGAAACAAATTATATGTACCACTAATTTTCATCTTGGTGTATTTTTTTCCTCGATTTTAGGTGGTTGATGGTAAATAGTCATTGGATTCAATATATGTAGAAAAGTCTTTTAATCCAGAAGATGACATGGCTTATGATAGGATTACTGTGCGAGTACTTGACAATATTTGGAGAGTACTCTTAAGCTGTCCTCAAACTTCATCCATCTGATACAAACCTTATTGGAGCCTAGTTGCAATCCATATATCTAGAATAGGATTATACACATACTTGTTGACTTTGAGTCAATGCTTACAATATATTATTCTTTTCTAATCTTTCTATTGCATTTATTGTTTAGTTCTTTTTGATCTCCTTGTTGAACTAATTAGCTATATGGCTTGATAATTTGATCAAGAATTCCTTGAATTTTAAGCACTTGTAGCAGATAATATGTTCATCAGATTTACTCTACTTACATAGTTTTCTGTGCTTCATATCTATGTTTTTTTTGGCTGATTCAGGGATGGAGTTCTTGTCAAATGTGAAGTTTATGGTGAAGTGCATGTGAATTCTAGACTCTCAGGTGTACCGGAGTTGACTCTTTCATTTTCCAACCCTTCTATTCTTAATGACACAAGATTTCACCCATGTGTGCGTTTTCGCCCGTGGGAAGCTCACCAAGTGCTATCCTTTGTGCCACCGGATGGGGCATTCAAACTCATGAGTTACAGGTTCATTTGGAATTTGACAAGTTTAGAAGGAAGTTTTGACCATTATTGTACATTATATTTTAATAATTTATATTGTAATAATCATCTATTTATAAATCTTAAATTCTATCACAAAAATCTTAGTTTCTATATAGTTTACCTTGATTGTATTATGTAAGTTAATTCTCATTTTGTTTTGTTTAAGAAAATGATTGGTACTAACTCATTTCTGTTTTGATCCATTAGGGTAAAAAAGTTGAAGAACACACCAATATATGTAAGGCCACAACTCAGTTCAGATGCTGGAGTTTGTCGAGTTAACATACTAGTTGGCATGCGAAATGATCCTGGAAAGCCAATTGATTCAATAGCTTTAAAATTTACCTTGCCACAATCTGTTGTCTCATCAGATTTGACTGCAAACCATGGGAGTGTGGATGTCCTCACCCACAAGGTTTGTATTTGAGTTTATCAATTATAGTTTCAAATACTTTGAACAACTAAAATGGGTCATTGCTTTGGTGCACAGTATGGGGACATTTTTGTTTTTCCTTTTTCCACATGAATCTCTTCTCTAAATATAAGAAGACTTAAATTTTTGCTTGCCTTTGGGCTTTGTTTTTGAGGAGATTCTTTCTATAAGGGGTAATAAATTCATGGTTTCTTGTGGATTCTTATACTAATTGTGCAACTCTAGAAGAGTTGAAACTTATGAATGTTCTTTTCAAGGTTGCTCTTGTGAAGAACATCACAATATAAATTGTGCTGATTTTCCCTAGTAGAATGAATTAGCTTTATTATGGTCCATTATGTAAGGATAAACCATTTAACCCCAAAAACCAAAGGCCATCAAGCAGGACCTTAGTACAATCCTCTTGACAAGAAAAGGAAAAAATAAAAAAGCCATTGAACATTGCAGATACCTCAACCTTGCCATGAAGCTTCCAAATCCAAGAGATCCATCGACAGAAAGTGTCAATATTGGGACGATTACCACAAAATCTCCCAACAAGCGAGCAACTTAGCCAATCAGCCGTCTCCTCAAGGAGAAAATCAGGAACATCAATAATGATCTGTGCAACCTCCTTATCCTTCAAGGTGCCAGAACTCCCAGCAGAACAACCTTCCTCCAAACCTCTAGGGGTAAGACCCAAAGCAACAACCAAAGGAACAACAGGCTTTGAAACGACAATAGGAGAAGAAGCAGCAACTTCATCAACCAACGGTTGAAACCTGCTCACATCTAGAGCAAATGAAATGGCAAAATGCATGGCAGTTTCCAAGCTATCCGTTGTGTAGGGAAAAACACCCTTAGAAGAGAAAAGGAAGCCTTTTCTCAAACCCAAAAACTGTGCTCCATCAGTGGCCTCAGCCATAGGCACCTCAACAAGCTTGTTCGCCTTTAGACAAGCATCCAAAAGGAAATCCATGAGGAACTCCTCTTCATCTGGGGGATCCCCATCACAAGACAGGGTAGAAGGGGAAACAGAGTCTTCCTCCTCCCACCAAACATCAGTCTCCTCACAATCTATATCAAAAGCACAAACTACCTCAGATCCCTTAGCCCCAGAAGGAGCAGAGCCAGCAACAGCCACCACTACGGGAGAGAGAGAGAGAGGCAATGCCTGGGAACAACCCCTCACCACCCTCACGATCTTCAATATCACCATTTCCTTCTCCATCTTCGTCTAAAGAGCTCTCTCCACATGCTAGGGTTTGCCACCGCTGCTGTGCGCAGTGCTTTGCTCCGTTCACACCCTTCTTGTAACATCCCCAAAACTGGGTAAACAAAAATTTTCTAACATTTCATTCCAGACATATAATAGTAACAAGTAACAAAGACATTGCAATAAAATTCTTCCTTTCTTTATTGATAATACATACAAGTTACAATATATATTTCCACATGAAATCTATTTTCATTGTAAATATAAATCAGAGTACAAAAGTAAAACAAATTACATACATAGCTCATAAGCTTTTGCACAAATAGTAGTAAGACGGTCCAGGTTCCCTTCCTTTCAAATCTTGGTGTATCCGTCGCCTGCGGTGGAGGAGAAACATCACTCAGGCGCT
This sequence comes from Sequoiadendron giganteum, assembly GCA_007115665.2. Taxonomy (NCBI): domain Eukaryota; kingdom Viridiplantae; phylum Streptophyta; class Pinopsida; order Cupressales; family Cupressaceae; genus Sequoiadendron; species Sequoiadendron giganteum. The sequence continues at coordinate 440,835,901 of CM021106.1, read as the reverse complement.
TTTCCGCCAACCACGGACTGTTAATGCGGTCCCCCGCACATCTATCATTCGATAGATGGCCCTCGCTTCGAACGAAGAGATTGGTAAAGTAACCGGCTGCGACAACCCAACTGAGCATAGTGATGTGTCCTATACATCTAGAACTTGCTATTTCACAATCCCGATCTAGCATGATGGATCACAATGAACTGACGGTGTAGTCTTGACTATCTCACATCTAAGTGGATGTCGTACCTTCCACTACTTTGGCCAAAGTATTCTCATTCAGTACTTCGAATGAAGGTCATCTATCATATACACTACTCAGGGCCGATTTGACTTAAGGCTATCTTACACTACGCGTAGGTTTTAGTCCTTCACTGGATAGTCAATCATCCCAGACTATCCTACCTCAATTACTTTAAACAGGGAATGGAGTACAGTCAACAAGGGGTCCCTCTGGTACTTCCTAACATGGAAATCTTTATCCATGGAGTACATAGCTTTCTCTGGTTAACCTATTTAACTCTAAAGCTTTAGACTACCTTGGTACTGAATCCACCCTCGTCCTAGTATTAAATAACTAGTCCCTTTCCTTTATTTAAGGAGTTCAAGCAGTATTCAAGCGATACAAAACATAAGGTACTTTTACTAAGAAGTAATCAAACATTTCCCTTTTATGTTATTCCTTTTCAAATTCTCCTATGAATTCAAACTAATTCATTTCAACAAGCTTTTAAGCTATTTCCAATTCAACAAGCTCTTAAGCTATTTCTTAATTCAATAAGCCTTTTCTAAGGAAATTAAGCTATTCCCATTTCAACAAGCTCTTAGAAACATAGAGGCTTCCTAATGATTTTCCTTTCATACTACAACATAATGCAAGCACAATCAAGCAAACTAGTAACTTATTTTTAAATCAATGACATAAGTTCTACAAAGATATTTCTCATGCCTGATTTCCTTTTGCGAAATGAGCTCGATCGGTAGCTTCAGTTCTTGCTCCACCGTCCTTTTCAGCCTTTGCCAGCTACTTCTCTCAGCTTGAACAAATTCTACTCTTAGGTAAATGCAATTTGGTATGAGGAAATGTTGCTCTCAGCAATACAGTCTCAAATTGTAAATGGCTTTCACAAAATGGTAAATGGCTCTCACAATCTAATTGGTAATGTTGGATTGCAGCTTACTGTAAATGCAACAGCAGTGATGGTGGATAAACTCTTACAGAATTCAACAGCAAAGTGGAAATTTAACACAGAGAAAATACCACAGTATGAAATTCGTAATTCCTAATGCAAGGGAGAGTGAGTGAATGAGTGATTTCTAACAATGAGAGTGAACCTATTTATAGGTTTCGAATTCTCATGTTTACTACTTTGTAGGCATGAGAATTCGACACCTCTTCCTTTGAAAATGTCAAAATGTGTAGTGGCAACCGAATAACCAGACACACAGCAAAAATGAGTGATGATTCAACATATTTTCCAAGAATGTTTCAACTTATCACTTGTGAATTTCATGAAGCAACCACGTACAGGTTTAAACATTAATCATGCCCTCAAAAATGGCGGACTGAAGAACAAATGGCGTTTTAAGTTGCTGTTTGAAAATGTCAAGGGTTACACACAGTCGTTTTTATCTTCCTTTCACCCACGCGTCCACAATGGTGGCGTTTTTAAACACCTGCGACCAAGTCCATCATGTGCGAACTGGCGCGGGACTTCATATGCTGCCATTTCCCATTATTCTCAGCTCAGACAGTCGCGCGATTTCTTCACGGGAAGAAATCCGTGATTTTCAATTATTTGTTTTGAGTCTTTCAAAAGTCTAAAGTTCAACATTACATTTCCTTCATTAATTTTTATGAATTTCCAATGGTCTTAGTAAATTTCGAAATTCCTTTCCTTTCAATACTTTCAACGTATTTTCCAAAGTTTGAATATTTCGAAATTCCTTTGAATGGTAATGCAAAATAATTACCAAAGACTATATAAGTCTTAATGCCATTATTTCCAAAGGTAAATAAATTTCAAAATACCTTTATATGGTAAATGCAAAATAATTACCAAAGATTATAAGTCTATTTCAAATCTTTCCAAAGGTTTAGTCATTTTAATATTCACGTTAAAATGTTATTAATACATTTTGTATTATATTCAATATAACATTATTATAGTTTTTAATTTACCTTTATTTAAATATATAAATATATCTATATAATATTCGAATATTACATTAGATATATTAATATATTATATTATCGGTAAAACTATAATAATATCGATATTAAATATATTAATAAACTTACCCAGTTTACACTTAAATATATCTATACATGTTTACTTTCAAATCTCCAATTACGTGTATTATAGGCTAGTCAGAGCACCTTTAATAGACGTAATTGCACAAACACGTATATATACATTTAACTGTAAATTCCAGGCATCAGTAACTTATCAGTTCACATTCAAGGTTCACAGAACAATAAGTCAGTCAATCAAGGAACACCACTCATAAAGCATAAAGAAGTAATCAGAAACTCCTAAGCCTAAGGATGACTTATCATGACAACTTAATCTGACTCAGTTCCCAAAACTCTCAGTGAAGTTTGTGTATGCTCATACGATCAACTTTACCGGTTACTCGACCAAGCCCCTCTCCCGAGTGATGTCTCCCCTTTGCCTGGAGGAATAGTTCCTATTCCTACATCCATAGACATACAATCTCGGCAGTTACTTGTTCATAACATCAACAGTATACAAAACGTCTAAGTTAGAATATTCTCAATTCAATACTTTGCATGCAACATAACATCAATAGAAGTACCAACCAAATGAGACAGTCATTTAAATAGAGAACATTCATTTTGATAACAAAACACGTTTTATTCATATCAAAGATTCACACAATACACTCGTTTGCCCTATGCAATAGTAGCTATACAATCGGGGTGTAACACTTCTTCGCACCATTCCTCATTTCAAAATGTTACCAATTTGTAATTGTGACACTAAAAAAAATGCAAATATGGTGTTGCTCATTGCCTGAAACTTGCAATCATATCGAGAGTAATACCAAAAAGGGGTTGCCTAGAGTGGCACATTTGTATGCACCCAAATTTGTTTCCGTGAATATATTCCAACTAGAAATGATATCTTCCTATCAAAAAAAATCAACTAATTCAATAGATATTGTAAGGTAAACCGACAAATTTGCAGACTCTACATAACTGATCCCTATTAAAATGGATATGTTAATACTGCCGTTGCTTGGTATATTTCATGGATGTTATGAAACTGGTAAGCCAAAGACAGCATAAATCTTAGTTTGGATACTGTCAATTTGAATGAACTATCCACTCTGTTTTCGGTTTGATTTTGGCTTCTTGAAGTGCTGATAGAATAGTTTTCACAATTTTGAATGTGCTTAGATGATTATCGTTTTTCTTGGTAGCAAAAAAAGGGTAAAGCGGAAAACTGAACTAACTCTCAAGTTTTCCAAGCTGCTCAACTAAAACAATTTTTTTGTTTTTGCATTCAGCTTAATTTAAAGCAAGTATTGAAACTATCTGTTGTACCCCAAATTAAAATTTTCGCTACACTTAAGCATTTTGAGGAATTGAGTCAAGATACTGTTAAATCTGTCAGAAAAGGTCAAAATGGGGTCTGCATGCCTTGCATGGGGGTCATAAACTTTAAATTTTGTAAATCTGACAATCTGGGTCGGTCTAAAAAGATCAAACCTACAATACCCAGACTTCAGTTTTTCATCCCTAAATTTTAGGAAAATTTCTATTTTTAGCAATTTTCTAAAAATAGAAACTTTTTCTAGGTTTTTCTAGGTTTCTTACGAAATGGATACTTGTAAAATTTTCTAAAAATAGAAAGTTTGGCCGTTAGGGTTAAGACTGATTTTGTTGGCTTAAAATACTTCCTCATCAGACTGGTGCAGTCAGAATCACAAAAAGGTCAGTTTTACTCTACTGGGTCTATTCTACTTTTTTCAAAAGCCGCTTCAGAGATCCAAGGTCATTCATGGAAGTCAGCCAGCTGCCAGGTGTCAGAATCAAGAGTTCAAGCATCAAACAGAGATTGTCGATGAACAATGTGCACGAGAAACAAGGAACAAATTGAGGAAGTTGAAAAAATGAAAAATATCAAATTTTATCTAAGTCTGGAGATTTCAGGCGCCCCTGTCAAGAAGAGGCGCCCATGTTTCCATGCCCTAGAAAATTTTCAATTCTGACAGCCAAAGGTAATGGAAACACGTGTTACAAGGTATGAATTGAAAAACTAATAAAAATTCCTAACACTGCCAGCCATGGGTGCCCCTGAAGGAGAAAGGTGCCTAGCTTTTCAAGAGGCCAAAGCCAAAATTAGGGTTTTCATCTCCAGGTCAATGTTGCTCAAAATCATCCCAGCTCCGCAACGAATCAGTCGGCATGCTCGTCGGATCATCCAGTCACTGGCAAATTCAAGACGAACAGAAGTCACAGAGAGAGATTTTGAAGACTGAAGATGAAGAACACAGAAGAAAATCTAACTCTGGAGAAGCTAGGCGCCATACATCAAGAAGGGCGCCCAAACTTTTGAGATAGCAGATGGTCAAATTTGTTGAAGACTTCTCCAGCATAACTTCCTCAGATTGGATCCAACTCTCCAACGAATCCGTCAGCTCGTTTGTCAGAGTCAACAGTCATCAGATATCGCCAGACAAACAGAGGAGAAAAAGTTGAAAACGACAGAAATTTGGCTAAGTCTAGAGAGATTGGGCGCCATACCTCAAGAAGGGTGCCTATTCCTTCATGCCTTAGTTTATTTTTCCAAAGTTTCAAAATTTTCAAGTAAAGAGAAATACGCCTTTCCCCAAGGCATGAATTAGGTTTAGGGTTTCTTCAAAATTAGGGTTTGAGAGGCTATTTTCAAAACAAAAAACTTATTTAAGGACACCTCTATGTATTATTTTTTATATTTTCTTGCAAGTGCCTTCAAAGAGAAACAGAGCAGCAGCTTCAAACCTATGTTTTTCAAGATTCAAGAACCCTAACTTGCTGGTTTCTCATAATATTTTCAGATCAGCAATCAAAGAAGACCTCTTTCATATTTTCTCATCAAGAACATCAAATTTAAGAAGGAGAAGGCCTATATTATCAAATTTCAGCAAGCTGATCCATTTTTGTTCTATCTTCTGGACAAATTGTTGAAGATTTCTCTCTAAGTTGCAGCAATTGCTTTTATTTTGCATGTCAGGGAAAACTTCATATTCATCCATTTCTAGTCTTCTGGGTCAGAGAAAGTAAAAGTTGTTGCTTTTTCAGTCAGAAGCCAGGGTTTTCAAAATCTAATCTACTAGGTCCATTCAGATTATACTCAAGAACAATAACCAGATGCCAGCTTTTTCTACTTTTTTGGGGGGAAAATTAGGGTTTGTTGCTTTTTCAGTTTCCACTCCATATTTTCAAAAACAGGCGATTTGGGTTGGCTTGTAACGAAATTCTAATCAAAACCCATATCTCAAAATAAAACTCAAAAATTCATCCGTTGGAGGAAGAAAAATCAGCAAGCTAAATTTAGAAAGTTTGTCAAAATTTGTCTGAACCTAGGCGTGTTTACTGTCAATCTTCAAGTCTTTCATAATGGAATACACTCCTGCAGAGTTCAAGACCAAATCAATTCTTTACCACGATTTCATTGAAACAGCTGAAACTGACTTGCATCACATCAAGCCAGTGTTCAATATACGTCCTTTAGAAGATGCAGGCAATACCACCATCAGGCATCTCGCCCATTCAGGCCTTCTTGCAGCAGCATCCATACCTTTCTCGTTACAGAGCTTAGAGTTCATAATTGCTTGCATCAAGCATTACAATCCAGCTACAAGGGAGATACAGTTAGTTGATGGGAGAATCATTTGTAGCCTAAAACCAGATATGATTGAGAAATGCTTCTCCATTCCACCATGGCCTAGAAGCGTCACTATCAACGTGGAAGAATGTGAAAGGATATGGGAAGAACATCAAGATAAATACAGCAAGAAGATTGCACATAGGTGGCTGAAAGAGAAACATTCTACATTGCCAAAGGATGTCGGAAGAGGACAGTTCAAAGAGGAATTCGCCATCATAATAACCCTACTCGATCGAGTCACAGGTCAAGCAGATACAACAAGGTTTCAGCCTTGGATGTTCTACGTGATACCTCATATAATGAAAAAGACAGAGTTCTATGACTGGCCTACATTGATCAGTGACTGCTTACATCATCAGATAACTGAGTATTTTCATAGACATGCATTTCACATGGTCTCCTACCTAGTCTATTTGGTTGCCTATCAAGGTAAATTCAGAGGGTTAAACACGGAGGGTTCTTTGAACGTTCAACATGTCTACAACTACTATACTCAGCTGGAATTCACTGCTGCATCACGTCATTACAAAAGGGTGAATGAAGCATTCTTGATTTATATAGTGCGGGACCTGGACAACGAGCTACATGTTCGCATCTCATCCATTGCCAGGGCTGCAATATCAGAATGGGCAGATTGGTTTATTTAGTTCACCACTTTCACTTACCTAAGGGTGTACGGTTATTCAGGAGCTCCACTCATGTTACCAAGGTATCCATCAGATGAGGTGGTATGCATGGAATTCTTCAGGCAGATTTCAAATGTTCACACCCGTCTGCGTAACAAAAAGAAACCAGCCTTCAGCTTTCCTTTCGCTTTAGGCATTTACACATGTAGATCATCCGCAGAAGCTAAACTAATGGGTAACGAGTTAGATAAGTTTGGTCTCAAGCCTTTCAGTGAGAGACGATTATATGATCCTCATGGCTTCTATGCATCTAGACTTGGTCAGAACCTTGCTCATACACCCGCACTTGAAGACTTTTGGGCTAATTGCAGGGATGAGTATGAGGTGCGAAGGCGAAGTCATAGTAGGTTAACCCTTCATCAGATGAAAGATTGCTTATCAAAAGATATTGAAGGGCTGTCAGATGATGATGGGGATGTAATTCTTCCAGCTTATATAAGAAATAAGGTTGAGCAGCAACCTCTTCCACAAGTCAACTAGGCCCATAAAGAATGCATCACAGTGGAAGAAAGGACAAGACAAGTGGTGGAGTACAGTAAAACTTTCTTGATTCTAAAGAAAAGGGAGTCTATTCCAGTAGCAGAGCCGCCAAAGAAACATTCATCTCTTCCCTCTTCTTCAAGAGTGCAAACAAAGAACAAAGAAAAAGTTCAGTCTCAAGAGGTCACAAAGGGCAATAGATCAGCAAAGAGTGCTAAAAGGAGGTTGGATTATACAGGGATTGTTATATAGGAGTAGCCTACAACTGAAATAGAAGTTCCTCAACCAGAGCCCATACTTCAGGAAGAAGTGCAACATGATGAACCTTTGATACAAGAAACACTACCATCTCCTAGGTCTTTGCCAATTCACATTGATTTGGAAGACGAGGAGATAGAGGTCAATGTTACAATCACTCCTCCCTTGGATGTTAATAGAAATACTACATCTTGGCTTGAGAGCTCCTTGGGAAGGACAAGAAGAAGACCTTCGTATCAAGTGAATGTTGATGACCTTAGCATATACCAGGAAGCACCCAAGAAGAAGGCCAGGAAACAAATGCATTTTGAGAGGAATCTCGAAGGTGAAATGGTCATGGAGACAGCTACGCCTCTTGAAGACAAAATCAGAGATGAGGTAGATGTTGACGATTTTACCATGGTCAAAGCAAACCTTGGTAAAAGTACTCAACATGCTAATATAAGTTTGTTTAAGATGGTAACAGAAAATATTCAAGAAAGAGTGCAAAAGGATGGAGAAGACAAGGCAGCCCTCAAGGCTGAAAATTGTCAACTCCTATTATATATATCAAATCTTATCCAAGGCACCTCACAAACAACTCAGTTGCTGCCTCAAGTCTTAGAAACACCAGCTGATCAGCAGCAATTAAGGCAGTTAGTTATTTGTGGTAAACAAACCAATGAGTGGGTTGAAGAGATCATCAACAAAGGAAAAGAGGTCCTGACACAAGTCTTCCAGTTGAGATACAAGGCTCATGATTTACGTCAAGGTATCCAGGACTTTGAACAGCTGATAGCCGAGTTTAAGCCTATGCACGAAATCATAATTGCAGATTTAGAGATGGCTTGTCGCTCTTCAATGGCAAAAGAACATAAAAGACAAATCCTGGAGTGGAAAGAAAGTCATCTTTTCAAGGTGAACACATATATCAAAATATCTGAGAAGTTTGCAGCGTATAAACAAAGAGTTGTTGATGCTCTTAGGTTCATCAGAGAAGTAGTTGCAGCAATTCCTTGTCAATATTGCCTTGAGGATGGTTCCTACATTGGGCTTGACGTAGTCCAAGCTGAGTTTCAGAGCATTTTGCATGGCAGCGAAGCAGTGTTGGGAGAATGATGATGATTTCCATGATGTCAGCAAGGTTCGAGAAAGCGGCCAATGAGAGTGAAGATTTCTTGAAATCAATTACAGATGGCGAAGAAATCTTGGAAAAGCGGCATTTTGCTATTAATAGCATCAACACTCCTACTTCAGATGAAGTTGCCCGCTTTTTAGCGGATGTGATCGAGCTTTAAATCTGCTTTCTTCTAGAAGCATCTTCCACGCTTTCTTTCTATTCTTGTCTCAAATCTTTTCCATTCTTTGAGGATAGAAAGAAAATATTGTAACAAGTTGTCACGAGTTGGCACTTTCCTTTTTAATAAGCTTTCTAGGGTTTAGATGTTTTAATCTCTTCTAGATTTAGAAATAAAGCTTGCATGTTGGCAAGCAGTAGTTGTAAAAGCAAGGAGATTTTAGGGTTTCCTACTCCTCTGCTTAGTTATAAATAAGAGCAGTGTTTGCTCATTTTAGTTTAACCGTGCTTGTGATAACAAGACATAAGTGTCATAGTACCTTCTCTTTGTTATCGTTCAGTATTGTTCACTTTGTGTAAGAAGCACGTTCGCATGCCTCTTTAGCTGCAAATACTTGTTTAGTTCATGTGTAGTGTTGATTATAGTTAGGTTGATCGCATGTTGCAAGCGTGTTGCTACAACTTGCTGTCCCGAAATTGTGATCCTTGTTCCAGAAACTTGAGTAAATAAAATCTTGAGCGTGCTTTGTCTACCTTGATATAAACATCTCAATGTTTCCGTCTATTTGTTTTGTGCTAGAAGTATGAGTAAATAAAATCTTGAGCGTGCGTTGTCTGCCTTGAAATAAAAGTCTCTTATTTCCGTAATACTTTTATGATCTCTTTTTCAGCTTGCCATAAAACGTGTGTTGAAGAATAGTTTATTTAAGTGTATTTGTCAGAAATCATACTCGTCCATTTCCAAACTCTCTTGCTCTGCGTTTATTTGAGAGGGTGGAAACATTTTAAGCGTAGGTTAAGTTGTAGGTGTCTAGTTTCGTTAGAGGGAAAACCTCAGCCGCAACATCTAGTGTTCTATAACCTTGTGTTCTCGCAGCTGAACCAAAAAGATAGGCGTAATTAAGTTTAGATTACTTTTCTTTATGCAACTCAGCAAAAGAGGGAGCTTCCCCTCCTAATTCGAAGAGCAGTTTACTGCACATAGCTGTCTGTTTCCAGAACGCATTCCAGAGGTGCGATTTGAAACGCCAACACTATCATAAATAAATAAAACAAAATCTGTATGACTGGGAGGCCTTTATTTTCTTGAAACAAAGTCCGTCATTTATTTCTCTTTTCTTCTCTGATATTTTTTTCTGCAGTTCGCATTTCATATTTTTTAAATGAACATGTTTTTGTGGTATTTTCATTCAGTATCAATTTGCACTCTAATTTTGACCGATGTTCAACCTCTTGCAATTTAAAAGGAATGGATTGAACATATATTTCAATATTTGTTTTAAAGAACTGAATTGTTTTCCTAAAATTATTTAGATAATTCTTGCTGGAGATTGTTCAGTAGCTGACTCTAAAACATTGAATTGAATTAAATGTTGTGGATTGCACAGGCTTGCACGTGGTCAATAGGTCGAATTCCAAAAGACAAAGCCCCTTGCTTAACAGGAACTCTTACATTGGAAAGTGGTCAGGAGTGTTTGCGTGAATTTCCCACTATCCTTGTTGGCTTCAAGATAATGGGAGTTGCTATGTCTGGCCTGAAAATAGATAAATTAGATCTCCAGAATTTGGGGTATCGCCCATATAAAGGATTCCGTGCTCTAACCCAAGCTGCATGCTATGAAATTAGGGTCTGAGAGAAAATGCACTGCTTTTGATTTGATTTGGCTATGTAAGAATGTTTTCTTGCTGCAATGGACAATGTTATTTTTTATTTTTTATTTTGAATCCCGTTCTTTAGTATGTGATATTGTGAGAGCAGCATAGACAACTTTTTGCTCCTCTTGGTCTGGTTTTGTGGAAAGATAGCTTGGAGTCACATAAGATAAGGAAATATTTTATCAGAGATAGTGAAAAATGCTATAAATATTTCTCAACTAGTTGAAAATGCATGGTTACCAATCATCTTTTTAGCATGGACAATTTTTGTATTTGGAAATTAGAAATGTTAGAAAGTTCAAATTATTTCTTCATTTACTATTCTTAAGTATAACAACATGAGATAGGAAGAGCTGGAAATTGGAAATTGGAAATTGTCGCATAATGGATTTTTGAGTACTTCGGGTTTTATAATCTTCCACTCCAAATTCTTATAAAAACTAAATTTCAAGCATTATCGATCTTTAGGTCAATGTGTTTTTTAAGACAAATGAGGTTTTTTTAGGGGTCCTCACCCATAGAATGTACGAGGCCAAATTACAGTCTGGATGAGTGTAGAAATAAGCACCAACATGAAAGTATTTAACCAGTTTGGCTAATCATCTGGCATTCACGAATGGCACCATGCACCCCAAATAAGCAATCCAATATTCCTAGCCTAAAGATCTAAAATTGATACCACACGCTAGCCAAAAAAACAAAAAACTTAATTCATAGCTGCACTCTATTTGTTTTCAGATCATGTTGACCTCAAGAATACGATGGGCGTCCCTTTCACTACCACTTGTAACAAGTCGTCCTCATCTACCATTAGATTCAACCATGTAGGTTGTTTTGAATATGAAGGGCCTACGCGTGTATAGTTCTTGGGAAGGAAGGCGTTGTGGGTTGCATAGCATGCCCTAGGCACCTAGTAAAAATAATCACCCTTTTATCTAAGATACATGCCACTACCATTTGTTCCATGAACACAAAATAAGGAATTGTTCGAAGGCTCTACTCAAGTCACTTATCATTGGACTCGCCACTTTTTCAAAACATTTCACATTCAAACCAAAGGCAACATAATTAAGACTACTTTCACCACCATTCAAAGTTGGGATTGTTTGAGTTCAAATATAATAGTGTGTCCTATGTTTCAACCAAAACAATATAAATTAAAAACATATATATGTTCCATGCAGTCTCGAGATTGGGGGAAGATCGAGTAGTGGGGATGAGTCTCGAGGATAAGGGAACCTAGGGCCTAGATTTGCGGATTATGTGGGATGGTGACACATATATATATACTATTTTAAAAAGTTATAAAAAAATATACAATGAATAACAAATGAAACTTTGAAATACTCAAAACATATTTGATATTGAATTGAAGGAACAATAAAAATTCTAAATACTTATATATTTATATTGTATTCAATATGTTGATTACATTCAAAAATGTAGTTTGCAAATCGTCCCATGTCTCAAATCATCATCCATCTTCAAAGACTAAGTTAAACTCCTCATCACTTAAATTGTTATACTCCTCAAGCTCAAACTCTTAATATAAATCAACCCTATCTATGCTACATCTTCATCAATCTATGTTGGCTCCTTTGGCTATACATCCTATTGAGTTGCTAAACTCTCATTTTATATAAGCATGTTGTGATCAATGAGATGCAAGGTGTTAAGTACAACTACAAGTTTCTCTACCCTCTTAGAGGTAAGTTGATTTTTTTTTACATAGTAGATGAATCTATGAGTAGATCAATTCCTTTCAACGATAAAATAATTTGAAATGTGAGACAACAAATGAATGGCTAATGCAATGGTCAAAAAGTTAGGCCCATACATAATCCACAATAGAATTGAAACCTCTTGTGCTATAGTTTCCCTATTTATCTTGGCATCTTTTGATTATCCCCTAAGAGTGGCAAATTTTATCCACTCAGTATGAATAATGTTGACTTGTGTAGAATCATACATTTTCTAAGTGGCCTTTATGGACCCTACCTTCACCTTAGCATATTATAAAGAAGGCAAGGGAGCGTTGAGCTTCTCTAGTCAACAATGAATGATTGGTTGAATGTATTTATTGTAGAACTCTAATGTGGATTCTTTCTCTTGTACAATGGCTTTCATTTGGCCAAGCATATTGTCAATGCACTCATACACCTCTCTAGGTCTAGGTGTATGTGTTCCCATATTTAAAAATTTTGAAGATTGGATAATGCTAGCAATAATGTATCATGTGTTAACTATGTTGGTGCCCAAGTTATAGATTCTCAAATCCCTAAAGCTAAGCCATTTATGAGTGTCAAGGGTGTCAAACTCAAAGCAAAAGACCTTTAACATATAATTAGTCAAGGACATGATGGACCAATATGTTAAGGTAGGTAATATCTTCTTCAGCTTTAGGCTCAGCTAGGCCAAGGGGGTATTCCTTGAGGTGTTGTATTAAAGATAACTATAGGGAATAAAAAATAAACTTTGAAACAAACCATACTCATTTTATAAAACACTCTTATTTGTCTCTAAGTCCTTATATGTTGGTATGACAATAAAAGAGTTTTGTACCTTCTTAAAATAGATGAACAACCATGTAAAAAGCTCAAAAATGTTGCTTTGGTAACCCCTAATGATATTTGACACATTTGGACATGAAAGTAAAAACAAAATCAACACACAAATAAAAAAGATCAATTTGTGTTGTGAACAAGTTAGTGAGATGGGAGGTTGAACACAAAGTAAAGGGGTGCCTTTATCCAATAATGGCAATAGGGTCTCAAGTGTTATGAACCAAAGGGGCACATTCATTAAAATCCAATTTGTGATACTTTAATGAAGGTAACAATAAGGGCTACACCTTTCAATTCCACACATAATTTAGGCTCTATTAAAGTAAACAAATAGGTAAATGAATTTGTAGAACATTCGATTGAAATGCCTTAGTTATCTATAAACAAACCTGTTGGTTGAAAATTTTGTATACCTTGTGGATATGAAAAATTGTGATTTCAGCCACAATGTGTGAGTGTGATACTCTCCTAGTTTAGGAAGGCTCCCCCTTTTCTAACTAACTTAAACTAATATGGGTGGAACAACAATCTTTCCTCTTATTTCAGGAATGATTACACTCTTTTCTCTTCGCAGAAAAGTGATTATGACTTTTAAGAAAACTTTTACAACAGCTTGAAATGGAATTAAGAGAGGAAATGAAGTATCTTGAAAGCACAAAGACTTCCATCACCTCCTTTGGGACGGGAAAACAATCTCCAAGCACAAAGTCTTGAGAATCAAAAATCCTATCTACCCTGTAAGAATGATATTACAATGCAACACATAACAACACAAAGTTTGTAAATATAGTGCACCTGCAAGTCACAACTCCTAATTGTAAATCAATTTAATTCAATCCTTCAAACTTGTAGCACAAAGACGGCAAGAAATCAAACCAAAGTTTTTTCACTACAGCCCCACAACTTATGTAGTGTCCCTTTGTTTTGGTCGTCCTTGAATATCGAGTGATGTTTATTTGTGTCTTGTGAAGCCATGTTGACCTTGTTGTTTGACGTTGTTTAATTTAATGGATAACATTTATTAGCTTTACTCTTGTACTTTTGAGGAAAGAAATTATATAGTAGGGATAAATGGTTGTTTTATTTAATCTCTATTATTTAGTTATATCTTCTTATAAATTAAAAATAAATGTTATTCCATTTAGAAGAAAACTTAGGTTACGTTATTTTATTATATTTTCTTTGATAGCAAAATATAGTAAAAAGAGTTTAAATTGGAATTTTATTTAAATAGGAAAGTATTTGTATATATATATATATATATATAATATTATTATAAATCCTTTTATTTCGTCCAGAGATTATTAAAAAAAAGTAAACTAAATATTATTATTGTTATTATTGTTACTAAAAGAATATAAATTATGGTTGACAATTTTGTGACATTAGTTCTACAAATTAATGCAAGTGAAAATATAGTTAATATTATTAAATTATATCATTAAATATGTTTATGTATATAAAATTTAATAATATTCAAATAGTAAATAAATAAATAAACAAAATGGAGTAATAAAATATTTTATATGATCTTATTTCTGAATTATTCAAAAAGCATTTAAAAAAATAAAATAAAGACAAATAATTGAAAGTCCAGACTTTCCACGTGCCTTGTAAACCCTTTCACAATTTGCATGAAATCCTAACGTGGAAGAAGCTGGGAAATTTACTTTTCACCTGTCAAATTACATTTGCTTTGAAAGTTTCTAAGGTTTTTTTTAATTTATTTTTGGGGGCATCTGTCAATGGCTTTTACGGGGGGAGAAGAGTTGCCTCAATGCAAACACGTTCGGTTGCTCTTCCTCTGCAGAGGATTAAGGCATTACAGACCGCGTACGGGGAATCATGATGGGAAAATGAACAGTGGGAACGAAGGGAAAAAGGAAGAAGTCGAGTTCTCATGGCTGCTTGCCTCTGTTTGTAAGGTTTTCTTATCTTAACATCCTCTGAAAACTAACTAAATGTATGGGGGAGAGTTCCTCTGTGTAGGGCAATTTCAAAAGTTTTAGATAAACAAATAGTAACAAAATCATCTTTGCTAGTCGTTCTTAACCCAGTCGCCAGAGTATTGCAGCCACCAATTTCTATGACCTCATTTCGAATCCCATTTTAGCATTGCTCAGTGCTATTTCACCCCTACACTCAGACAAACCAAGAACAAACTTAAGTGAATGACATTGCATTTTGAAATGATAACTTGCAGCTCCTCTGTGGCGTCCCCAAATGATGCATTCCTCATCTATCTGTATCATTGTATAAGCAGATTCCTATAATTTTTATCTATTTCTTAGTTCCTGGGCAAACCCTAAATCTTGTCGTGGATGTAAGTGAACTTTTCAATATAGTTTAGTTTGTGAAAGAGAGCATTGGAACAATGTGGCAGAAGAATGAATGAATGAATGGATTTTAATGATGTTCACAAGACCATCAGTCTATGGGACCAAGCGTCAGAATTTTAACCATTTTCAAGTTCTTTTCCATGTTCGTCCTCCTATTAAAGATCTTGACCAGGAAGCCAGCAGTTTTGAGGAGTCTAGTCTCCTTAAAGAGCTCATTTAGATTGTGCACCTTCAAATTGTCTTCATACTGGATACAAATATCATCATAAGCAACACATTCAATGATGAAGTGCCATTCAATCTCCATGACCCCTTTGCTGCAAAAAATACAAGTTCTTTGTTCCCATGCTTCCTTGGGGACAGCCCACCTACCTGTCTCACATCGAAGATGGAGAGGCCCAGTTTTCAATTGAGCGACCAAAATCTTAGCCTTGCCATTAATTGCAACCTTTAGGTAGTCTTTCTCATCGTGCTCTCACATGGGGTTGAACTCCTGGATATAATGTGTCTTTTTACGACCAACTTGCTTAGTCCACATAGTAAACTTAAACTTTTCTAGCACATACTTTTTTATCTCAGCATTCGTGTTGGGGCACTCATGCAGCTTAATGTTCCATTTGCTCAACCATTTGATTTTGCTTCATCCAAGTCTTCTTTCTACGGTTTAGCTCCTCCCCAACAACCATTTTGGGCCAGCAATGTGTCTCCATGTTCTCAAATTTTTTTAAGTAATTTATTAACCGAATGATTGCGGATGCCTCCAACAAGAATGTACCTATTTCAACCAAGAGAATCTCGTACGAAATCGAGGATTTGAATTTGATGCTAATAGTGATCAAATGTTTTTGAATTCTTTCAACTTGCCTCCACTTGTGGTTTGACATGTTACCCCCCCAAACCTCACACCCATAAAGGACAACCGGTACCACCAAAAAAGTTTTTCTTTGTTTTCCAATCCCATAATTCCGCTGTCCTACATCTATTCTGCAATAAATAGGACACCCTCCAACCATCTTGAATCCTTTTCGCTCTGCAAGTCTCCCAACTGAGCCTATTATGAAAATCAATAGTCAAATACTTGTATTCTTCCACCACCTCCAAAGAGCTGCCCTCAAAAATGAAATTAAATTGTTGCTTTTTTCTCTTCAAAGAAAAGATCATGATTTTGGTTTTGCTGGTGTTAACTTGCATTCCAACCTCTTGGCAAAAGAGTTCAAGAGCCTTTAAATGCTCTCTCAAACTAGGAGCAGATTTTGAAATTAAGATAAGATCATCCGCGTATAAAAGTAACTTCACCACATATCTAGCTAGATGAATACCCTCTCCAACAGTTTTGTTTAACCATTCTTCAAGCTTATCAATATATAAGCCAAACGTGGGAGACAAGGGACAGCCTTGCTTGACCCCAATGTCACTACTAAAGCATTCAGACATACCATCTTTTGTTCTAATTTTAGCTCTAACTTTCTCATAAAGTTTATAAACTGTCGCTCTAAGCTCATCAGGAATACCAAGTTCCTCCATTCTGTTCGAAAGTTTGTCCTGAGGCACCGTGTCAAAGGCTTTTTTGAAATCAGCGAAACAACAAAAAGCTTCACCCTCTTGAGTGTCTCAAACTTTCTCAACGAAGTGTCTAAGTGTGATGCAGTGATCTATGGTGGAATGCTTTGGCTTGAAACCAACTTGCCTTTTTGCCCTTTTACCTTCTTTTTCAGCCCAATTACTGATTTTGCATTCTAACATGCTCCCATATAGTTTACCAAGAAGAGGGTTGAGCATGATAGTACGATAGTTAGAAGGATTATTGATATCCCCACTTTTGTGTAAGGGGATGACCACATTGGTAGTCCATTCAATTGGAAAGCCATTTTGAGTAATGTTATTAAAGAGGTATTTGATGTGAGGTGTGAAGAGCTCACAACCCCATTTTAAAAATTCAGCTTGCAACCCATCAATGTCTTGAGCCTTACCACTTGCGAGATTTTTTATGTCTTTCTTGATATCTTCTTCCGAAAAGAGCTCTCTTGAGGCATGAATTAAAGGGGGCATGCTTTTCTCCATTGGCCGTTCATACAAGAGCTTCGCATATTCTAACCACTGCATACCAATGATATTATTTTCCATCTAACTCTTCTTTTGCTGCAACTCTCTCCAAAAGCTTTTGGGGTTGTGTTTACCCATAGAAATTAACTCCTTCCTTCTTAAATTCACATAGATTTCTTTTTTGAATTTTACCTTCTCCTAGTTTATTTTAATTTCTTTGTTTCACATATTCTTTTTAACCAATCTTTTTGCTGCCTTACAATCCTCGTCATACCATAAATTAAAAAGAATAGATTAAATCCTATTAACTTCACGTAGAGAATAGATTAAATCCTATTCACGTGTACCCAGTTAAGTGAATATGGGTTGAATTGATGCCACGTTCCCCATCATTCACTTTATTTTTTTGATGCCACGTTTCCCATCATTCACTTTTTCAGCCAGCATTAAATAGAGTTTATTTGGAGTTATTCTGTTTTACCTTGTAGTAGGGTGAGCCTAGAAAGGAAACACGTTACACTCAGAACATTAGTGACCTGCTGGAAGGTTCAATAATGATAAATTATAATGAATGAAAATATTACAATTTAAATGCCAAGCGCTGCCTCAGGAAATAAAGCTGCTAACAATATTTAATCCACCTGTGCAAATATTTAATATTTCAACAATGTTATGAGTGGTCTTGTAAAAATAAATTCGTGAGTTACTTACGAGGGAAAATAATGTATAATCCTTGTATAGAAGTGACTGATGATAAATTGGTGAATTTAAACTCGATATGATTGTGATATTAAATAGAAGATATTGAATGCATTATCATGTTGAAAATTGATAAGTAGGAAGTATTTCTTTTTACAAATCAAAAAAAAAATATAGATAAATAGTGATTACTATACATTCTTTCACATTCTTAGTTTTATGAGAAAAGTCTTTTACATTCTTGTTTTTATTAGAAAAGTCTCATATGTGTGTATATATACATAATAATCTTAAATTTTTTTCCAAATAGAGTTATAGTGAATTTAAAAAAAGAAAGATAGAACATAATTGTTGTTGCTGTTCATTTTTAGACTTTTTTTTAGCATTAATGTTGCAACTATCCATACTCAAATTATTATACTTTTGCTGCTATTCATTTTCAGACTTTATTTGCATTATTGTTGCAGTTCTCCATGCTTAGATTATTATACTTTATACCTGTAGCTGCTATTTAGTTTCAGATCTCTTTTGCATTTTAGTTGTTGCTGTCTATGCTTTGTAGTTGTTGCTGCTCAGAATTTTTTGGGTTGATGCAATTATTTGTTTTTTATTCTAATGTAATATATATAGAGAGAGAGAGAGAGTAATGGGTGCTTAAATAATTGTTCAAAAGTATTTCACCATTAACAAATAATATAACATTAAATTTTAGATATGTTGGTAAATATTCATATGAATTCTTTAAGGTAGAGGAACCATTCTTTCTTTATTATATAACATTTATGTGGTGAAATAATGTTGCAACGATCTTATCATTAGTAAAGTGATTCTTGATAATAGCATACATTAGTCAATGGATAGGCATATATAAAGATAAATAATATTATCCTAGCTTATGGAATAAATACATAGTTATGTTGTGATAAATATTGAATATCTAATAAATAGATTTTCCCCCTCAATTTAGTGTTTAGTGTGGATCTTGGAGGTCATATCCAATATTAATACCATAGGCTTATGTGGTACATCTTCATAATTGGTAAACATCACCAAGAAAAAATTTACTTATCGATGGAACCTTACACTGCCTTCACCTTAATCAAAATTTGGGGTAGGTCACACATTATGAATTATGCTATAAAAGACAGAGTGAGACTAATTCTTAAAGTATCATTTATTGGAGCATAGTAATGATCATGTCTTTTAGTGTCATTTCATTTATTAATCATACCTTAATATATCTATATAACAACACTATTTGTGTTATGTCATAATTTACACTAAGTATGTTTATAGATATGTATATATATATATGTACTGATGTCTTGAATGTCACAAATCTAGGTACCACCTCTCACCAACAAAAATTATTATTATTATTATTATTATAAGAAAAATAAAATAAATATAGGATTTTATTAGTGATGACATTACATGAGATTCATCATTTGTTGTGTATAGAGTAATTACCTCACTAAGCCTAGAGGTTAAATCTATATCGAATTTTCTCTTAATGTTTCTTTAGTAAGATTGGTATATATTACATTTTAATTAAATCTATTATTTGAAGTAACAAATGTATAGGCTAGGAATTTTTAATCCGATGGTACATCTAAGGTTTTCATAAGTTTTTATTTTATTTTATTTTATTTATTTAATTAAATAATTTCATTATAGTCTTAAAATATGTGAATCCTAAACAACTAATAATCCAAAAATTACTAGGAGAGCTTTGATTTATTTGAGTGTTATAATTAAAGAATTAGAAATTGAAGTTAGATTATTATCAAATGAATAATCCTTTCATGTTCTTATTTAGTTTATTTACCAAATTGAAAAGAAATGTTTCAACAAGAGGAGTATGCAACATGCTTTCAAGTTTTGTTGCATGTATGGTGTTGGGAGGTTAAAGTTGTTTTCTCGTGTTCTCCTATTTGATTGGATTCTACATTGATTTATTTTTTGTTTTGACGAGTTCATAATCCAAGCCTTGATGTGAGTTTCTTGAGAACCTAATTATTTGTTTATCTTTCAGTTGGGGGTATATGAATATTAGTGTTATGGTATCCCTTGCTTTTCCCTTTGTATGCCTTTGGAAGCAGTACCCCCGTAAGTGGTCATTGAGATTGTTGTATGTTATGTTTTGTTGACCTTGTAGTTTGTTCTTGTGTTCATTCTGCTTTTCTATCTTGGTCGTGGGTCCTTGGGTGAACCCACATAAGTGGTGAACACTTTTGTGGAGGAAGGGAAAAGTCATTTTTTCCCTCTACACAAAGTGAAGGGGTTCGGCCGAACCAAATTGTTCGCTCGAACCCCTTTTTCATGTGAGCGAAAATATTAAAATAAAGGGGTTCGAGCAAACTAGGGTTCGTTTGAACCCCCTTAAAAAAAAACCCGTCATTTTCTCGGACCCCATGAATTTTTTTCATTATTTTAAGGTGTCTAGGTTCGGTCAAACCCCTTAAAGTAGGTTTGGCTGAACTTAACCGAACATAGGTTCAGCCGAACACCCCTTTTTTTTCCCCTATCTCTTAAAAAAATTGATTTTTTTTGTAAAAAATTGTCATTTGAAGCTCAATTTGAAAATGAAAATGCAGAAAAATTTAAAAACCCAACTAGATAATGATAGTCCTCAGAATGAGCTATCCGTCAAACATAAATCAAAATCTCTAGTCTACACATGTGGAAAAATAGCAGATTATCAAAATAAAATTTTTAAAAATATGTTGAGGCTGGGTATTGATGTCCTTGATCCATTAAAAAAAAAAAATTGAATTTTGATTCATACAAAAAAAGTTATGTTGTATACAGTCCGCCTATGTCTGAATTGCAATTGGTTTGACTTTGAAACTTGATTAAGGAAAAAATATTCAATAAAAACTATGAGACCAAATGAAAGTGCTAGATAGCATAATTACAAATCTAAATTCGAAAAAATTAGAATTTTATCCTTCATACAAAAAAATTTATGTTGTATACGATGAGCGTTACTTTTTAAAAATGTTGTTTTCTGAAAAAAAATCAGTTTTTATGGGAGATGGAAAAAAAAGTGCAATATAATTCCAAAAATTTTGAAAAAAATATTTTTAGAATCTAGAGACAAAATGTGATGAGACTCTAGTTTGCATCATTTTCAAATTCCTCACGGTTTAGCCGCTACAAGAGCCCGAAAGTGAAGATTTAGTTATAAATAATAATTGCAGTGTTCAGTTTGCCCAAAAATTGTAAACCACTATTGTGGGATCACCCCCTTTCTTATCATCTCCTAGCATGGGGGGTGAACCTTCGGGTTCACGTGGTCGGGTGGAACATGCTATGCACCCCATTGGGTTCCCAGGTTGTGTTCATGATGCAAAAGCGGATGCAGAGTTTCCAGAGCTTCACGTTGTTGAAGACTTATCCTCACCTTGTACCTTATTCTTCATCGTTTTAATTGTTCTTGTACTTGATTTACTCTTCCCGTTGTTATAAGGGAAGCATTATGTAATGCACTATTGTATCTTTGATGTATTGTATCTGCAGAAATATGTTCCACAATTGTATTATGGAACTATGAATGGAATTGTAATAATATGATGTATCATTTTCCTCTCTTTTAATCATGGATGGTTGTATGTCATCATTATGTAATCTTGGTTTTTATTCGCTTTCATTTTTGATAAAAATGAGGGTTCGTAATATCCATTCCATGTACCCTAGAGGACGTAGATGACCTTGTAAATGTATAATTGCTTTCATGTAATGAATGTGCCAATTTATTTTATGCAATGTTTCACTTTAAAAAAAATTAGTATGGTTTTTTTTTTTGTTGTCCTTTGGGGTTCAATGTAGCAGGGCATTACAACTTCACAAGAAGAACTCAGAAAAATGCACTACTATGACATAAGAACACAGTAATAACATGCAACAAGACTCAACCCAAACTCTGAAATCTCATATGCCTTCCTTGTATTGCTTGGAAATCAAGTTTGCACACATAAAGCACAAAGTCTCTTTGTTGTAAATTTTTGCAGAGTTTTCTCTATAGCCAAAAAGATAGATATTACAATAGACCCCCTCAAGTATTTATAGGAGAGAAGTCTTGAGAAAAAAGTGAGAGGATCCCAACAAACTTGAGAAATTCTCTCAACCACTAACTAATTGCAGTTGACTTATTCAACATTACAAGTCTTATTGTAATTTGACTTGTAATGTAATTACATGTAATTACAAGTTACAACTTTGCAAGTGATATGATTACTTGCAATTACAATTTTTGACATTTCATGTAACTTGTCAAAAAGAAATTATAAATACATAATTGAAACTATTCTAAGTGTCTGAAGACACGACTCAAACTACATCATCCTTGATTGGGTCTTCATGTTGTTGTTTGGAAAACATTCTTTCATCTTTGTCTTGAAAGCATTCTATGCTCAATCATGTCACTTATTCAACTCCTTGTGTGGCTTCGTCATGTTGTTGTTCTTTCTTTGTATCATTCTCCAGCATTGGAATTTGCTTAAAAAATAAGGCCCATGCCTTATATTATTGATTTGGTAGGTCATGTGTGTAAACAGGACTAACAAGAATGAGACAAAGGCGCTGCAAAAGTGGAGCCAAAGCTCAATTTCGGGTTTTGGAAGGCTGACTGCAAGTGCAAATGAAAGGTGACTTACTTGCAATGTGGAAAAACATTATTACAAGTAAACTTTACAAGTATGGGAAGGAAAAATGATAAGACTTGCAATGTTAGTGAAAAAATTCCTACTTGCAGTTGAATGATAAAAACCCGAAATCAAGCCAAATCATTATTTTTGCAAAAATGGCAATGAGGATTTGATGATTTATCAAAATGGAGGTAAATGAGATGAGTGAAATGAATTCAGTGAAGGTGTATGAATATGGAAAGAAAAGACAAGTGAGACAATGGCAAGGAAATGATGAAAAATGTGTTTTCAGCAAACACATTTTGACCAAAGGATAACATGATAGAACTCAGCAAGAAAGGATATTTCAAAATGCATTTTCACCCAATATGAAAGATGTTTTTGCAGAAATCGCAATTTCACTATGAGGAAACACGTTTTTGAAAAATGACTCTTCTTATAATGACGTTTGAGACAATGATATTTCAGATACAATGTATAACCCAGCTGCGAAAAGACGCTTTGGAGAAATCACGATTTTCCTTCAAGAAAACACGTTTTTCAAAAATATTCTTCATACAATGTGAGATAATGACGTTTTCACTTGAACAATGAAAATGCACATGACATTAATCAACTGCAAAAGACGTTTTAAAACAAAAATGTGATTTCCCTTCAAGAAAACACGTTTTGAACATGAGAGAACACGTTTTTTAGAAAAAGACATTAAAATGCCCTTGAAAAAAAAACTTTCGCAACAACAAATCAATGAAAAACATCTTCCTCAAAGGAAAGACGTAATTTGAACATAAGAAAACACAGCAAAAAATAAAAATAAAGCAACAAACTTGAAGATGCGAAGCTGAAAACCAAAATGGAGAGAAAACCCTAAATGTCTTGCAAAATCCAAGCAAAAGATGAAGACATTAATATTTAAGCTGAGAAACTGAGATTGCAGTTGAAGAATTTATGGAATCTCCATCAAAGAAGGTAGACAATCCAACTCCAACTTAAACTACTTTTCAAAATGGGTCGAACTTCTCCAATCGAGTTTTTCCAACTCAAAAACAAGTGAAAATAACACAAAAAGGCCAAAATCGGGTTACTAAGAACACTTTGCAAGTTAAAATCTCATCCCTTAAGAAAATCAGGCTTTTTAGAGCCTTCAGCAATTTTACTTTTTCAACTAAAGAGTCAATTGGACTTTTTGATGGCTTTAGCAATTTTCACTTTTCTCGCTTAAAAGGAAAATCGGACCTTTTGGAGCATTTAACAATCTCACTTTATTACTCAAGTGGAAGAAGGTTGGATTATTGTTAAGGGCAAAAAAACTAAATTCTCTCGGCCTTATTTTGATATGACTCTCCACTCCCACAAGAGTAGTTCTAAATGTAAATCTTGATGGGTCTTGTTTGGGGGTTGACTTTTGGTTGGCTACAAGCTATTCTTTTTGCAGCCTTGTTTTTTATTGTAAAGGGTTTCAGGTCCCTTCAAAACCTATTTTTACTTCAATAAAAAACAATCTCACTTTATGACTTAAAAGGCCAATCGCACTTTTTAGAGTCTTTAGCAATTTTACTTTTTGAACTAAACATGTAAAGTGAGTAAAAAGTTCCTACACTTGTAATGGAGTTAAAAATTTCCTATTGCTGACTTGTAGAGAAGGCCAAAAGTTCTTACTTGCAGTGTTGACTAAAAAACCCGAATTTCACCAAAAACACAAGAAAAATGACTCAAAAACCTATGAAAACGAAAAGGGGTGAATTAAAAAGGATGTCCAAGGGAACCATTGATCAAAACCAAAGTCTTACAACCTCTGCACCTCATAAAACGTGCTTTAAGGAGAAAAAAATTCAAATTTTTGATGGGTTATCCCAATTTTTAACAAGTCAAAAATTGAGGACAACAGCTGGCTCCGACTAGGAAACGACCTTTGAAAATGAAGGTAGTAGAATCCAGAATCTCTAGGGGCTCTAGTATTCCTTCCATTGGGTAACAGAGTCAAGCAAAAAATAACATAAAACGACAAAAAGGATGACACAACTATCACTAAGCAAGCCTACGAAAATATGACACAAAACTTGTGCAAATGCACTTATTGAAAATATAAAAGCCTACCTAATTAAAACTAGCCAAAAATGGAAGCTTCTCAAACGAAAACATTAACTGGTTCTACAAAATAGTTGCCCTTTTGCAACAGCTTACAGTACCTTGTATGGTCACAAGCAACTTTGTATAGATGAAGCATGAGCAATGGTACCAAAACTTGATGTAGTACTCTTTTGAAAAGATGAACAAATTCACTTTTCTCTTGAGATGAAGTAAATGTACTGCTGCTCCATAATGGGCCAATGAACTCAAACTACTCTTGCTGAACTAAAAATGCTTCCTTAGCTTCTTCAAGTATAGCCTCATGCACAGGCTCAATTGAAAACTTTGTCTTCCTTTTAGCTTCCAACCAAGCAAGATGTCTGATTGGACATCCTCTTGATCGTACAAAAACTGAATTCTTCTTATCAGCTGCAACTTGAACAACTGGTTTGTCAACCATGACAACCTCATGCTACTCCAAATGATCTCCTTCAAGCGATTCAGATGGAAACATGGTTGTATTGCATTCCTCAATATGTTGTTCACAAACTTCTAATTGAAGAGAATCGTCAACAAGATTTGAGCAAAAAATTTCTATAGTATTCATGAAATGATCTTCATCAAGTTCTGGGGTAGGTCTCTTATGCACGATATGTCCAAGTTCATGACCTTGAGACATGAAAGCATTCATTTCAACTTGACTAGAACCTTCATGCATGTTCATCTTTTCATAGCTGAAAACGTGATTTTCTTCATTCATTTGAACTTTGGCAGAATGACTCGCATCCTTCTGATTTTCATCAACGGCCTTCTGAGACTGTGTGAACCAAATATGAGAGTCGCCAACTATGTCTACTTCCTTTTCATTGAAGAGAATAGGAAAATCACTTTGTTCAAATTCAAAACCTTTCACTGCTTTACTTGTTGATGAAGCCTTAAGAACATGCTTCTTCGGTGGTGAAGATAACTTTCCCTGACTCTCATCAGCAAAATGATGAGCAGCAAGTAGATATGACCTTCTTGGAACGTTCTCATGAGGAACAGAGAATGCACCTTGATCTAGTTGTCTTTTAAGAGAAAGCAGCTCATTTGCCAACTTTTGCACAATGGGATTTGTCCTTGTGTTGGAGGAAAATGAATCCAAAGAAGAAGAACCACTTGGTTCTATTCTTATCTACCCAGCAAGAATGAGATCGTCTTCAATTTTTGTCATCAAGGTTTTTGCAACTACGAGAGTAGCTGGAGTTGCTCTTCTCAAAAGAAAACTGACCTCTGGCCCTTGAGCGTTGACAAAGAAACACTTCAAATTCGCAATTGTGGGTAGAGTAGCAATTGGAATTCTTCGTGTCAACTTGTTGAATTGAGCAACGAACTCACACATAGGCACATAAGAAGCCTTTTTCAACTGTGTGAGTTGGGCCAACAAAGCATGAGTGTCTTCAGGAGGTTTGAACCTTTCTTCAAACTTGGCTATGAGAGTAGCCCAATTTGTGATGGTTTGTGGTTTCAGATGGTAAAACCAATCTACAGCCTCGCCTTGGAGAGTCTCGATGAACAACCTTACAGATACATCTCCATGTTCAACACCAAGCACACCACATGCAATGTAGAAAGCAACAATGTGTTCGTCAGAGTGTTGTTGTCTATCACCAAAGAACTTGGGAAAATTATTTCGTGAGCCATCAGGTAGAGCATGTAGAGGAAGAGTCAGATTCAATGGACCAAAAACATTTTCCCAAGGACCTTGGGAAGCCATTTACATGTCCTTGGTGAAAGCTTGAAAACCTACATGAAAATAAATTACAATGAAAAGGGATATTGGTATACTTCAAACAAAAGTGTGAGGCTTTTGAATGCGTATCGTATCCCCAGTAGAGTTGCCAAAAATTGTTGGTTGAAAATTTTGTATACCTTGTGGATATGCAAAATTATGATTTCAACTACAGTGTGTGAGTGTGATACTCTCCTAATTTAGGGAAGGCTCCCCCTTTTCTAACTAACTTAAACTAATATGGGTGGAACAACAATCTTTCCTCTTATTTCAGGAATGATTACACTCTTTTCTCTTCGCGGAAAAGTGATTATGATTTTTAAGAAAACTTTTACAACAACTTGAAATGGAATTAAGAGAGAGGAAATGAAGTTTCCTGAAAGCACAAAGACTTCTATCACCTTCTCAGGGACGGGAAAACAATCTCCAAGCATAAAGTCTTGAGAATCAGAAATCATATCTACCCTTTAAGAATGATATTATAATGCAACACATAACAACACAAAGTTTATAAATATAGTGCACCTGCAAGTCACAACTCATAACCGTAAATCAATTTAATTCAATCCTTCAAACTTGTAGCACAAAGACTGCAAGAAATTAGACCAAAGTCTTTTCATTATAGCCCCACAACTTCACAAGAAGAACTCAGAAAAATGCACTACTATGACATAAGAACACAGTAATAACATGCAACAAGACTCAACACAAAGTCTAAAATCTCATATGCCTTCCTTATATTGCTTGCAAATCAAGTTTACACACATAAAGCACAAAGTCTCTCTGTTGTAAATTTCTGCAAAGTTTTCTCTATAGCCAAAAAGATAGATATTACAATAGACCCCCTCAAGTATTTATAGGAGAGAAGCCTTGAGAAAAAGGTGAGAGAATCCCAACAAACTTGAGAAATTCTCTCAACCACTAACTAATTGCAATTGACTTATTCAACATTACAAGTCCTATTGTAATTTGACTTGTAATGTAATTACATGTAATTACAAGTTACAACTTTGCAAGTGATATGATTACTTGCAATTACAATTTTTGACATTTCATGTAACTTGTCAAAAAGAAATTATAAATACATAATTGAAACTATTCTAAGTGTCTGAAGACACGACTCAAACTACATCATCCTTGATTGGGTCTTCATTCTTTTGTTTGGAAAACATTCTTTCATCTCTGTCTTGAAAGCATTTTATGCCCAATCATGTCACTTATTCAACTCCTTGTGTGGCTTCATCATGTTGTTGTTCTTTCTTTGTATCATTCTCCAGCATTGGAATTTTCTTGAAAAATAAGGCCCATGCCTTATATTATTGATTTGGTAGGTCATGTGTGTAAACAGGACTAACGAGAATGAGACAAAGGGGCTGCAAAAGTGGGGCCAAAGCTCAATTTCGGGTTTTGGAAGGCTGACTGCAAGTGCAAATGAAAGGTGACTTAATTGCAATGTGGAAAAACATTATTACAAGTAAACTTTACAAGTATGGGAAGGAAAAATGATAAGACTTGCAATGTTAGTGAAAAAATTCCTACTTGCAGTTGAATGATAAAAACCCGAAATCAAGCCAAATCATTATTTTTGCAAAAATGGCAATGAGGATTTGATGATTTATCAAAATGGAGGTAAATGAGATGAGTGAAATGAATTCAGTGAAGGTGTATGAATATGGAAAGAAAAGACAAGTGAGACAATGGCAAGGAAATGATGAAAAACGTGTTTTCAACAAACACATTTTGACCAAAGGATAACATGATACAACTCAGCAAGAAAGGATATTTCAAAATGCATTTTCACCCAATATGAAAGACATTTTTTTGTAGAAACTACAATTTCACTATGAGGAAACACATTTTTGAAAAATGACTTCTTATAATGACGTTTGAGACAATGATATTTCAGATACAATGTATAACCCAGCTGCAAAAAGATGCTTTGGAGAAATCGCGATTTCCTTTCAAGAAAACACGTTTATCAAAAAACTTCTTCATACAATGTGAGATAATGACGTTTTCACTTGAACAATGAAAATGCACAAGACATTAATCAGCTGCAAAAGACGTTTTAAAACAAAAACGCGATTTCCCTTCAAGAAAGCACGTTTTGAACATGAGAGAACATGTTTTTTAGAAAAAGACATTAAAACGCCCTTGAAAAAAAAACTTTCACAGCAACGAATCAATGAAAAACGTCTTCCTCAAAGGCAAGACATGATTTGAACATGAGAAAACACAACAAAAGATAAAAAGAAAGAAAAATAAAGCAACAAACCTGAAGATGTGAAGCTGAAAACCAAGAAAACCCTAAATGTCTTGCAAAATCCCAGCAAAAGATGAAGACATTAATATTTAAGCTGAGAAATTAAGATTGTAGTTGAAGAATTTATGGAATCTCCATCAAAGAAGGTAGACAATCCAACTCCAACTCAAACTACTCTCCAAAATGGGTCGAACTTCTCCAATCGGGTTTTTCCAACTCAAAAACAAGTGAAAATAACACAAAAATGCCAAAATCGGGTTTCTAAGAAAACTTTGCAAGTTAAAATCTCATCTCTTAAGCAAATCGGACTTTTTAGAGCCTTTAGCAATTTCACTTTTTCAACTGAAGAGTCAATCAGACTTTTTGAAGGCTTTAGCAATTTTCACTTTTCTCACTTAAAAGGCAAATCGGACCTTTTGGAACATTTAACAATCTCACTTTATGACTTAAAAGGCCAATCGGACTTTTTAGAGTCTTTAGAAATTTTACTTTTTAAACTAAACATGTAAAGTGAGTAAAAAGTTCCTACACTTGTAATGGAGTTAAAAAGTTCCTATTGCTGACTTGCAGAGAAGGCCAAAAGTTCCTACTTGCAGTGTTGGCTAAAAAACTCGAATTTGACCAAAAACACAAGAAAAATGACTCAAAAACCTATGAAAATGAAAAGAAGTGAATAAAAAAGGATGTCCAAGGGAACCGTTGATCAAAACCAAAGTCTTACAACCTCTACACCTCGTAAAATGTTCTTTAAGGAGAAAAAAATTCAAATTTTTTATGGGTTATCCTAGTTTTTAACAAGTCAAAAATTGAGGACAACAAAACCTATACAATCCTTGTGTTATTTTGATAAGATGTGTTGCAAAATATTTACAAGGAACTTTGTTGTCTTTTAATTGACTAGTTTAAATTAACACTCTAATCAACAAATGTGACTAGAAAGATTAATAAGATCATAAAAAATATCATACAATGTTCATGGAGACATTCAAAAGATGTTAAATCTCCACATTAAAACAATCTTTTACAATTACAGTGTGGTATCATATCCTTGAAAAAAAAAACCAAAAAAAATATAATGCAAAAAAATGCTTTAAGCCTATTGTTGGAAAGAAGCCATCATGATTTGTAGCCCTTTCTCTCTTATTTCATATTTTCAACTTTTTCTCTATATATATAGCAACATCATCAAGTAATTTTGGGGGAAGAACTAGGTTCATCTACAATTGCACAAATCACCTATGTCTATTTGTATTATCTCCACATGGTCATACATTTGAAACCATGCCCTTTACATTAGCAAATAGGTATTTGTAAACACATAATGTCTCTAAGGGGTCCACAAGTACCAAGAGGCATTTGAAAGTCTTCCCCTATCTAATCACGTTTATTTGGAGACCATTAACGGTATCCTAGGTTGTGGAAGGAGGTATAGGGTTTTTTGATCAAACAATAGAGTTATGAAAATTTGCATGCCAAAGGGGAGAAGGTAAAAAACACCCT
Source organism: Sequoiadendron giganteum (assembly GCA_007115665.2). NCBI lineage: Eukaryota > Viridiplantae > Streptophyta > Pinopsida > Cupressales > Cupressaceae > Sequoiadendron > Sequoiadendron giganteum. The sequence continues at coordinate 440,805,762 of CM021106.1, read as the reverse complement.
AAAATCTCGACAAGGTAAGGAAAAAAGGAGTTGGAAGAAAGGCATGTTGAGATGAGGAAATTTGAAATCTTAACAAGGTAAGGGAAAATGGGACGTCAAACAAAAGGCGTGCCAAGATGAGAAAGTCTAAAATCAGGAGGGGTTTGGAGGAAAAGCATGCTTGGATGAGAATGTCTGAAATCCTAACAAGATAAGAGAAAAAGAGTGGGTTCAACAAAAGGCATGCCAAGATGAGAAAGTCTATAATGTTGAAAAGGTAAGGGAAAAAGAGGAATCAAAGGAAAGACATGTTGAGATGAGAAAGTTTGAAATCACAACAAAGGGAAAAAAGGAAGTTAGAGAAAAGGTATGATGGGATGAGAAAGTTTGAAATCCCAACAAGGGAAAAAAAGAGAGTTCGAGGAAAGGCATGCCAAGATGCAAAAATTTAAAATCCCAACAAGGTAAGGGAAAAAAGGGGGCTCAAAGGAAAGGCATGTCAAGATGAGAAAAAATGGAATCTCGACAAGGGGAAAGGGTAGGTTGATGGAAACGCATGCCAAGAAGGGAAACTTGAAAATCCCAAAATCACTCAATCCTTGGAAATTGAATTGAAAACCTTCACTTTTAGAATTTTTTGAATTTTAAGGCTTGTGACAAAATAAAAAAATACAAAGCACAAAAAGACCAAGGATGTCCTTTTAATAATTCTTTGATCAATTGTTAGTGATGAGCGAAGAAAGGGTTTAACATCGTAAAACTAAAAAAAATTAGAAATATCTAAGCAAACCTAGAAAGATCTAAGAAAGCCCAAAAAGTTTTGAGGAAACCTCAAAAAGATCCAAGGAAACCTAAGAAAGATAAAAAGATTTAAAATGTTGTAGGGTTTTGGGTTTTGGGTCAAGAGTCAACAAGTCCAATTGTAAATCTAAGGCAACAAAGATGACACAAGAATGAGAAATTTTGACCACTAGGGCAAGTGCTAACAAGCCCAAAACGTATCACTCATTACCACCTCCTTCACCCTCCTCCCCTACTCTAACTTGGAATTGAATCATCAATTCTACTATGTTTTCATGGTTGCAACACATCTTGCAACTCAAGCATACTCTCCATGAGAATGAAGTATGATGCATATTCAATCTTTACATGTATTTCAAAAACTCCTTAGAGAAGGTCCTAAAGAGTGCATGTGAAGTATGGTGGTTGCAAATAAGTATTTGCACATATCTAGTATCATTAACCACCTCTCTGATCTATTTGATTTTTTCCATGTCCTTGAGTGCATTATTAATAACATGCACACAAGGAGTCCAAAAATGCCAATAGGTTGCCTCAATCAATTTCCCTACAACTTTGCACACATATGTTGCATCTATCACTACTTACACCACATTCTTTAGCACAACCTTCTCAATAGAATCTCTAAGGATTTAGAATTAAAAATACCATCCTTGTTGATGAGGTATAAACAACCTCATAATTATAATAAGCTAAATGTCCTTCTTTGTTCTTGCCAACCACCTTAGCCATGCCAATATGTTTATTTTTAGGATCAATAATTGTCTATTTTTTATGAAATGATGTAAAATATTTATTTCTTAAATTGATTGAAATTAGCTAACAAATTTTGATATGATGGCATATACTTTAAGTCACTATACAAGACTTATGCATGATCGAAGAATGGAGTGGACTTTAAGCAAACTTCAAGCAGTTGGAGTTAAGAGCGTCAGAAGTCTGGCTGCCAAAAATATAGGTGTACATAGTGCAATTATTTCCTTTAAAGCATTTTGTTAAACTTTCTGTTATTATGACTCCACTTAGAGCCTTTATTATGTTTTATGTCACGGACATTTGTCAAGTTGGTTAGTTATAATTTTGTTTTAAGAATTTTTCAATGGTGTTTTCCCCCCATCTGAAAAAATAGGATTTTTGTAGTGATATAGTATAAATTGGTGTAACTACCAAAAAAGGATATACTGTTATGTTGCTATGATATGCTTTGAGTACCGTTTAGTTATGTCTTTGTGTTACACTTTATGATATGAATACATAAACATTGCCAATCTTATTTTGAGTCAATAGTGTTGAGTAATGGAAGTACCATGAATGGATTTATTTTGAAGATGTGAAAGTACATTTGATTTGAGCTAATCGTAGCAACACCCAAGAGTTGGTCACTCAAAGGATCTCGTAGAGTAGATAAGTATCTTTATTTTTAATATTGTTACTTTCATTTTGTACATGTTGAATTTAGATGAATGTTATTTTTGTGTCGAGCTCTGTCATATGTTCTTGTAGGTCGTAATTTTAAGTTTGTAATCTTTAAATTCTATTCATTTGAAAATTCTGGAGCACCCACACTTGTTAGTTACAAGTCGTAAAGTATACTTTATGTCAGCAAGTCATTAGTCGTTAGTTGTTTTCATTTAAATTTTACAGTTTAACTGCAAGTGTTACTTCTTAGGTAATTTGTATGATTTCTAGAATAGGAATTTGAACGCTTTCTAGTTTAACAATCTCATGCTTTCTAGCTTAAACAACTTCATGATTTCTAGTTTAATTGCTTTCTAGTTTAACTTTTGTTTACAATTATTTTTAAAAAAATCAAAAAATCTAAGAGAGATGGCCAAGATATCCCCTATTGCATACAGCCTTCGAACACTACCAAATCAGCATAATTGACACATTTTCAACTAAAGTGTTAGGACCACACAACAGCCTGTCACTTGCAATTCTCTAAACAATTAGTAATTTTAAGGAAGTAAGGGTCTTTTGTACATGTGACCATAATGTTGATGATTTTACAATGCCTAATATTCATCCACTCATCCATAACTATATGGCATCCACTTGTGACCCATGTAGCTTTCATTCACTATTAGAATAATAATCTTAGAATAGCACTTATCCAAGAATATAGTCATCAATTTTATCTCCCCTAGTGGCACATATGGTGGTCCTACAACAAATATTTTTGCCACACCCTCCTTATAGAGAGTGAACCACATGGAATGGAATGCCATTAGCAAAGAAGAATTTTCCAAATGCATCATCTACCTCATCTCGATTATGCACATTGAACAAATCTACCATTATTTTTGTACCATCACTAGAGGTCATTCTACATTTCTCCTTAGGCTTTGTTGCAACTACCTCTAAACTAGATGGAAAAGTAGAAGTAGAATGATTTGAAACTTGTGGATCTGGGGTATTCCTAGTAATGGTAGGAGTAGGAACCCTTAATGGAAAAGCGGCAAGTACAATACTTTGATCATCAGCATAGCTCCATAATTTTTTCAATTATTTTTTCAAGTGACAATCCCTTACATATTCCTACGCCTTTGCTTGTGACATAAAAAAGGTGTGTGTTAACTTGTGATGTTGCCTTGAATTCAAGTTGACAAAAATGACATCTCCATAGCCTAGTGCTCCTCATTGACCAAAGTATTGCTTGCAATGTAATTGCAAATTATTTTAAAGGTGGTTTCTTATCAAAGGGACCCTAGGAAAATTAAAAATGTGATGGTTGAGACCCTATAAAATTGATGAAATAATAAACATAGGGTTGTGAAATTGAAAACACTACACAATGACCCATTAAATAGTTATATAAAATTATGCAATATTAAATCATTATTAGGTGGGAAACTAAGGGCCCAAAACAATAGTATAATATATATGTACAATATGTATTATAGAGTATAGCATGATGGCATAAAAACATAAAACCAAAAAAGTAGAGACAAGACTATGTATAGTAAGTTGAGAAAATAAAATACAACTCCACTGCAAACTAGTTGTGATAAGAAATAATACAAGACATACACAATATAAGAATGAATACTATTAATAAATTTTCCCAATTCCACCAAAAAAACTTGTGATGAGAAAATATTATCTCCAAATACACCACAAAGTATTTGTGCTTTACAAAGCAACACAAGGCTATACTAAAAACTGGGCAAAACTAATGAACACATGGTACATAGAAAAGAGACATAAAAAAAAATACATTGAATAATGATTTAAATGGAACCACCAAGGGTAGGAATGTGAGTTACTAAATAATTGAAGATGTCCACAACCTATGATGAGGAAAAAGTGCAAACTTACACTATAATGACTAGTCCCATCACCAATGGAAACCAATAGGAAAGAAGCAAGAAAAGAGGTAGATAAAACAATAAATTCAAAAGGATACATTAATTATCTATATATACTAAAAAGGTAAACATAAAACACTAACCAAAAGAAATTGTTAAATGCAAAATCCATCCCAAGTTGTAATAACACAATGAATACAAAGGAGATAGTGGTTGGACTTAACACTGAGATATGAAAATTTTGAAAGATAGGGTGTGAAACCAAGCTCAAAAAATATGATAAAAGTAATTAAAAGCATTTCAAATCATTGGTTGTGGGAAAGGTCGAGTTTTGATGGAAATTTGTAAAATGACAACTCTTGTTCTCATTGATCAAACCAGAACCCTCAACCTAAATATAAGTACCCGTGGAAAGCAATGCTAGTGGATGTAAATGAGGCTTTTTAAAATGTTCTTGCATATGTTTTATATGTAGAATATTTGAGGAAGTATATGTTTACCACTCTATCTAAAATAAACCATAGAAAATTCAAAGACACCTAATGAATATTGATGAATGTTGATGGAACAATGAGTAAGTATGAATATCTACCATAGTATAAGAGATTGGAGGAGCTCAAACTAGATATATGGGTATATTTTCTAAACTTTTGTGATGACCACACATGGGTATGAATTATACTAAGATAGAGGCACATGATTTCATGTACTCGAACAACCCTATAAGATCACTAAGCAAGCAATTAAGGAAATAACTAAATTGTGTGTCAAAGGAGAAATCTCCTCTAAGGAAAAAGTGAAAACTAAGTGATGAAACTTGCAAGTACAACTTTTGATGGAAGAAAATTGATGATGGATGATATTACAAATTTTGATGTGCACTACATGGCAATGGGGATATCTCATAAAATTACTACACTATTAGGGATATTTTGATGAGAGGGGTGTATCAAAGTAGAAATCTCCTCTAAGGAAAAGGTGAAAACTAAGTGATGAAACTTACAAGTACAACCTTTGATGGAAGAAAATTGTTGATGGAGGAGGTTACAAATTTTGATGTGCTCTACACAGCAATGGGGATATCTCACAAAATTACTACACTATTAGGGATATTTTGATTAGAGGGGCCATCATATTAACTATATATTGGATTATCATTAATGAGTATGATTTGGTGGAAGTGTTATGAGAACAACTGTTGGAGAACCTAGACAGAACAAAGTGCTCAAATTACCAATATTTTGAGTAATTTAAATCTTAAACTATTTATGTACACATTTGAATAATTTTAATACCATAAAATTTCTAAATTGGTCACTACAAATAAAAAAACATGTTGATGATTAAGTCTCTAATACACACAACTCTACTATTTCCTCCCATCACATAATCAATGTAACTGATCTATTACAAAAGATATTTAGGTGTGGCGTCTTAATCATATGCCTTGTTTTTTTACTCTATGAGGAGATTACTAGCATATTGGGATTGTGTTTGGATAAAGACACTACTATAGCATCAACAATAAATGAACAGGTCAAACATTTCACACAAGCCACCTCCTTTTATAAATTATATCAAGAATTCTTCAAAAGAAATCTAGGTAGAAAGGAAAATTATTGACCGCATATCATCCACAATTGTGCAAAAAATAAAAAATAAATTACATTTTTGTAGATACAAATTTTGTCTACATTAAATCAATTGAACCAATAAAATTGTGTGTACCAAGATTACTCTATGAGGTAATGATAAGCTAGTAGAGGCCAATTTATAAAAGAGCTATTAGCACTACCAAAACATCCCAAGGCAAAAATATTTGAAACTTATAATGAATATTAGGAATAAAAAATGAAAATGGAGTCAAAAGAGAAAATAGAAAAAGGGAAAGAGAAAGAGAAAATGCATCAAAATAGGGTTTGGTGAAGGATCCAAAAGTCTCTTACTCACCACCATCTATAGAAACAAGTACAACTCAATTACAAAGGTAAGAAAAACTTGAGTTTGAATCCTAAAGGTTTGAGATAAGGGATTATAGAACACACAAAAATCTAGGAGATGAAGAATTGGGAAAAAAATTGTGTGCATGTACAACAAGAAGGAAGTTAACAACCACCCAACCATAAAAGGGTAAAACATGGGAAGATGGAGGAGAATCACCATTTAAAGAAGCTATAGAGGCCCTCGTAAAAATGAAAGAAAAAAAAAAGACAAAAGAGGAAGCCTCATGGTAAAGGGTGTTTTTTTTTTCTAAAAGTACATATATACCCGAGTTATGGTAAAGGGGGAGAAGGAAGAAGAAGAATCCACTAAAAAATAAAAAACTACGAAACCTAAAACAATGCCAAAATAATAATAAGAGAAAAAGGAAGAAATAATGGATGCTCAATGATTATACAAATCCTTATTGATACTTCACATGCCCTTAAAGACAACACAAATATATCCATTAGTTTCTAAGAAAACAAAAAGGTATTTTCTAAGCAAGAATACTAATGAAAGAGCCAATGCAAGACAAATGTGCCACCTATAACCTATGACAAAAAAACTAAAGGTCATAGTCAGGAAAAGGGACACTTCCCTATATGTACTAATGTATATATGCATCACATGTATGAGATATAGATATCTAGGAGAGGAAAATAAAGGATAGAAAGAAGAGATATGAGAGATTAAAGTAGATGAGAGAATGTATGTAAGAAGAATATGAGTATAAGATAAACATGTGTTAATGATATTGTATTGCAAGTTATAATGAATATATGGTGGTTGATGTTGAGTATTATGTGTATGACATGAATGATTAAGTTTTTATATTTTATTATGTATTTGTATTCTACCATACATCACTATAATGCATCTCGCTTATTTTAATGCTCTTATATCTTTACACTAGGTATAAACTACACATTTAAGAGCACACACATAGATTTTTGGTTTTCCCTTTCTCCTTGTCAACATAATAAACATTTGATACATCACAAGGTTTACTTGCTACTCACAAATGTATCCAACATAATAACCCTTGATATGCAATACACTACTAAAACATCTAGCAAGTAAACTCTCCAAGAAGTAGAAGGAAAAAATTCCATATACTTCATCAAGGACTTCCAAGATTAATAACTTACAACTTTAACAGTATCCAAAAATCTTCATGTAATGGGAAAGATTTTAGACTCAACCTAATTCCTTGAGTTCATACATTATGGATCACCTACATATCCCCCTAGGGAATCAAGGGAATGTCATTCTTCTCAACTATTAGATCAATATTGAACCCCACTTAACTATGGATAATCTTCTAAATAACATTTTAGATGATATTACCAAAAGAAATCCATCCCTACTAGCATTGGATGGGATTCTTGACCTACTTAAGGTATAGAACTACAAATATCATCTTAATTAATTTCACATGTAATCATAGTTTAAATTACCCAAAGTTATTTCATCAAGGTATGTATTCCAAGGATGAATGGGCACAATTCAACATTAAACTTAACCTATTATCTTTTCAACACTACAATACTTGAGCATACACAATCAACTATATATGATCTCAAGAGAAAATAAAAAAATATTCTCATATTCTCATCCTAATGTCCTCCATACAAAGACAATATTATTTAAATATAAGTTCAAATTACAAGATATGACTAGACCCTTAATAGATAAATCAAGCTCATATGTATGCTTCATAATTAATTCACAAGTAGCACGAACCATTCAGACACATAAACCAATTTATAATACAAGGACAATATCATATTCAAGCATGCCACAACTTATGAAATTGGATCAATGTGATCACTATACAAAACAAGACCATATAAGCAAGCAACAATTGAATTATATTTTAACAAACAATTAATGATTATCCTAAACGTGTCATTAACTGTCATACTATAGTTTCCATTTTTGGGAATTGGAGTTAGTGACTAATAATATTGTAATTTGAATTTAAATCTTCAAAATTTGTGAACTATATAGTTCAATTTGCACCATTCACATTATCACTATGGTATAATATTTGCACAATGATAAATTTCTTAGACGTGTATATCACAAATAAGATATTACCCTAACTCTTGATATAGAACTATATACATTACATTAATGTTTTGATAAATACCGTTGCAATATGGTAATCATAGTGAATTGTAACATTAGACGATTAAGTCCTTAACCATTGGAAATCCTATTTTCATGTAAGCAAATCTTTAGCAAGTTGGAAGCCTCAATATGTCTTCATCTATCACCCTACAAATGTTATTCCTAAATACAATTTTGATCAACATTCTAATATAAATGCAATTCAATCTCATATATTGATTCAAATATCAAATTACTCATTATGCATAATCAATGGATTTGTAATCATAATAAAAACATTACATAGAACTCCTATAGAATTTAGGGTTTAAACCACGCAACCATATTACATAAATTCAAATAGGAACTTCTAATAGTTATGATTTATAATGCATGACCTTAGTCATTCCAAAATATAATACTAGGCTAAAACATGGTTGTACGCGCTAGTCTAGAAATGCAAGTAGGAAACAAATGAAAATGAAAATTTCATATACCAAACTACTAAAAGCCCCAGATAGAGCATGCAAATGAAATTCAAAACAAAGAAAAAAAATTTACCATGAAACTTCATTGCAATTTTGATTTGCTCAAGTGATGATTGGGATGTGGATGCTCTTGTGCACAACTATTTTGACAACATATATTTAGCATAAAATGGAATGGATGAAATGCATAGAATAGTGTCTCAATTTATAGATTTTTGAGAAAGGCAATGGATGGTGGTGATATGATGAAAAGATCAATGGTTGAGGATGAATGGAAAGAATTTCCTAAGATTGAGGGAATGAAGGGTCATGGATGGAGGTTGTTGAAATGTGAAGAGTTAGGATGTACTTAGCAAAAAATAGTAAGTTTTTGCAACCATAGGGAATGTGGGGGACAAGTGCATTTAGGAGCCCTTTATTTATGGAATTTGGTGGAGGGAATATAGCCATGATTAAACAATAAAATTATGTAGTTATTTTAGTCATGCGATGTGGAAAATAGGATTATTAAATAATGAAATTATTTCATTATGTGTGAGATGGAAAAGGGGTTAATTAAATAATGGAAATATTTAATAAGGTGGGTTAAATTAGATGAGGTGAATTAACTACATAAATTAATCATTTAGTTAATTTGGAAAAGATTGTACCCGAAAAATATCAAGTCTCTACAATGGTTATATTTTACATTCATAAGAGAAATCTCAATCAAATTAATTATATAGTCAATTCAATACAATGGTCTCAATGATTGGACAATCATAATCAAACTCAATTTGGTGGATAACAATTGACTCCAACTTATTCAATTAAGCTTGTAATCTACAACCAATTCAAGTAGTACTTAAGATTGTGGCTATAAACAACTTAGGTTTACAACTATAGTTTTTGAGATACCCTTGATGCCAAAATGAGTTGACTTGAAAACTTAATATGGTTCAATTACTACCCTTTAACAAGCCTTTAAAGCCTTCACTAATATTTTCAAAGAGGACATAAATCTCAAAATAATTACAATATTCAATCAACATTCTAAAAATAAAGAGCAATATATTAACTCTACATGTTAAATCCTACATTCCTTCACCAAACTTCAAGTCTTATATATAGGTGCAAATAATTTGATTCCTTGTAAGTATTTGAAATAACTAAATAGTTGAGAGTGGGCCCATTCTCTAAGTCACAAGAAAGAGAAATAACAAAGCAATATATTCTCGTAAGTATTTCCTTGTCAACGAGGAAAAGAGGTTTAGTTACTTATGAGTAATTGACAACAATATTAAATAATGTATAACCTTAATATTAATATTCAACCTCTATATTTCCTCTCAATATTAATATTCAACCTCTATATTAGCAAGGTCTTTCAATATATTCCAACATTTTCTACCAAAAAGTATGCAAACTACTAAACAAGGTCCCTCTTTATTATTGTAATTATTTAATTGCACCTTATTATTTCAGTTTTCTTAGATATTTTATTTTGATTACTTGGGTAGGAAAGGATAAATGAGTATATGGCATTTACTTATTTCATGGGATTTTTCTTTTTTCTTTATCTTTTCAAATTTGGAAACTTAGTTAAAGCAATCCCTTATTTCTTATTTTCTACCTCTTCCTCATATTCATCAAATTTAGAAACTTGATGCTATATATTGTATCTCTTTTCTTACATTGAATAATCAATTTCATATTGTAACACCAAAAATTACATATCTTGCAATTTCACATTATATATGCACTCATTTTAGTGTGTGTTCTCTTAGTGTGTTTTTAGCCCTATATCTTAGCCCTCTCACTCCCAATGCCAAAGGCTTAGCATTTATGTTTTTATTTTATCCAACCTTATGTTCCAAGTGTCATCCTTGTATTGTGGCCTACTTCCTAAAATTTTGCCCATCTAGAAATATTGGGACAGTAGCATAATTTGTTGTCATTTGCATGTTGTGGTAGCATTCCATAATATTTTGTCAATCCTTGACCATTCCTAGGTGTTTCAACCTTTTCCACCTTTTCATTTAGTAGGTAACCACTCCAAAGAGAATTTGAATGACTACATGCCTCCTTACTCCCTCTCTTTGACCCATTTCCAAACCAATTATGGTAAAACTATCACTTTATTGGCAATTTTGAACTCTCTAGCAAGTTACCCTCCAATGTTAATAACACTGTGAGCTCTCACCATCAAGTTTGTGGAAATGTGGTAGCAACATTGCAACAAGTATCGTAATCTCCATTGACCCCTAAAAATAATTTTTGAGGTGATATTGCTTTGTATTGTTTTCTTTAGCTTCTTATTTTTAAATTTTTACTATGGTTGAATCCATTTATGCTATTGTCTTTGGAATTTTGGGGTCATACTCACACTCTCTTCTATTATCATTTTTATTATATTAAATTTCCAGTAGAATTATTATTCTACTTACATTGTATTTATCATTTCTATTTTTATTAAAAATTATAGCCAATCTATGGAGGTTGAAAATCCAACCTCAAATCACAACCACAAATATACTTTTTATTTTCCCTCTTTAGCTACAAATGTTTGTTGACGAGAATATATTTAACCCCTTTGGATTTTGGTGATATCTTTCCCTTTCCTTCATTTTCATTACAATTACATAGTTTAATTTCTAGCATTTTAGTATATTCCTCCATTGATGATCTATTTGTGGTTTTCTAGTTTCATTGTGTAAAACTAGGCATATTATCAAGTAAAATTTAGACTGATTATTTATGCCTCAAATCACAACCACAAATATACTTTTTATTTTCCCTCTTCAGCTACAAATGTTTGTTGAGGAGAATATATTTAACCCCTTTGGATTTTGGTGATATCTTTCCCTCTCCTTCATGTTCATTACAATTAGATAGTTTAGTTTCTAGCATTTTAGTATATTCCTCCATTGATGATCTATTTGTGGTTTTCTAGTTTTATTGTGTAAAACTAGGCATATTATCAAGTAAAATTTAGATTGATTATTTATGTCATATGAGATTATAGTGCATTGCATATGTCTACACTTAGCACACATGTGCAATACAATGAGCTTAAGATTTTAGCACCAAGTTCCTTCTATTGTTAATTTTCATTTTTTTTTTTAAATAGTCAAATTTGTTATTCAAATTTTATTAAATAGTAACAATCTACTTCAAAAAAAAATTCTTATTTAGATAAATTATTTTTAGTTTAAATTAAAAAAAAAAAAATTTGATTAGAGTAATTCGCTTTTAATAGTAGTAGATTAGTTATTTGAATGAAAATAAGACTAGTTAATATGAGTGTAGCATTCATGAACATTTGGAAAATGAAGCTAATCTTTATGTCACTAAGTTGAATTTCATATTTTACATTTGGATGAACCTGATGTAAATTGAACACACAACCTCCTAATATCTTCCTTTTCCAAATGATATCAAAGACACTACACTTAGATTAAAACTAGGCTTATTTTTATTTAAAGAACTAATCTACTATTGTTTAGAGTAGATTACACTAATTAATATAATTTTTTAACTAAAAATAATTTGTTATCTAAAGAAGCTAAAACACTAAAAAGGAAATAGATTATTTTTGTTTACTAAAAAATGAATAAAAAAATTGATGAGCTAAAAGTAGAAAGAGAAATTAACAACACAAAGGAATCTAGGGTTGAAATTTGAATCTCACCAGATCATATGTCAATGCTAAGTATGAAATCACAAGACTTTAAATTTTCCTTAAAAATTATGTCTAGTTCTACACAAAATAAAACTAGAAAATTGTGATTAGATCACAAGTGGAGGAATAAACTAAAATGCTAGAAATTAAACTATAGCATCAAACTCCAAAGGGGTTGAATATCTTCTCCTTAATGAACACTTGTAGCTAGAGAGGGGAAAAAAAAATTATGGCTATGAGGAGTTTGAATTTAAGTAAAGTCCTTAAGATGGTTTTTCAACCTCCATAGATAGCCTATAATTTTTAATAATAATAAAAATGCTAAATAATGCGAGTAGAATAATAGCTTAACAAGAAATGCAATACAATGAAAATGATAATGGAAGAGAATGAGAATGTGATCCCAATATGCCAAAGAAAATAACACAAAGGGATTTAATAATAGTAACAATAAGAAAATAAGAAGAATCTAGAGTAAACAATACAAGACAATATCAGCTCACAAATCCTTTGTAGGATACAATGGAGATTACAATGCTTGTTGTAATGTTCCTATAATAGTTCCATTAATTTGGTAACACAAGACAGCTTTCACATCAAGTAGATTACTAGTGAGAGTTCATAGTGTTGTTAATAAAGGACGATAACTTGCCAAAGAGTTCAAAAATTCCAAGAGTGATAGATTTTTCAAAATTGGTTTGAAAATGGGTCAAAGAGAGGAAGGAAGAAAGCAAGTAGCCATTTAAATTCTCTCCAAAGTGATTACTTGCCAACTAGAAAGGTGGTAGAGGTTGAAATACTTAGGAATGGTCAAGGATTAATAAAAGGCCATGGGAATGTTAGCATTGTACATGGAAATCATCACATTACACTAGTGTTCGAACATTTTTGGCTAGACAAAATTATAAACAATAAGATAGTGCACAAGGATGACACTTGAAACATAAGGTCAAATAAAAGATAATAGGAATGCAAATTATTTGGAATCAAGAGGGAGAATGATAAGATAGAGAGCTAAAAACACACTAGGAGAATAGACACTAAAGTTGTTAGAGTAATCATGCATTAGCTAACAATTAATTAATATTTATTAATTATTAAGCTAATTTCACTTCATGCACGTAAGCTAAACTTAGGAGTGTTATTTTCTAAAAATTTTTGCTAACTGGAGTGAGCTAGTATTAGATAATTTTGTCTCATCACATAGGATGACGACACATGTCATGATCTAATTCCATTATCATTTAGGGTTGGTCTTATAAAGCACTCTCCCTCATTGTATTGTTTTATTATGTAAGTATTTTCTAGTTGAGGAATAGAAAATCATTGTTTTATAGATCTCTTGTGTGGAAGGTGTTTTTGTTTGTTGTTTGATCGTGTGTCTCATGTTATGCATAATTTTAACATGGTATCAAAGTGTGGATTCAGAAAACCCCTTCTCGATTTTTGAGTGTTTTTCTTTAGATAGGGTTATAGGGGCTTCAAATCTAGAATCTTCATGATTTTTTTATAGATTTTGGAGTTGGGAAAAAAATTGGTGTATTTTGGCGCAAAAAAGACCTCACCATTGTGCTCAAGAGGCTAAACATGTGAATTTTGATATAAAATTTTCCTACTTTTGGTGATGGGAGTTAGGAGGCAATTTTTTTAACATCAAGGCCTGTACGACCCCTATACAGCCCATTGTACAATTTTTTTAAAAATAAATAAAAATATATAAGTGTTATTAATAGGCATTGACCACTTTATATGACTCAACCAATAGTCATTAACACTTAGTGGCAGCGGCTTAGCCGCTAAGCCGTTAGCATTGGTGGGGCCTCTTGTTTTCCACTAAACCAACGGTGGGGAGGCCCACATATATTTTTTATTTTTATTTTAAAATTCTGACCCCCCAAGGTCACATGGGCAACCAGCGCCCAGCCCCTAAGGGACTAATATTTTTTTGCCTTTTTTGCAACTTAAGCATAATTGGGAAAATCACAATAAACTTTTACTCGAGTACCAAAATTGGGCAAACGAGATATCATTGGAAATCGAGTTCCAAGCATTATCTAATGGTGCTAGTTTTTTTCTCATATTTTATTACTGGTACATTTTACCTATCAAAGTCAAATGTATTGTTTTCACTACTGAGCTCACAACTTTTGACCAATTTCTTTGTTTTTCACAATTCCAATGACATTGGAAAGGCTCTTTTAGAGCTCTTCACAGATATCTATGCATTTTTTCTAGATTTTTCTCTAGGTAAATTTTATTCAATTTTTTGTGTTTTCACATTCTAGTGAATTACTTGGATGCTTTGGCTCTTGGAAACTTTATGTTTACATCCAGGATGACTTGTTTTTGGCTATTCTACATATATTCCCCAAATTTTGTCCTATTTGGGCATTGTAGGCATCTTTTACATGCAATTTCTCTTTTGTAGATGCACAAAGATAAAGTGTCATTGTTGTACTTGATTTTTGGGGATTTCACACATCTCATTGTGCCTTTTTAATCACACAATGTTATAAAGTGGCATGGGAGGGTTGTGAGTGCCTTTGTTTTACCATCACACCTTTTACAAGTGAGTGTTCCTTCCATGACAACACTGAATCCTGATGATTCTTGCCTCATGTGTGTGTGTCTTATTTTGTACACCCTTTTTCAATTGCAAGTACTCTTTTGTGCATGTTCAAATGTTGTTGGTTATCCTTCATGACTTCTTGGTGACATAGTTTCAATGAACTTTTCATGGATCTCCCTTTTTGAAGTATGGGGGGTTTCTACTACTGGTTATAATGCTTCCTTGGTTTCATTTTTGGAGTGAGTTATATGTTCAGTTTTGTTCCTATGTACTAGGTGGATGCAATAGTTGGTTACCCATGCATTTTAGTGATATGGATCATTTACCATATGGACACTCTTGCATTCCTATTTTTTAGAGATTCCCTTCTATTTTCACTTGATCAATGTTCTTCAAACTATTGGTACCTATATTTTTGACTTGTATCTTGCATGTTGAGCAATGTTGCTAGGGTCACTCATGCAGATTCATGTTCCATATGTATCTTCAAATTCCAAATGTTTTCCTTTGTTTTCCTTCAGAGGAGGTTCTTCATTTCAGCACTATATCAGTCATTATTTGATTGTTGTCTACAACTTCTTCGTGATGTTCTTCATGTTCGTATTCTTTTTGGGACACTGTTTTGGAGCCTTCTTTTGTTATTTTTGTTTGCAATTAGGGTTGGAATTACATGCAAAAATTATTCCTAGTCGATCAAGTTAGATGCACTAGTATTTGTGAGCAGGTTATGAAAATATCTTACAACTTCCTCCTAGATATTTTTTTGTTCATTTAGATATGAGCCTCCCTTGCTTTGAATTGAAGTAATTTTATTATGATTTCTTCTTATCTTTATGGATTTATGGAAAAAAATTGTATTAATATCATCCTCTTTGAGCCAAGTTTCTGTAGATTTTGATCTCTAATAGATATCTTCTTGTACCAAGATTTTTGAGAGAGCTAAGGATAGCTTCTTTTTCTTTCTCAAATTATTCAACTATCATTATTATTTTTCTATTTAGGTTATCCAATTCATATTTTATTTCTTATTTTTCTCGAAATGTATTTTTGAAGCAATTTTTGTTTCATTCTCTTAGCCTTTGTTTGATTATTATCAGCTTATTTTTAAATTGGAACATTTTGGTACCTATGTGCACAATTACCTAAGTCCACCAGTCTTCCAAAATTCCTTTTAGGGATTCATTTCTCAACCACATTTTTTTTAATTAGAATGGACATTGATCAAGAGAACTATCATTTTATAGGTTCAATGTTATTGAAAAGTTTTCAGATCCTAAGATTGAAAAAAATATGGAATCTATTGTTATAGGTTATTGACACCAATTTGAGGATACAAGAAATTTTTCAAGGGAAACAGTAATTTTGATGAAGCCTTTCCTTCGATTTGTCCAAGTGAATTCACCAATTTTGAGTGGAAAATCAATTAGTATAGTTTTGCGAACAAAAAATCTAAAGCCTTCCTATATTTGATCCATGTGAATTATGCCTCCTTTTTAGCTAGCATGAAAATTAAGTTGAAATTCCCCCAATATAATGATTTCATTGTTATTGAAAATAGAGATGAAGTTGGTGATTTATGACTACACCTTTCTTTTATCTTCAGCCTTCATTGGATTGTATACATCAATGAGAACAAATGAGAGGGTTGATTTGATGTGCTTGAGTCAAAGGGATAGCCATGACTTTTTTTCATGTAGGTCTTCCACTAAGAATCACTATGATCTACATGTAGTACTTACTCCATATGCCCCATCTACAAAGACAAATCTACCATACCACCCATAACATTGATTTAAGAAAGACTTGCCTTACTTAGTTGTGAATTTAGTTGAACTTGTATGAGAATAATATCTAAGTTCATGATCTAAAAGTGATTCTTTAATAAGCATAATTTGTTAAGGGTGCTAAGGCCCCTAACATTCCATGTTTTCATCTTCATTATGCCTTGGGGGAAGGGTTTCCTCCCTTATTAGTCATAAATTTGTTAATTGTTATTTGACCTTTTGTCGCTACATCTTCTTCCCTACAAATTGAACTCATCTTCCTTCCCTTATTTTTATTTACTTTGAGGTTTAGCCTAAGGATTTTGGAGGTTGATTGATCCAATGTTTGAGTGTCCAATGTTCCTAATTTATCTTCTTTCCCTAAGTCATTGGTGGACCATTCAGATTCTACTAATGGGTGGCAAAAAATATTGTTATTAAAGAGAGCATTTCTTGTAATATCCTTAGCCTTCTTTACTAGCAATCACACCTTTGCGTGCAATGGGTATGCCAAAATTTTGAAAGGTTAATCAAGAAAATATTTGATCTATTTTTTGCATACATTTGCACAAATATGAGGTCACTTGGTAGGCCATTTAGCAAATGATGTTGTTTGTGCAACAAGGGTCTCAGTGAATAAGTGATAGCTTCAAATCAAGTATGCATCCACTTATAGGGATCTAGACACGGTTGAAACAAAACCTCTGAATTGGGAAGATAATTAGTCTTCGTTACTAAGAGTCATGTTATGTTTGAAATAAGGAGAGAGAAGGAGATATAGGGATAGAAATAAGGAGGGATAGAGATGGGAAGAGTGTGCAAGAGAGAGGGGGTAAGTAGATAGAGATAAAGATGAATATAGAGATTGAGATGGAGATGGATATGGATATGGAGAAGGAGAGGGAGAGATAAAGAGAGAGGATAGAGGGATAGATAGAGATGGAAGAGATACATATATAGATATGGAGAGAAGGTGAGAAATAGAAAAATAAAAATGCAAATAGGAAGTGATATATAGAGATAAGTGTAGAGAGAGGGAGAGGTATAGGGGTAGGGAGAGATGGAAAGATAACAAGATAGGTATAGAGGGAGAGATAGAAGAAGAAATGTGGAGAGATAGAGATAGAGACGCAAAGAGATATAGATATAGAGGCCTAAGAAGAGGGAAAGGGGGAGATATAGAGAGAGAGATGGGTGGATAGAGAGGGAGAAAAAAAGGAGACAAATAAACAATGAGACAAGGATAGGTAGAGAGAGATAGGGAGATAATGAGAGAAATAGAGAGGAAGATATAGATATATAGACGGAGAGTGAGAGGGAGAGAGAGATATAGAGACATATAGATGGTGAGATAGAGTGATATAAGGAGATGTGGAGAGAGGGGGGAGAGATAGAGATATGGGAAAATAGAGAGAAGTAGAAGTAGAAAAATAGCGACAAAGAAAGAGAGGGGGGGAGTTAGAGAGAGGGAGAGAAAGATATATGGGAAGATAAATAAAGATAGATATATATGGGAAGAGAAATGGGAGAGGTAGATATAAAGAGATATATAGGGGGATAGGGAGGGAGTGAGGGAGAGAGATGGGGAGAGAAATAGAGAGAGGAGAGAGAAGTAGAGAGATATAGAAAGAGGGAGTGATAGGGAGAGAGGGATAGAGAGGAAGAGACAAGGATAGAAAGGGGGAGATATATGAAGATAGAGATAAAGGGAGCAAGAGTAAAAGATAAAGGCGATGATAAAGACAAGTAATAGAGAGAGGAGGAGAGATAGAGATAGAGATAGGAGGGAGAAATAGGGAGTGTTTGTGTGTGTGTGTGTGTGTTTGAATGGGAGACAGATATAAAGATAAAGATAGGGAGGGGGAAATAGGGAGTGTGTGTGAGTGAGAGAGATATGGAAATAGAGATAGAGAGGGAAATATATATATAAATAGATATGGAAGAAAGGAGAGAGAGAGAAGTAGAGATATAGAAAGAGAGAGTGATAGGGAGAGATGGAGAGATAAGGAGATATAGAGACAAAAAGAGGGAGAGATAGAGATATGTACATATATTGAGAAAGATAAGGGAAGAGAGAGATGTGGGAAGAGGTAAGGAGATAGAGATAGGGGAGAGAGATAGAGAGGAAGATAAAGATATATATGGAGATGGAGATGGAGATGGAGACGGAGATAAGGATTACTACATAGAGAGGGAGAGATGGAAGGAAACAAGAAGAGGGGGAGGAAGAAATGGAGATAGAAAGAGGGGGAGAGAGAGGGGGGAGTTAGGGGGAGACAAGTAGATTTAGCAAAAGAGGGTAAGGGAGAGAGAGATAGGGAGAGGGAAAGAGATAGAGGGAAAAGAAATAAATATAGAAGGGATGACAAATATAGAGAAATAGGGGAGAGAGGAAGAAAGATTGAGAGATGATGAGAAACATAGAGATAGAGAGGGAGACAAAGATATAAAAATCTCTCTTTGTTCCCATCTCTCCTTGTCTCTCTCTATATATAGCTCCCTATCTCTATCTCTACCTCTATATATATTCCTTTCTTTCTCTCTTTTCTCCCTTTGCCTCTTTGTATCTTATCTTTATCTCCATCTCCCTTCTCTCTTCCTCTCTTTTCTCTTTATCTATTTTCCTCCTTAAGTGTGCAATGGGTACACTAAAGACATATCTTAAAGGTGAATTATCATATCCTTAATCAAATGGCATGCTACCCTAAGCATAACTCCTCAAGTATACATATTATCCTTGGATTGTTGGCACGAAATGATTGATCAAAAGTTAGTTTCTCTCTCTCTAATTTTTAATCTAGATTTTTATTTTTAAATTTATTTTATTATATAAATCGAAATAAAAATTCAAAATATAATATTCTACAATAATTAAAATTCTAATAAGACAATTAATTCTAATAATTAATTATTTTTGTAATTTCATAAAAAGATATAAATAATTAAAATAAATTTATAACTTAAGTCTAAATTAAAAATTAAAATAACATAAACTAAATGCAAAATCAAAATTATCAAAATGGAAATATTAAGAAAAATAATAATAATAAATAATAAACTTAGTTAATAAATAATTAAAACTATTTTTAAATTATTAGAATTGAAATATTAATAAAATATGATTATACTTTTAAAACAAAAACCAGCTTTTAAATTGTTAAATCATTTTATTTTTTTTTAAATTATTAGAATTGAAATATTAATAAAATATAATTATATTTTTCTTTTAATCTTATCAACTTTTTTTTCTTTTTTAAATATAAAGTTTTTTAAATTATCTATGTTGTTGTATCTTTTTCCTGAATTTTCAACCATTAATTTCAAAAAACAGATAATTCATTTCATATAAGAAACGCCTTTAAATAATTAAAGAGGTGTAAGCATCTCGTTTCAATCTTCTCTCGGCTGAAGGAGTTGCCTGTTTTTGTAGGGATAGCTTTTGTGATATGGGGAGAGGGCATTGCTCAGGAGTATTTCCTTTATTTTTCTTTCTTTTACTACTTCAATTTTCACTGATTTCTTTTCCTTTTTTGGATGGCGGTTACACCCATTGGTAGGATGATTCCTTCTACGATAATTAAGTTAAAAAAAAATTGTTTCTTGTATTTCTATGGTCTTCTGCTCTTGATTCACATTTTTCAAATTGTGCGTCATTTTTTATGTTTATTTATTATATTCTACTTTGGGATTATGATATTGGTTTTTTTTGCTTTGAACTTTTTGCCGTTGTGACCTTTTGTGTTAGGATACAATACCCTTAAATGTTGCTTATTATATCAAAAATAAAATGTAGTTAACTCAAGTCATAATGACTTAACTAAACAAGCATCTCAATTTAACTCCCCTTAACAACTCTAATTATCACTTACCTAATTATTTAACTGGTGTCTAAATTATTTATTTAAATTTAATATGGATAAAAACATTATTTGCAATAAAAATTAATTAATTAATTATTATTATTTTATTTAATAATGTTTATTTTATTTTATACTATTTATTTCTTTATTTTATATTGTATTCTTTCTTATTAAATTGATTAAATAATACATATCCTTTGCTTATAATTTATAATTTAATTATTCTCCTAGCTTAATGAAAGGGGTTTTAATGTACCAAAGAAGGGTTCAAGATAAATAATTAGGAAAAACCATCAAGGTTTTATTCACTGATAATGGTGGTAAGTCAACCATCATTTTGGGTAGTTTTTCACTACATGAGGGATTTGGAATGCACAGTTCTATATAATTCTCAATAGAACAATGTGGCAAAATGAAAGTAACTATGTGAAGTAAATGACAAAGTGCATGATACACTCTAGATCTCTCACACCTTAGTATTGAGCACAAGCCATAAATCATGCTTGTTATATCTAGAATTGTATTCCACATCAAGCCTTAAAGGGATTCACTCCTTTTGAAGATAAAAGCAATAAAAAATCAATATCTAATAATTTCAGACTTTTTGTTTGTCTTGAGAGCCCATAATGCTACAAAGAAACATAAGGACATGGATCTACAAAGTAATCCTTACGTATTTGTATGTTATCTAAATGGTATCAAAGGTTATCAATTTCTCTACCTTACTACACATGAGATGTTCATTGAGAGGATCGTTTGTTTTTAGGAGGACTCTTCAAGTTCCACTTTTGTCACTTATCAACCTCCTTCTACACTCACATTGGATTCACTTGGGATAGATGACAGGTCTTCTAAGGATTCAGATCCACCTAAGTAGATTCCTTATAATGACAATTATTCTTCCTCCACTTTAAATGTTGAGAGTGATGATGAGGATTCACCTCCTTCCTCTCTTAGTAATCATTCAAAAATAAATTATTCCTCTCCAAATTATGACTTCAAGTCTACTTTGGTCTCAATAGATACTGCAATATGTAGGTTATTGGATTAGAGGCTCATCAAACACAAGTAGACACATTCATAGTTTCAAGGGTCTCCACATTTTCATTGTTGTTGCCTCTAATCCATATTCCTTTCAATAGGTATCTAGCATTCTTGACTAGGATGTGACTATTCAAGAGGATTATATTTTCTTGATTAGGAACCACACTTGGGATCTTGTGTCATGTTACATTTCCTAGTCAATCCAATTTTGTACGTAATAAATTTGTGCTTGTGTCTTTCTTTCTTCCATCTGTTTGTATCTTCCTTGCTTCCATATATTATGTGCTTTCCCTTCTTAAGTATTTATTTTCTTCTAACTCTACTCTCCATTTGTTCTTATTAGAGTTTTATACTTTACCTTAATATCATATTGTTGCTTGATTCTCGACACCGTAACCTATAGTGTGTGTCTAGTGGTATGGCATGTAATGCCCACTTGTTCCTTGCCTTGTGATATTTAGATTCAATATTATAGTTTGTGTATTCTAAGATATTTGATGATTGATTGATGATCATATTTCCATTCCTATATGATGTATGTGATATTGTGCCTCGTTAAATATGTGTGCATTACTTTAACTATTATATATTGAGAAAGTATGTTTGATGTGTACTCTAAGGATGCAAATACAAGGTATTTTTCCACCTGATTTTATAGTCCTGAGTTATTCCCCAACAATGGCTATTTCAAAAATATTCATTTGGCCTTATTCATTTGGCGTTCCTTATTGTACTCAACTAAAGTATGAGGTATTTATCATGTGTGATCCTATGTAAAACTAGATACAAATCAGAGGTTATTATGGATTCCATTTATGTTGTGGGTTACCCATAATTACATGTTTAAATTCGATAGTTTAGTTCTCATATATTTTTGTAAATGTGTTTTGATGAATGAATTGCATTCTTATTGGTTAAATACTTTTGTGAGATTGGAAAAAGGAAAAATGATGTTAATTTAATTACATTAGGAATTATATTTTAAATGGGTGTAATTAGTAGTTAAATTGGAATTATTTCATTAGAAAATGAATGTATGGAATTAATTTAATTATTTTATTTAGCTCTTGCAAAGAGGAATGCTTAAGCATTTGATTTTCATGAAATGTATTTTGGGGAAAAAGGGAACTAAATTGTGAATAAATAAAAAGAGGAAATTAGAAAATGGGCATAAACAAAAAAGAGTTTTTGAGAGAGAAATAAGAAGATCTAGTAGAGACAATCATCAATTGGCATTGGAGATATATCTGCATCAAAGTGCTTGGGATAATTATCTGCATCCTGTGAAATTTTGCAGTTAGCCTAGATCTCTAAGAGATGTGGAATTGGGTGAGAACAAAAATTGATAAGAAACTTGGGAGTTGGAGTAGGCATTTCCTCTCATTAGTAGGAAGAATACAAGTATACCAAAAATTCTTGTCTTCTTATAACGTCTATTTCACCTCGGTATGGTTTTTTTGTAGTCACCAAATCAATGAAATACCAAAGACAATAAGAGAACTTCTATGGTATGATGGGAAGGGTAGAAGGAAAAGGCACTTAGTGAAATGGGATTGTTGATGCCTTGGAAAGATTCAAGGGGGCATTGGATTGAAAGACCTTAGAATTCAAGGCATAGCCTTGGCTGCCAAGTAGATCTTAAAATCATTGAATGGTAATGAGCCTTGGAAGATCCTTGTAAGAAGTAATATCCAGAGGGTAGTACCTAAGAAGGCTAGAGCTTGGAAATAGCTACCCTTAAGTGATATCCTCCTCAGCAAACACCCCATGGTTCCAACAAGGTCCCTAGTTTTTAGAAGCATATCGAAGGCCTAAGAGTTGACAAGGCACAATTCCCAACTAAAAAACTACATCATAACTCTAAAAAACAACCATAGGTGCCAGCCTTTCAGTTCCATCTGGTGGAACCTTGAGCACAATAATAAAACCCTTGCCCTACTGCAAGGGTGTTGAGAAAAGAATTGGAGCCTCAAGGGCATTAGGACCTTTTGGGACATTACTTTTAATGGAAGCCTCAAGAACTAGAATACCATGTGCGCTAACTTTGACCCCCCTGACTCCAACTTTAGAACCTTCTCTACGCTCCAGGAGGCTTGTAATGATGTGATCTTATTGGTAGACGTAAACATGAGGTTCAACCTTGCTAATGATATTATTTGGTGTGATGGTTCTAATGTTGTAAATGTGAAAGAAAAATATTTTTTATAATGATCTTATAAAAAATAATGTTGTTCTTGATCATGTGAATTCTTGTTGGGGATTAACCCTAGATAGTAAGGAATGGAAACAAATTATTTCTCTGGTTTGGCATAATTCCATGGAGCCTAAAAAGGCTCGCTTTAGATGGCTAGTTATTTTGTACAAGATTCCAATTAAACTTAACTCCATTGATGTCGAAGTTTGCAGCATATGTAGGGTTCCAAAATCAGTTAAACATATCCATTTTTACTATTTTTATGCTCAAGAAATATGGAGGCTATTTTGTCACAATTTAAAGGTTTAGAATAAAAGCGATAAAATTCATTGGAAAAAAGTGTTTTTCTTGATCTGACAATTAGTAAAGATTGCAAGTGATCCAACAATATTGGTTTACAATTTTTGGGCAAACTAGACACTGAACTAATTTTTTTAACTAAATCTTCACTTTCGGGCCCGTATAGCGGCTAAACCGTGAGGAATTTGAAGATGATGAAAACTAGTAATTTGTGATGTTTTTTCTATAGATTCTAAATATATTTTTTTCAAAAAATTTGGAATCAGATTGCACTTCTTTTTCCATCTCCTTTGAAAACTAGTTTTTGCAGTAAACAACATTTTTAAGGAGTGACACTCACCGTATACAACATAACTTTTTTTCCATCAAGTATAAAATTCTAATTCTTTCAAATTTAGATTTGTAACTCCAATATCTAGCCCTTTCATTTGGTTTCATAGTGTTTTATTGAATTTTTTTCCTTAATCAAGTTTCGAAGTCAAACCAATTACAATTCAGACATAGGCGGACCGTATACAACATAACTTTTTCTATATGTATCGAAATTCAATTATTATTTTTAATGGATCAAGGACATCAATACCCAGCTTGAACATTTTTTATTTTTATTTTTATAATCTACTATTTTTTCATATGTGCAAAACAAAGAGCTTGATTTTTGGTGAAAAAACTATGTTTAATCAAACTAAAAAACAAATACATAATAAAACCAAAACATATTAAAATTATATTCATTGGATAGCTCATTCCGAAGACTACCATTTTCCAGTTGGGTCTGTGAAATCTCCTCCATTTTCATCCTCAACCCGAGCTTCGAAGGGAAAAAATCTAGAGTTTTTTTTTGTGTCAGAGGGTGGGAAGGTGGGAAAAGCCAGGTTTGAGCGAACCCCCTTTCCACAATGGGAAAATATGGGTTCCCACATTTAAGGGGTTCGCTTGAACCTAGAGTTCGTTTGAACCCCCCGAAATGATTTTTTTTTTAATGGGGTCATTTTTTGGAAGTTTTCCTTCCTCACTCCAATTGTAAACCACTTTTGTGGGTTCACCCTATCACATAACTGGAAAGGAGAAATGAAAATAAATTCAAAGGGGACTAAGAGGGAGCTTACTAAGTTTAATAAAAAAACTCACCTTCCTTAATGTTGCTATGCAGGTTTTAGTACACAGATTTATTTGGTCAAGTTCTTGTGACTGATAAGAGAAGGTACGGTGACTATTAATAGGGAGGAGGTAAGAGATGGCCAGGCGCACCACTTAAATAGTGAAGAAGCTAAAATCTTTTGTAGGGCTTTGGATGAGCTATAGAGGGAAGTCAACGAGGTTGCCAACCAAGACTGTGAAGTTGAACCACATTGGGGGGAGGCATCAAATGAACTTATCCAACACCCCCAAAGCAAGCCTTGCCACTAGAGGACAGTCTGACAAAAGACTTTATTGAAGATGTTATCTCTAATATACATGTTCAAGATGGAGAAGAGGTGCAGAGATAAGAAGCAAACAACAATGAATCCAATCAAGACACTTAATTCTACATTTAGAAGACTTATTTGTACAATGGATTTGTAAATGCCAATTTTGATCATCCTTATGTACTGCAATGAAAAATGCAATATTAAAAGAAGAAAATTTTATGCAGCTTATAGATAAAATGCAAATGTAAAAAGCTGAAAATTTTGCTACTCAAACTGTAACTAGCACTATGGTGATTGTGTATCATATGTACCATGTAAATTTTTATCATCTATATCTAATATAAAAAAAAAAATCTTCTTCATTCTTGCATTTTTGGAAAATTGGCTCTCAAACCCTCCCCTTTGAAAATTTGAAAACTAGTGGATTTGGATTATTTTTAGATTGGATGAGCTTACATATTCCATGGGATTATTGAGAATTGAGATCAAGAGTTAATTTTATTAATTTTTTAATTTCGTTTCCTCGCTTTAGATAAAACTAAAGAAATCAAGTTTTTGATGAAATCAAGTTTTTGATGAAATCAAAATGAGAGGAAAATATATTCCTACTCTTTGTTTCTTGCATTATTTTTTCGATTTAGATGTCATTCTCACCCTTAGGTGGGCATAGGACTTACTTTTTAGGTTGAATTTCAATCAAATAGATTAGAATTAGTTTATATTATAAATTTTATAAATGCCCAATTTCTGCCCTTATTATGGCAAAATTTTCTCAAAATCCTTGATTTATATGAATTTTATTTCAAGAATTGGTTGTTCTTAATTATAGGATCAAAAGGGTTTTTTCTTCAAAAATGTTAGCAATAAAAAATGAGAAAATCAAGCTTTCATTAATTAAATTAGAAAACTTAAATTTTAAAAGTGAATTTGGATGAATTAGAATGTGGGATTTCATGTCGTCTTAATTTTTTGTTGTGATTGCATTAAGATCATATTAATTATTTTATACCATGTTTATGCATCATTTACTATGTCATACCCAATTGTTCAAATTGGAGCATGAAGAGACTAGGATTGAGGTCTAGGGTTAGGTAGGAGTGGCTCTACACATTGTCCCAAGTTTGGATGTGACTTCATGGCCACAATGGTTGTAGAGTTATAGATAAACTGGAAATTGAGTAATTAATTAACTAGTAAGGTTATGTTAGTGACATACCTTGAGCACTTCCATAGTCTTGATATGAGCATCCAAGTGCATACCACACTTGAGTGGGGATCGAGGTGGATTTCACTTGATTTCTCCCTTTTCCTTGTGACGAGAATACATACTTGGTTTCATAAGACATCTCTTCATGATTCATGATGACACTCCTTGCCTCTTACTAGTTACCTCATTCTTGTGGTTGTTAGGTGTTACATCTAGTGTGTGCATATCCTTAGCCATCTTTTACTCTTGGTTGAGTGATTATTGTATGTTGTTCATACATATTATACGCAATATGATTGGAATGGGTGTGAGCCTTACTCCCATGTTTGGTGTGAATGTGCTTGGGGCACTTGCAATGATCTCCTAGTACAATGGGGTGGACCTAAGGGTATAGCATGATAGGGTGGTATGGAACCACCATTAGGGTTTAGAGGACCCATCTAGAGAGCTCCAAAATCAGGTTCAAGTTTGGAAAAATCTTCAAGTTACATTTATTATATTGTTATCTTTAATCTTACAAAATTATATTTTATAAAATATTTGAGTCCTCCTATCTAATTGTAATAAATCATTGGAACCTCCTAACTAAAAGGATTGTAAACTAACCACATTAGTGGTATTACTATTGATACTAGATTGTATTTACCATGTATATTTATCCTTTTTGTGATGTTGGTTTAAATTAACCAAAGAATATTTTTCTTTGGGCTTAAAAAATAACATAATGATTAGAAAACACACATCTTGATATTCTTGAAATTTTTAGCTTCTTTTGTGTGCCTCTTGTGTGTTGGGTGTGATAACCCACCTTGTTGAAGTGTCATTTTGAGTTCTCCTTGGGGTCTTGGGTGAATGAAAGGTGTTTGACACCTTCCCCCTCATCCCTTGTTTCTTTATCATCCCTTGTTTCTTTATGTTTGTTTTGGAGACTCTTATTGGCTCTCAAGCCCTTGGGAGTCATCTCCTTCATGGGATAGTGGATTTGGAGATCAGGTGTTAGTGAACTAACTTCAGTCTCCTAGTCATTTTCATCATTTCAGAGTTTTGTTTGTTTTGTATTTTTTTCCTTGTTTATCCTAAGTGTTGTTCTTGTCTTGGAGGTCTACAAATAATATTTTATTAGCTCACTAGTGAGGATGTCAACTCAGGTATAGGACACCAACATGGGGAAAGGACTACAACCCATTCCTAGGACTCAAGTGCTAGGTTAGGACTCCAATGCTAATATAGGACTCCATTGCATATGTAGTAAACTGGTGAACTCATGCTAGTATCCCTCTATTATGCTAGTGTCCTTCCTAGGTGCTAGTGTCCTTTTGGTGCACTATAGTCCTCTAGCACACTAATATCCCTTGTTTTGTTAAATAGTGAGTTATTTCAGCCATTTCGTGGGGAAATTTTATTTACAAAGTTATTTCCCTTGGCCTATTGAGTCTTACCATGTTTTCACATTATGTAAAAGTGTCGTACCTTGATTGTTATCACACATTTTTCAATGAGAAGCATTTCATTGCTTGGATCGGCCCATCATTATTTCAATTTCATGGGAGGCATGTACCTCTTAAGGTTGTCTTTTCTTTTACAGGTCTAACCCATGAGATAGAGTACCCTTGTTAGGTTTTATCCCTCTTAGGATTCATTTCATGCATTTATTTTTGGAAACTTTATGGTCATGTCACCTAGTCAAGATGTGATATCCTAATGGTTTCACCATTGTGTCAATTTCCTTTAGGAATTGTAAGTGGTTGGTGTGTTGGTGGGGATTTGAGTTTTATTATTCCCTCATCCAATCTTTGTGTTATGTTCATAAGAGAACATCATCATGATTCAATACTCAATTTTTATTTAGGGTGTCATTCCACTCTCTCATAGGTCCATCATGGTGAATTCATCCCATGATTGGCAAGTCTTATATTGGTGCCACCTTTCTTATAATAATGGTTAGGTTTCTTGTTGTTAGATTCCTCGTGTCATGGTTTTTTTATGTGGCACTTGTGTGTAGTGAAACATGTGGTTGTTGGTATTGCTATTTCAAAAATAATTCGTTGATCAACTCATGTCCTATGTGTGTGGCTTGGGGCATTACATGGCCAATCCTTCATCCCCAATAATTTTGGTTATGTTAGTATTACCCTCCTAACTTCTTATCATGTGTCCTCTTGTTTCTAATAGTTTATTTTTTTCCATAAATTTTAAATTGAATATTTTCCACCCATGATTAGTATTTGAATTTCAAGTTGTGGGTGTGCTTTGTGGCCAACTTGTTTTTTTTGTGAAGGATATAAAAACTAATTATTTTCATTATTTTTTAAATAATTTTCGAATTCATTTGGGCAATTATGTTCAAGTGTAGGAATCCTAGAATGAAAACCCTAGTGATTTTGGAGGGTAATCTCATATAGAGTTCATGATTGAGCTTTGTTGGGTGCATATTCCAACTACATTATATTGGTATGATTTTCCATTGTTGTTGGTATGAATTATTATAATTTTATTTTGTTATATAGCTATTTGAATGTAATCCAACCATTGATGTAACAAGAAAGAGACCGAGAATTGTATCTAATATGTTTTATTCATTATAAAATAAATTTAAGAGATATGTATGTTATTGTTGAATGGAATTTATTTATTTTTTTAATGTATAAATAGTAAATTAAGTCTGAGTTGTCTAGGATCTATTTGATGATGAGAAATAAACAAGCTCTAATAACAATTGCTAGAAAAATCAATCTTTATCCAAATATGAATGCAATGGATGAGATACAAGGCTTGGACTACAACAACATGAGAATTTGAAACTTATATGTAAATATGAAATTAAGTTTCCTTACTGTGGAATTGCTATGATTAGAGCCATCTTCTTTATGAAGCCAAAAAATATCCAACATAACATGCTTATGAACACTAATTTATGTGAACTTATAATATCAATATATAAATAATTACATCACCATAAGATAGCAACAATGATGCACAAATCAAAAACATAAGAGAATCACATAACACAAGATTTACATGGAGAAAACCTTGCAAACAACCTTCACCAAGAAGAGAGGCCAAGTATGCTTTATCTTCAAATAAATGAGATTACAATATAACTACTTGCATTCTCCTATTTGTCTCCAGAATGGCAGCACATGTGCACATGTGCACATGTGAAAAACCTCTTTATGTCTCAACCCATCCTTGTTCCTTCAATGAAACTCTACATTAAAAAAATTCTCATATTTTTTACATCCAAGAGGTTTATTTTATAGATGTGAAGACATCTTAATACCCAAGCATGCCTCCCAAAGATGACCCTTCATTCCAAATGTCCCCATCTTGTAGATTACCTCCTTGAAATGCGAAAGGACACCAATTTTTGATCTAATACTTTCCTTCCAACTTGGACACCCAAACATGGAAGATAAACATTACATTAAATGCAATAAATAATGGAATATGAAGAGACACATGTTGCCTCTTTCCAAACTCCCACTTGGAGAATACCAACAGTATCTCATTTATACTTTCCTTATCTTTTATTATCCCATTCTAGGCATCCATAGGTGAGGAAAAAAATAATAAATATTTATCTCCACAAGTCACCTTTACCATTACTAGTGGAACCCATCACCCCTTATGAATGTAATACAAACAATGGTGAGAATTAATATTACAAAAAAAATTCCCAATACACCATAGGTGCCTAGAGACACTTACCAAGGATGTTGGAACCATGAAATATGACATAAGATTTATAAGGTATATGGCACCTTAATCTTAAAATTCTCCCACTTGGCATCATACATTGTAAATACACCCATAGGAATCACAAAAAAGGGTAAAAAATCCCTTAACCAAACATGTACCATTTAAATCTTCACCATGCTCCCATGCTCCAATAAGATACCTACAAAAACAACCATGATAACCACCATCAAGCAAAAAACTTCTTATTGTTGAGCACCCATAAATATTGAGAAGGGGGTGAATCAATATTCTCTTAAACCATTCAAACATTAGACATCCAATCACCAAAAAATATTCAATAGTAATGAAGAAAGAAAGCATGAAACATTCACAACATCACATAACACATGAACACCAGGATTTTTATGTGGATAATTAAAAATGGGAAAAACCATGATGAGGATTAGCTCACAATATATTATAACCAGTTATAGGATATTTATAGAAGTGCTCACAGCAAGTGGACTCACTATCCACTAAGAAAAAGATAGAAGAGAGATGGTGGATCATATCCTATTTTGAGTTGTTACAATTGCATCTTTCATATGCATGAAATGCAGTTCTAATGAAGCTCAATAAACTAATTTTACACACTTCATCTAAATCAGATCTAACACTCTACTTTCCTTTGTATTTGCATCAGTTCAATCTTCTACTCAATATTCACAACTTAACTTCACACTGCTCTAATAATATTCACATGTAGAACCTTCACATCACACATCATATATCATACCATACATCAAAACACTGAAAGGATCCAACATATAAATTTGCAACAACTCTAACATCAATTAGGTTGGCCTAATTGGATGTAACACTCAAAATATAACTTGGCACCAAAAATTTCATGCATATCTCACACCAAGATTCAAAACTCAACAGCTTAAAATAGCTCGGCATGGACCTATATTAGATCCCACATAAGACTACAACACTTATTTGACCTTAGCATAACATTAAACTTGTTAGGTCGGCATGGCATAAGAACTAAAAAAAAAATCCTTCAGCTGTGTATCCATATCTTAACATGTGGAGCTCAAAATTCAATGCCAACTAGAATCCATACTCTACTTCCATCTAGAAACTTGTCCTTAAAAGAGAAAATCCAAAAACTTATCTATAGAGAACTACGGGCACTCCCACATAACCGTACAATATAGAGAATAACTGTAATTTTCTAGGTCAAACTTTTGTTACTCATAACTTTCAATCCACTTGTGAAAACATGATGAGATGTTGGAATTAGATACATCTAAAATCAACAAAAATAATGTTACAAGCACATATTAAAACCTTCATTTGCGAACTAGTGTAGACCCAAAAACAATCACTTTGTAACATAGAATAAGAAGAATTGACACTCAGTCAATTTCCAACACAACTGATATTTTTTTATCAAACCATTATACAAAAATGTCTTCCTCAACAACTCAAAAACCTGTTAGAATTGATCAAAATAGTCTACAACCAAAATCTTCACATAAGTTATAATGTTGACATCAATGACAACACTGCAACACATCATTATGTACCTTCCATGCTCATGTTTCCAAACAACATCATCAATGGCATTCTTCCAACAATCTCCCCAAACTTCCATCAATATCCCCCTTTGTCATTGATGGTAACATCCCAAAATCTCCAAAACATTCTCCCCCTTTGACATCAAGGGTAAAGGGTGCCTATACATTTGTTATGACTTTCACCGGAACTCCCCCTAAGAAATTTAAGCATATATACAAATTGAAAAGAATGGATTGACTCCCAAAACAAATTGTATTGGAAACAACACTATATATTCTGTATATGTACAAAGAATATAAACTAAAATATAAAAAAGATAAGAAATAAGTCAACTAGAGGTGGTTGATGCCGACAAAATCTGCAAATTGTCTTTCCAAGCTTGCATTTTGTCCTCCCATTCTCTCTTAGCTTCCGCAAGCAATCTACACTATGTTTCAAACTCTAGCAATAATTCTTCTCCCTCTTCCAGAGTGCCAAGTATCAGATTTATCATCTTGGCTTTGTCCACACTCAACAGAGCTTTTGAAATAAGTATAAATTTGGGATTTACCAGATCCTTGATTTCTCCAAACTTCAAGATAATGTGCTCTTTTTGTTCTTGCAGTTCAAATAATTTCTTATGCATCTTCTATTACACTTCTTGTCTCTCCAGTTATATCAACTATCGAATCATAGGCACTTGAGGGGTATTTATTTGAGACTTAATAGAGTACATTTCTTTCCTTATGCTTTATGTGGCTCTAGGCCACTTCATGCCATACTGATATATAGCCTTTTCCTCATCAACGCACCCTTCAACATCCTTCATCAATTTTGAAAAATTATTATGTGTAGAAGCACATTTATTAGTCATTTCTAACATTCTCTTATCATTTATTTTTTTCTCAACCTATTTTTTTGCTTCTTTCAGTCCAGAGGCATACATTAAATGAATCAATTAGCAATTTGAGATTTTCCATACCTAATAGTGATGTGTCAATATTGCATTGGGTATGGTCTCTTGAAGTGCCTTTACTACTTCCTCCATCATTTCTCCACTTCTCTAGTGTGTTTCAAAAAAAAAAAATCTTGCAAATGCATGAAACACATCTCCCAATTGTAACTTATGAAGGGGAGAGATCTTATCCAAATAAACACTACCATGTTGTATCAACAATTGCAGCAGTTGTGATGACACAATAGGTTGGAACTTGGGTTGCATACTCAACACATTTTTTAGGGAATCTCTGGAGGATCCAAAGGATTCATCGGAAATCTTTGTTGTCTCTGCATCCTTTCCCTCTGATTCCTTCTCTTCAGCATTATCGAAGTCTATTGGTTTTTCTATTTCTGATTATGCGTCTCTGGATGCATCCATATTCTTGTCTTCATCTTCTTCTTCATGTTTTTTTTCTTTCTCTACATCAGCATTCTCTACCTTATCTTCCTCTGTAGGGTTTTCAGTGTTTACCAAAGGAGTAACTTCTTGTAGCGAAGGAGTGATGGTATTTTCCTTTGCAATTTCCTATCTGATCACTGCATCCTCAACATTTATTTCTATCATATCCTCCACTTTCGGAGGTGTGTTATCTTGTGTAGCTTCTTCATTTGTATCATGCTCATGTTGAGCATTATCTATCTTCACCTCTTCTTTAATATTTGGTTCAGGAGCAGGGGTTTCTATATTCACTTCTTCATTTACTAGTATCATTCCCAATTTTTATCTCCTTTGCTTTGTCATTTCTTTCCTTTTTTATTCTTTCAAGATCACTTGAATCTTTTCCCATAAGGGTAGTCACCATTTTATTTGTCCTTAGATCCTTGCTAAATATTGTAGCCAATGTAGCTCTATCATCCTCAAAGAGAGGAGCACTTATTCTTTTCAAAGCTTCTTCCTTAAGCCTTGCTTCTTCTTCTACAAATTATTTTCTTCTTTCCAACAAAATATTCCATAAGTCTGCAAGAATATGTTTTTTGATATTCCTCATATCCACCTCAAGAACAACAATGTATTAGTAATGGCTTCAAAAATGTGTTGCAAGTATGCATAAATTGGTGTTGTCATTGATGTCAAAAAGCTTGTGTTGTTATTGGTGTCAAATATATAAGGAGGAAGAAGATCGTTATTTGGGATATTGTTGAGTCTGAGTAGTTTTTGTCCATTCTTTAATTAGTTACATTATGCTATCATTAGTAAAGCTACTAGTGTCAACCTCTAGTGTTGTTCGGATAAGATTCTATGATCTATGGTTGAGATTCTATGTTGCAGTTGGTTTGTTTGTGATGAGAAAGTGTTGAAGATGATGAGGATGTGTCTCTGGTGCTTGGTTTCCAAGTGTTTTTGAGAAATTTTGACAAAAAGAAGAAATAGTGTGTGGCAGTGATGTTTTGGGTTACAAGGTTGTGTTCTTGTGTTGCTCCACATTTCTTCTAGGTTGAAGATTTGGATATGTGCTTAGGATATGTTGATCAATGATGTTTAGAGGTGTTATATCCAAAATTTGGTGTGTTGGATCATTGTACAAAAAAAATTGTGTTCACCAGAGTGTGAACTATGTATTGTAGAGGTGTCTGGGAGAAATGCCCTTGCTCTGTGTTTCTCCATAGTTATGTTTCAAGTCTTATAGATTTTAATTAATGTTGATAGTGTTGGTATCTTTCTTTGGTTGAAGTCGTTTGTGGTTTGGAGCTAAGGAAGTATGTTTCTTGAGCTACAATATATGGCAGAGTAGTTTGTATGTACTAGGTGTGTACATTCTTCAGGTGAAAGTTGTTGTGAAGGTGTTTGTTGGATTTTAAGGTGTTTGTGGAACATTTCATAGTGTGTTCAGGTGACATTTTTTTCTGCAACTTATGGATAGATCAAAGGAAGTGTGTACTTAAATTATTAATGGTGTTTACACATGTATCGATCGACCTTGATGTTTACACTAATTTTGAAGATTCTTATTTTTTTGTGGAAGTGTGGTGTGGTGTGTAAGGATGGATTTAGGTTCTAGCTAAGGAGCTTTGTGGTTCACCTTCATTCCTTTCCACCGCAAGAACTTTTTGTTGGTGACTTAATTTGAATTTTCATGGTTGAGGTGCATAGCCAACCTTGGAGAAAGTTTTAAAGGTCAAAGATGGTATAAATAAGAGTTGATTTGTTGATGGATTGTGTGAAAGAAGAGATAGACAAATATGATGTGAATTACAGAGTTATAGCATGCAAATTTAATAAGTGTAGTGTTAGATTATGAGATGTAGTGAGTAGAAGGTGTCTACAATTCTTCAATAAAGTTGTGAAGGTGTTGGTGACATTGTGGTGAATTCTCTATTGCATTGAGATAGTTTTCTCTATGTAAGATTTCTTCTCTATCTTCTTTTGTATTCTGGAAGTTATCCTTTCTTTTCTTGGGTAGTGAGCCCCTCGGTAGTGAACCTTTTTAATCAATGTTGTTATTACTTATAATGTTGGCTAATCCTCACCATGGTTTTTCCCATCTTGGTTTTTCCACGTAAATTTGGTGTTCTCTTGTGTATGGTGTTGTGTTTCAGTTTCTCTTATTTTCTTTTCATGATAAATCATCAT
Organism: Sequoiadendron giganteum; assembly: GCA_007115665.2. Taxonomy (NCBI): domain Eukaryota; kingdom Viridiplantae; phylum Streptophyta; class Pinopsida; order Cupressales; family Cupressaceae; genus Sequoiadendron; species Sequoiadendron giganteum. The sequence goes on along the minus strand of CM021106.1, from coordinate 440,770,266 downwards.
AATGGATTAAATGGTTTAATAAATGAGTGTGGATCTGAATGTATATAAAGGTTTTGAAGTTTTAAGGTACAACTAATTCACCCAACCCCCCCTCTCAAGTCTTGTGTATTCAACAATTGGTATCAGAGAAAGGTTCCTTGGAAGAAATCTTAACTATTTGAGGTATATTTGGGGTGGCACACAAGAAGGAGATCTCAATGTTTGATGGCATAGACTATACATTCTGGAAGACAAGGATGGGAGGTTATTTGGTTTATCTTGGATTTGATATCTAGAAGGTAGTACAAAATGATTATAATATGCCTACAAATGGTATGAGCACTAAAGCTGAAATAAAGGCCTATGAATACAATGGTAAAGCAAGGTATGCTCTCTTGTGTAGTCTTACAAATTATAAATTAGTGAAAGTTATGGATATGAAAAATACTAAAGAAATTTTGAAAAAGTTGGAAAGCATGTATGAAGGAGATAATAAGGTTAAACAAGCTAAGATGCAGAATCTAAAGATTACATTTGAGAACCTGTATATGTTTGAAGATGAAAACATTACAAGCTACATGTAGAGAGTAGATGAAGTGGTTAGTTCCATTAGAGGTCTTGGTGGAAAAGTCAAAGAATCAAAAGTAGTAAATAAAATTCTCAGAACTCTTCCCAAAGCTTAAAGTCATAACGTTTCTACTATTGAAGAATTTGCAAATCTAGATTCATATACTAGAGATCAATTGTATGGCTCCCTAACTATATTTGAAATGAGCGAGTTTGGTGCAAATAATAGTGCAAAATTTGAGACTGCTTTTAAGGCTGGAAAAGCAGAGAAGACTGAAGAATCAAATCAGGAGGATCTTGATGATGTGGAAGATAACTTTGTGACAAGGATGAAAAAGGGTACTGGTAATTACAAAGGTAATTTTTCTTTCAAATGTTTCAGTTGTGGAAAGATAGGTCACTATGCTTCAAGATGTCCAAACAAGATTGTGAATGACAAAAACAAGGAGAACAGAGGTAAGATGATTCAAAAAATAAATTATGTTAGAGAAGATGCAAGTATTTTTTATGATATGGATATGATGATGATGGTGAATTCTTGTTCATGGATTTAAAACATGAATATGTTTCTGCTAACTCTAAGAGATGTGTGAAGGAAAGCCATCTGAAGAGAAAGGATAAGACTGAAGGTAATTTTGTATCTTCTTTTCATGCTAGATAGGATAATAACTATTGGATCATTGATAGTGGATGCTCTAACCATATGACCGATGACAAGAGTAAGTTTGTTAGACTTGAAAATCATGATGGAGGACTTGTTAGATTTGGTAATGATTCAGGTGCTAAGATATGTGGAATAGGCTCAATTAGTTTTGATGGCAAGCATAATACTGGTGATGTTTACTATGTCAAGGGTTTAAAGCATAATTTCTTGAGTGTTGGAAAAATGTGTATCAAAGGATGCAATCTTATGTTTCAAGATAATGGATGTGAGATTAGAAAAGGGTTTGGAATTTTGATTGTTGTTGGAAGAAGGATAGATGGAAATATCTATCAACTTAAGGGTGTTGATGGTCATTGCTTTATGACTTAGATTAATGAAAGTTGGACATGGCACAAGAGGATGTGTCACATTAATTTTGATAACCTATTAAGAATCAGTTCAGTTCAAGTTGTAAGAGATATGCCAAAGATTACAAATCCTATCAATTCTTTATGCAATGATTGTTAGACTATAAAGCAAACAAGAAGTTTCAAAGGTAAAGAACAATCTACTACCAGATTGTTAGAGTTGGTGCATACAGATCTTTGTGGTCCTACAAGTGTAAGAATTCTTCAAGGTGATAGTTATTTCAAGATTTTGATTGATGATTATTCTAGAATGACATGGGTTACTTTTCTCAAAAGATAATATGAAGCCCTAGATAATTTCAATGCATTTAAAGTTATGGTTGAGAATGAAATGGACATGAAAATAAAAATTTTGAGGTCTGAAAGAGGTGGAGATTTCACCTCCAATTAATTTAATATATTTTGTGACAATCTTGGCATAAAGAGGCACTTATCTACCCCTAGAACTCCTCAGCAAAATGGATTGGTTGAAAGGAAACATAGGATTGTTTAAGAAGCTAGAGGGACTATGATGAAAGAACCAAACCTACCGAAATTCTACTAGAGAGAAGAAATTCATAATACTATTTACATACTTAATAGATTATAAGTAGAAGCAAACAACACAAAGACTCCCTATGAGCTATGGTATGGAAGAATTCTTATGGTCAAGTAATTCAGGGTATTTGTAAGCAAATGTTACATCAAAAGAGATGAAGAAACTTGGGAAAGTTTGATACAAGGTCTGGTGAAGGTATCTTCCTTGGTTACTCTACTAGAATCAAGGCCTACAAATGCAAAAATAAGAGATTAAGAAAGATTGTTGAGAGTGAAAGTGTCAAAGTTGATGAATATTTTCAAAATAATTCAGTGGTGATAGATGGATATGAATCAAATGAGCCTACTTACAGAGAAGAAGAAAAAGTTAAAGAAAAATATGTACAAATTGAAGAGGAAGAAGCTTTGGAAAAGACCCATAAAACCCCTAAGTATGTGTAGAAGAATCATTCTAAAGAACAGATCATTAGAGACAAAATTAAAGGTGCATTGACAAGAAGGAAAGCTACTAAAGAAGATGTAAATCTATGTTTACTTTTTGAAGTTGAACCTAAAATAACAATTGAGGCATGCAAAGATGAACATTGGATAAAGGCTATGAAATAAGAACTACTATAGATTGAGAAGAATCAGACTTGGGAACTTGTTTGAAGACCTACAAACAAAATAATAATTGGAACTAAATGGGTATTCAAAAATAAACTAAATGAGAATGGAGAAGTGGTAAGAAACAAGGCATGGCTTGTGTGTAAAGGCTACTCACAAGTTGAAGGAATAGATTTTGAGGAGACATTTTCTCTGGTGACAAGAATGGAGGCTATCAAGATATTTTTGGCTTCTATAGCACATAGGATTTTAAATTTTATCAAACAGATGTGAAGTTTTCTTTCTTGAATGGAGAATTGGAAGAATAAGTATACATTGAACAATCAAAAGGATTTCAGTCATTAGACAAATTGTATATGGTTTGTTGATTGAACAAGGTATTATATGGACTAAAGCAAGCTCCCATAGCTTGGTATGAAAGGTTAGACAAGTATTTGATATAGCAAGGATTCAAAAAAAGGTACCACAGATAGTAATCTTTACTTTAAAGTTGAAAAATATCAAATTTTGATTGTGGTCATTTATGTTGATGATATAATTTTTGGAGGCAATGAAGCTATGTGCAAGAATTTTGCAGAAGAGATGCATAATGAGTTTGAGATGTCTATGTTTGGGGAGATGAATTTCTTCATTGGCCACAAATAAATCAAATAGATAAAGGAATTTTCATTTCACAATCAAAGTATATCAAATAAATGTTGAAGAAGATTGGAATGGGAGATTCTAAACCGATATGTACTCTTATGGTTACTGGTTGCAAACCGAGAAAGAATGATGAATCTTCTAAGGCTGATCAGAGCAAGTACAAATCAATGATTGGAAGACTACTATACCTAACTGATAGCAGACCGAATATCATGCATGTAGTTTGTCTTGTGGTTAGATTTTAAGATCCTAGAGAATCACATGTTGCAGCAGCAAAAAGGATATTCAAATACTTGAAGGGCACTTCTAATCATGGGTTATGGTATCCAAAGGATACTAATTTCACTTTTGTGCTTACACATATGCAAATTAGGTTGGTTGTGTAAATGACAAGAAAATTACAAGTGGTGGTGCATTCTTTCTTGGATGCAGACTGGTATCATGGCTAAGTAAGAAACAAGATTTAGTTTATTTATCTACTATCGAGGTTAAGTACATTGTAGTAGTATTTTGTTGCACACAAGTGTTATATTTGAGGCAAACATTGAATGATATCAGAGTAGTATATGATGAGCCAATTTCTATCTTTTATGATAATACAAGTGGAATCAATATTTCAAAGAATCTAGTAATGCATTCAAGGACAAAGCATATCTTAATTTGGTATCACTTTCTAAGAGAGAAGGTTATGGAGAATGAATTAAATCTTAAATATGTGCCCACAAATTATCATATTGTTGATATATTCACTAAGTCTCTTCCTAAGGATATTTTTGAGCATCTTCAGAAGAAGTTTGGGGTTATTGCCCCTCCTTTGAACTAGATGCACAAGGAGATGCATCAATCTAATAGATCTCAAGATTCATTCTTTGTTTTGGATTGATGTTGGTGGCTACTTCTCAGGGGGGAGTAGGTAGTGGCATTTCTATTTGTTGCAATCAGAAGAGTGTGTGTTGTCATTATGCAGTGGTAGTTGATTTTGTGTAGTTTGGTGTGTGCTCCTAAGGGGGACTATACAAATCAGTAAAGAAAAACAAATTGCAATACAGTTGTGAGAATTTTAATTGATGTCAAAGGCGAAACATAAGTTATACAAATCCTTAGTCATTTTCCTTTGATGTCAAAGGGGGAGAGAGATTCGTGTGAAAAAAAAAAGTTAAAGGAGAGAGAGTCATGTGAAAAAGTTAAGTCATTCAGGGGGAGAAGTAATGTGAAGATTTGTTGATATTTAGATTTGTTGTTTCTTTGATGTGTTTCCATCAATGAAAAAGGGGGATATTGTTGCAACTATGAGAAAATTTGTGTTGTCATTGATGTCAACAAGCTTGTGTTGTCATTGGTGTCAACTGCATAAGGAGGAAGAATATCATTATTAGGGGAGATTTTTAAGTTTGTGTAGTTGATGTTCATGCTTTGATTAGTTACATTATGTTGTCGTTAGTAAATTTACTAGTGTCTATTGGGTGAAAATAGTGTAATCAACTTTTCAATAGATTACGCCATCTAGACTTCAGCCACAGCTATGTGAGGTATAATCTCTCCTCTCAGAAAGGGGAGGCGCCCTTCTTACTACTAATTAGAAGCTATAGTAAACTTAAAGGAATAATTACAAAATGTAAACTATACTCATGAAATAGGGGGGGGGGTTTGTTACATTCATACTTCTCTCTTTTTTCAGAGAAGATGTTTACAATGCTTCACTATGAAAAGCTTTAGATCTGCTAACTTAAATTTAAACAATAGCAATAATGTCAATATTTCTATCTTGTCAAATCACAATGTAGAAATACCAGGTATGATCTAAAATAACAAAAAGGAAAAGGAAAAGGAAAAGGGAAATCTCATGAAGGGAAAAATCCGTTATGTAGCCTTTTCAATGTTGAATCTTGTAGAAGTATCGTTCGTTGTATTAGAAGCACAAAGTCTTCTTAGATACAGCAATTCCTCGAACAACATGAATGATTACAAGCACAAATTCTTGTAGATCCTTCAACAAAAACCTTCAAACATAAACAAATCCAAACGATAAATGTAACACAAAGTTTACATCAACCACTTGAAGCCCTTTCGATCTCATACACTAGTCACTACTGATATAATCAACACACAAGACAATCGATTCCAACACAAATTCTGGTATGCAATCCTCTTCTTTATTGATTAGATCTGAATTCGAAATATTGAACACAAAGTCTCAATGCTTCTTTCAAAAGAGCAACACTTCGTTGCAAAATATCAAAAGGTAACTATTACAAAAGAAATCCCTCTTATTTATAGAAAAGAGGGAAGAGAAAAATTAGGAAATCAGATGAGTAAAAATAGGAAACCCTAATCTAACTGAGTGTAATTTATTTCTACGTAATCACACCTCATATTTTTGGTGCAATTACATTTTACAAAAATACACATAAGATGTCAAAAACTATTTACAATGTGCAAAGTAGGGGACACCAAAACTGGCAAACACTGGAGACAAAAAGAAAACTATTGTTATTTGCACTGGGTACAGAAGTCTTCATATTTCTTTCTCATCTCTCGTAGGAAAGTTTCATCTGGCCCGACTGTATAATCCACCAGTGTGTGTATTTTGGTAATCATCTTCTTTGCAGACGAAGAAACCTTTTTACACCTTTGAAGATGAGCCTTGAAACAATCAAGTGAAAGTCATAGATCACATAAAATGTGCATGGTGTTCTTGGAAAAACCTTTAACATCCACCAGCTTCATGAAGGCCTCTTTATACACTTGAATAATCTCACTGAGAGGAAGAAAGGTGTGCTCATCATCAAGGAGATCGCCTAGAAACTCTTCCATTCCATTTACCAGAAGAACCCAGTAACCTTCTACATCCTCCTATACTTGGTGAATGTCATCAATCAAAGACTTTAATACCTGGATTTTATGTTTGAGCGATTCTTTCACCTCCACATATTTCTCCTTGTCAGGTATTACTCCATTCTTTACCAATTTGTTGATCTTGGATTCTTTCATTTTCAGGCATGATGATAAGGACCTTTCCATCTCATGTAGATCCTTCACAAGTGATCCTTCCTCTTTATTAAGCTCAGTTTGTAGCTAGGCTATTTGTATTTTCTTCTCACTTGTGGTGGTGATGACTTGTGTCCCATGATCTATGATCTCTTCAATGAACTCATTCAAGACTTTACCCTTGGCTGCAAGCTTTTCTGCCTTTTGTACAGTTGATTCTTTGACATTCACCAAGGTCATAGATTGGGCATCACCGATTGAATATCCTGCTATGTTTCTCAAGATTTTTGTATAGCGTTCAGCCTTCTCCTTGTATAGATTCTTAGCTTGCTCCATCTTGTCAAGCCTTCCTGCAAGAGCATCTAATATTACTTGGGCATCTGCTTTAGCACTTTCATTGGTTACCTTCCCAAGTTGTATTCTTTGTATAGTATAATCTTCCATACTTATATCTCCCTCTGGTTGTGGAGGAAAACCTACCTCAACAAACTTTTGGCCAATTTTATCAACATGGAGTCTTGACAGCACTTTAGCCTTTTTCTTTTCGTTGATCTTGGGGGCAGGTATTTCTTCCAGGTCTAGCTCATTAGGGGATATCATCTAATTCTTGCACTTAGGAACCTGTGACACCAACCAAGGAGGGAGGGAGGAAGTATATACATCTCCTGTTACCATTAATTCCTGAGCTATAAGGGCTCCTTGAGGAATAGTTGAGATAGTAACTATGGGCACTGTTGTATCCATTATGGGCCTAGTTGTCTGCATGCCAAGTTGACTCTACAAAGATTCATTCATGAATCTGTTAAATTCAGCCTCCAAAGAAATGTCAAAAGATGGAGATGACAAAATGGGGAGAGAGACTGGCAAACAAGATAGATCGTTGATATTTTGTGTTCGGTCAATAGCAGAAGAAACTAACATTGTTGACACTATTGGTGGGGAAGAAATGTCTTCTACTCCTGTAACCATGGTAGGAAGAGGAGAAGAAGGAATGGGAGGAACAGGAGATTTAGGAATTGAAGGAGTCTGAGGAGGTGAGAATACTAGGATTTGTTCGGTTTCATTTTGTGGAGAGGACAAAATCTGCTCATCCTCTTGGTATTCTTGAACCTCTTCTATAGATTGCTCTTCTTCTTCATTTGATTCGGTTTCTCCAGAGTCTTCATCATCTCATTCTTGGGATTCAAACTCTGTATCTCCTCCTTCCTCATCTGAAGATAATTCCTCGGAAACAAGCTCCTTCTCTTCTGCACGAGATGTGGTAGCTCTTGTTTCTCGTATTTTAGTGGTTTGTGGAGTAATTTTCCCCACAGTGAACTTGATCCTTGGCCCTTTTCAGGATGAAGAGGGAATCGCGACCTGTTCTTCTTTGGCACGGGATTCTAGTGGTGGGCTAGGTTTTTCTTTGGGAAGCTCACCTTCAGAATCTGTCTTGAACGCTTTCATCTGATGGACATGCTTGTGAAGCCATTCTGTTGTGTTGTGTAGGATAGGGGCTAACCTTTCCCTCATGTAAGTAGATTCTTTTTTGGACTAGTGTATTGGAGGCAAAGGTTTCCCGGTGATATTATCCTCATCATAGGCAGAATTGAGGATGTCTCCTGGATCTGTGAAATCTTCAGGAAAATCGGCTATATGGAGGGCCCTGATTTCTTCAACTGTTAACCTACAAAAATCCATTTTATGTACATCCTCCTCATCTCTATATTCCGCCCATATGTCTTCAAAATGGTAAACATGACTGTGACCTTTCTTGAGTTTCTTCTTCACATCTCTGAATTCAAAGTCACGCCTCTACCTGTAGGTCTTGATAGTCATTATGTGCATCTCTGTTGAAACATTCTTAGCCTTTTGCACACTTCTGATCATTTATCTGCCAATGGTTAAAGGAAACTTAAAACCTGGCTTATGATTCTTTTGTCGTTCTTTGTGCACTGAAATTGATTGCTTACACAACTCCATAAGAATCCATTTATCTGATGGGTAACTGAAAAGCATATAAGGATATCTCGTGAAACAACCCACCCTTATGTAAGTGAAGGTTGGGAATTGTAGAAAAACACAGCCAACCTTGTTGACCACCTTGTAAGATTCATCTGATATTCTCTTCTTCTCCAGAGTCGGGTCAAAATTGAACAACAAAGGAGTGAAGAAAGCATCTGTGACTCTCCTGGAGTGGTGGAAGCTTTCCCTTAGGTTCAATTGGTAATAGTAATCATAGATAGGGGTAGAATGTCTATTACCTTTGGTAGATAAACCTGGAAACTACCTCATTACTGTTGCTACGTACACCAAGAAAGAAGTCATAAAATTTCAAGGTGGTGGGCACCTTGATCAGCTGCTCATGGATTTCGTCACTGATCTGTGTTCCCCAATCAATGTGTACTTTCCTCCTTTTGATGATCCAGATATATTCATACATCCAATCTTTAAAATGAGAGGATTCATGCAAACCCTTAACTCTGCTTAACAAGTTAATCATGTCTCTCACATCTTCTTTGAATTCACTTCTGGGGAGTCCCTTAGGCCACCTAGAAACAGCATGTCGAGGAGTCTTCAACCATTGTGAGTTGATCAATGTCTTGGCCTTGACTTAATCATTGTCAAATATCTCTTGAGCCTTCTGGATCATGATAGAAGTGTATTGTTCCATTTTTGGAACTTTGAAGACTATATCAAAGAATTCACCATCAAGCCTCATTACAACCTGACCTACAGAATCTCTCACAGTTCTGTCTTCTTGGATATAGTGAGCAAAAACCTAAAGTACGAACTTTGTGTGATGAGCTAAAGTTGGGAAAGTAGATACCATATGAAGATTTCTATGTACAATGGCCTTCATATTCTCATCCCATGGCCTCTATTGTATCCTCGTCATGAAATCTGCTAGATCTTGATGACTGATGTCGGTGTCTTTGATCTCATCCACCTTGGACAACACCACGGTCAGAGGGAAAATGCCTTGGTACTTATACTTCATCTTACCCTTTGCTTTAGGAGATGGTGATGGTGTTTTAGCTGACATTTAGGGGAGCAGAGACTGATGTATTTCTTATTTTCGAGGACATTTTGATGGAACTTTGGAAATTAACTGCAAGAATGGTGGATTCAATGATTGTCAGGAAAAACATGTCATATGGGGAAATGTGAAATGAACATGGCAATATGGATTCACTGTGTTTTGGTTGTATTGTGCGGAAAATGAGGTGCAAAAATCAACGTGGAGGCGAAAATGAAGAGAAAACACATTTCAGAGTGTTTAGAGAAAAATGCAGATTTTGGTGCTCGGGCGGTGAAAATCACTGCTCGAGCACCGAAGTGATATTTTGGTTTGGTGTCGAAGCGGTGAAAATCACTGCTCGAGCACCAAAGTCAGACTTTGAGAAGTTCGAGGGACGGCAATGTTGGTGTCGAGGCAGTGAAAATCATCACTCGAACACCGACATGTCAAAACTATTGGGTGTCATGGCGGTGATTTCACCGCCTCGACACCTAGGTATTTTTTGTGAATGGGTGTCATGGCGGTGAAAATCACCGCCAAGACACCGGGGCATGACTTATCACTTTCATGTGATGTCGGTGAAAAACCTCGCCTGTACACCTATGTGAAAAACAAAGACCGACGTGCATGAAGGCGGGGGGAATTTCACCACGACGGTTGCAAAGGATACGAGGAAAAAATGATGGCAAAGAGAAATGAAAAAGACACGAGCGACAGGAACAATGAAAGAAGAAACACCAAAGATCGACGAGAAACCGAAAGCATTTAAATTTAAAGGAAACTGACAACTGAAAAGAAAGTAAATGTGAACATACCTCAATGGTGTGATAACTATGGCGAAGATGACTGTGAAAAACCACGCGCTGGAGGTAAACACCAAGGTTTGATCTCAATGGAGGCAACTTGGAATAGCACGGGAGCAAAGTGTGGAGAGGAGTCGCTTAGCGAAAATGAGGAAATAACTCATGTTAGAGTTAATAAAAACCTAAAAATCAACCTAAATCACGCGCATTGAATGCGGCAAGTGAACTCAACTTAACCCACAATTAGGTGCTCGAGCGGTGAAAATCATTGCTTGAGCACCAACATGTCAACAAAATTTTAGGTGCAACGGTGGTGATCTTCACCATTGGAGCACCAAAAACTAGAAAACATGACTTAACTCCTGGGTTATGAAAGGATTCAAACTTTAAACTTTAAACTCGAGCCTATCATCACCTACCCGGACTAGGTAGGATTAGAGACATCATAAAACAAGTTTGCCTCGTTTTACATGCTTGAAACACACGGTCCTACAAAACAGACTAGTTTCATAGGGGGGTTATCCGTGAATTGAGAGCTGCTAGATTATGTGATAACAGCTAGCTCGTATTGGGGATCTTTCTTCAATCATTCTTTCAAATGAGTGAAGAGAGAAGAACCACCAGAATTCAAGTGCCTTTATCCATCCATTGGGCTTGGAGTCAGGTGACAACGACAAAAACAAAAAATATGCAAAGGACTAAAAATAAGAATAAAAATACTTACCTCTAGAACGCTCACTATTTTAACACACAAAGTGTTTGAGGTGTTGTCCGCTATGAGGAAGAGCGAACGGCGTTCCATCTTTGTATGCCAACAAGAAACTATTTTCACCGCACAATTAGTGAACCAGGAAGGGTCCAGTCCATAGTGAATCGAACTTCCCGTGCATACCTTTTGACTCTCTCTATTTGTCCCATAGGAGAACGAGGTCACCAATTTGAAAGTCCCTGGATTTAGCTTTCTTATCAAATAGTTTATTTACTTGTTGTTGGTGTTCGGAAATGCGATCAACAACTTGGACACGATTCTCTTCCAGTTTGGAGAGATACATTATGCGTTTATCACCAAAATTTTCAAAGGTCTCATCTTCAATAGCCTTTTCCAACCTGACGGCTGGAAATTCCAGAGTTATGGGTAATTCGGCATTTAACCAGTACAAGAGTTTAAAAGGAGACATGCCAATTGCCCACTTGGGAGTGATCATGTATGCCCACAAGGCATCATACAAAGCCTTATGCCAAAGGTGTTGATTTTCCTCTACTAGCTTTCGGATGATAGTCACTAGATTTTTGTTGCTCGATTCAGCTTGACCGTTACCCTGTGGATAATAATCAGAAGAATGTGACAAGGTTATGCCATGTTCAAAACAAAACTCGGTGATCTTGTTTGATGAAAAGGCAGAAGCATTTTCAGCAACGATTTTGTTTGGCATGCCAAACCTAGAAATGATATTCTCTTTCAAGAATTCACACACTACTTCAGAAGTTGCGCGCTTAGTGGGAATTGCCTCTACCCACTTGGTGAAATAATCGGTTGTAGTCAGAACATAAACATGTCCAGCACTTGAAGATGGATTAACCACGCCTATGAAGTCGATTCCCCATTGTTGGAAAGGTTCTTCAATTACCACAGGCTTTAGTGGTAAAGCCGCTAGTTTGGGTCTGCCAACAAATTGTTGACATAACTCGCACTTACGTACCCAGGAGTATGCATCTTGGAAGAGCATAGGCCAATAGTATTTTACTCTCAAAATTTTGTGAGCAGTGACCGGTGCTGAAAAATGCCCTCCACATGCCAAGTCATGGTATGATTTTAACAAATTTTCTTATTGTTCCTTGTCTACACACCGTAGAAAGGTACCATCAATGGTGCGTTGATACAAGCCATTGTCCCATAAGACAAAATTGGTCGATTTTAACTTGACAGTCCTTTTCTCTTTGGATGTCAAGTTGCTGGGGCATTCACCGTAAGTGATAAAATGAGCGATATTAGAAAACCAGTCATCAGTGGTGTTGACAAACAGCACAAGGGGTAGTTCATTGGAATTTTCTTCAGCATCTGAAACTTCTTCATTGGGGTTATTCTCAGCAATGAGTTGACACAAGCCATGTCCACGTATCAATTTAGTGGGTTTAATCTATATATCGTACTCCTAAATCTTGGCAACCCAATTGCCTCTTTTTGTCCCAAATTCCTGTTGTGTTAGAATTGACTTAACAGTTGTATCTGGAACCAATACCTTGACGTGACTATTCAGGATGTAAAACCGAAAATTCTTAATAGCCTTGACCATGGCAAAGGCGTGTTTTTCCATCCAAGAATACTTCAACTCGTAGTTCTTGAGGGGGAAACTCATGAATGCAATGGGCGATTCAAAACCTTCATGGTTTTCCTATACCAAAATCGCTGAAAGTGTATACTCAGAAGCATAACTATACATTATAACATCTTTGGTGAAATTAGGACAAACCAATACAGGAGCATGAGCGATCGCCTCCTTGATGTTGTCAAATGCAACTTTCCCTTCTGCAGTCCAGTGGAAGGTGGTATTACCTTTCATCATGTCTACAATATGACGAGTTTTTTCCGCAAAGTTCGGGAGGAACCTTCGCAGGAAATTTACCTTACCAAAGAATGAGTGAACCACCTTCTTGCTTGATGGCAGGGAGAGGGTTATGATATCATTAACTCTTTCTGAGTCAATCCTAATTCCTTTGGTGGAGACTATATGGCCGAGTATTTTTCCCTTTGTAACCCCAAAGACTGAATTTTTTGGGTTGAGGGAAATGCCATGCTGACGGCATCTCTCCAAGATATGTCTTAGGTGATTACAGTGCTCATGACACCTTTTGGAATATACTGTGAGGTCATCAAGATACACCACAATGAACTTACCCATTACATCATGGAAAGCCAGGTCCATAGCATGTTGGAAAGTAGAGTCGGTGTTTATCAAGCCAAAGGGCATCCAATGATATGCAAAGGTACCCCATGGTGTCGTGAAAGCGGTCTTGTGTTGATCTTTTGCGGTGACCTCAATTTGATTGTAACCGGAGAAACCGTCCAGCATGGAGAGCATCTCGGATCTGGTCACATTTTGCAAGACTTGATCCATTACAGGGAGAGGGTAATTGTCTTTAAGTGACAACTGGTTGAGATTCCTGAAATCAACACAGATGTGGATCTCACCATTCTTCTTGCACACAGGGACGATATTTTCTATCCATGTCGAATGGTGAATTGGGAAGATTATCCGTGCATTCAGCATCTTCTGGACTTCTACAAGGATGGTTCCAGAGATCTTTGGGTTGTACTACCTTTGCTTTTGTTTGAAAGGAAAAGCCCCAACCTTCAGTGGGATATCATGTTGTACTTCCTTTGATCGGAAAGATTTGAGATCTTCATATCAATATGCCAGAACATCCATATATTCTTGTAATAGTCTAGTGAACTGGATCCTTTCTTCTACAATGCAACATTTGCCAATATTTACCATCTTGGGATCAGCTTTAGTTCCTAGATTGTATTGCTCAACCTCATTGGATGAATCAGAGTTGGCGAGTTGTTGTTTGGAATAACGGTCATGTTTGTCAAAGAGCCTTTCCAGAGATACTAACCCCTTAGGGATTTTGTTCCCCTTAAGTTGTAGGAATTCTTTGTCGGAAACTAGATCTATGCCAGACACGGATTCTCGCAGAGGAGAATCACTTCCTTCGAAGTATAATTCATTGAAATTCTTGGCCTTTTCCAAGAAGGTGACTATTTGGTGATCGTCGTTGAAGATCTGCCAGTTCTCTGAATTATCGGGGACACTTGTACGGAAAACCAGCTCGATAGTGTAGGTAGAACCTTGAAAATCCTTGTGCGGTATGAGAAGCATGGCTGACACTGCCAAAGAATCTGCTCGGCCATTGTATTCCCTTAGTACCGTAGAAATATCAAAAGCATAAAATTCTTTAATGCAATCCCAAACGATATTGCGGTAATGCCTAAGCCTGTCATTTTTTGTTTGGTATAGGTTTCTTACCTGACATACTATTAGCTCAGCATCAGCTTGTGCATGAAGGTTTTTAATACCTTTCTTACGTGCTACTTGCATTCCCAACAACAAGGCTTCATATTCCACGGTGTTGTTGGTATTATCAAATTGTAGCTTGAAATAAAAAGGGAACATCTTTCCGTTAGGAGAAATGAAAACTATTTTGGCTTTGGAACTAGTTGAAGAACAGCTACCATCGAACTCTAACAACCAAATGTCATTCGGATCGCCGAGGCTAACGGTATCAAAATTTGAAAACTCGTCTTCTAGCAATTTTCAAGATTTAATGTCGACGAATTTTCTAGTGATGAGTCATTCATCAAAGAAAGAGATTCAACACTCTCCAACTCATGTTTCATTGAAGATTCACCAACCTCTTGCATTTGAAGATAATAAGTCCCCATCCCTGAAGATTCAAACAGGATCTGGGCTCTTGGGTTATGCATAATTTGGCTTTTTTCTCAAGAATAAGCTTTTGCATTATGCCCTTTACTAGTATTCTAGCTTCAGACATATCCATACTTAACTCTCCCCCAACATCCTTGTAGAAATTCCACCTGAGGAGAATTTCGTATGACGCTGGTACATTAGCCACTAGGACTGTCATTTTGATCTTTTTATCAAGATATGCAGCAAACGCATATTGCGTGTCTTTGATCTGACCAATCAAGGGAACTTGTTTATTTTCCATAGAAAATCAACGGCTAAAAGTTTTGGTCATTTCTAGACCCAAGGTAGTGGCTACTTTGGCAGGCATCACGTTGTCGGATGCACCGGAGTCTATGACACAATTACTTAGTTTGAAACCATTTACTAGCAAAGAGATAAAGAATGGATCAATGCATCCAGAAGTAGTTGGGGGATTCGATACCAAATTATTTTGGGGTACCTTTGGTTTAGGAGCAATTGGGACCTCGAGGGGTGAATCCCAAGTTGGATTAATTCCTTGATCCTTAACGAATTGAACAAGCCTGTCAAATTGGTCAGGATTAGCTTTGAGGTATTCTGCCTCAGACATTTGAACCTTGGTTCTTTTTGCATGATCAATATGTCAAAGGCTTGGAAAGAATTTTTTAAACTAGATGTAGCGACTTCACTAATCGATTTAATGAAAGGCACATTGGTCTTTGGAATCGAGTGATTAGCTTTGGGTACAGCAGGAGTTGGAGTTGAGGAACGTGGCGCATTGGCTTGTGGATTTACTGCTTTTTTAGGTTGCCAAGGGAGGGGAGATCCTCTCTTGGCAATCGTGATAGGCGGCTTTTCCTTTTCAGGTGGGGCAATAGCTTAAACTTTGTCAAGTTGGTTTTGTTGATGTCGCATAAAGACAACTTAAGCATCTATCACCAAGTCCTCTAGTTCCTCTTCATTTGTTATCTACAAGTAGCTGATCTTGGAGTCGCCAGCCGATTTTGTTTCTTCCTCTTGGAAGAGATCAGCGTTTTGTTCTTCAGGATACTCTGGTTGAGCATAATCTTCTTGTTCAATTTCATAATATCCTGCAGCAACATGGGTAGGTGGAGCTTCAAGGGCAAGCCTACCTTGTGGTGCCAGAAGATAATTTTGAGTTTTGTTCCCAGCATAATTGGGAAAGTCCTTCTGGGGATGTCCTTGTAATTTTTATTATTATTGGCCACTTGCTTCTTCAAAGCGAGGAGCTTGTTTGCCAACCGTTGCACCATAGGATCGGTGAAGTTAGAATTGGTGCTAGGGGTGATGGAATTGGATGCAGAAGATTCTGATGCTTGCATCCTTTTGTTGGTATTGGAGTTGTCATTGATTTTGATCTCTTCGGCTAAGATCATGTCATCTTCGAGGCTTGTAGCTAATTGTTGTGTTGCTTCAACATTAGCAAGAGTTTCCCTACGTAAGAAGAAACTTACCTTGGGCAACTAGGTATTGATGAAAAATCACTTCAAGTTGTGATCCATAGGTTTAGCATCTTGCGAGATCCGTGTCACCAACTTGTTGAATTTCACCACAAATTCTCTCATAGGTTCATGAGCCTCGTTCTGCATGGTTGTCAGTTGTGCTAACAAAGCATGCACATCTTCAGCGGGCTTGAATCTCTCCTCAAACTTGGTTTGGAGAGTAGCCCAGCTAGTGATTGAAGCATTGGGAAGAGTATTAAACCATTCGACAGCAACCCCTTGGAGGGATTCGATGAAGAGCCTCATAGAAACATCTTCGTGTTCAATGGCCAAAACACCACAAACAATGTAGAAGGCAGCGATGTGTTCATCAGGGTGTTGCTTGCCGTCACTGGTGAATTCTGGGAGATGTTTCCTCAAAACACATGGGAGATCGTGTAGTGGTGCAGCCAAACGAAGGGGACCAAAGGTGTTTCCCCATGGTCCAGCAGGTGGTGCGGCCATTACTGGTTGCACGATAGATGCTTGAGTTGGGCGTCTGTTGTAGATAAACCAAACAAATGGGAAAGTGGATCTTTGTTTCTGAGGAGGAAAAATCATAGCACGTTGCAATGGTGACCTCATTCGTGAACGAGTAAAAGGAAAGTTATGTTGCAATAACTCCTCAAATAGGGGATCTATAACTCCTTGAGCCATCAAACTTTGTGTATAGCTTAGGTCCGCCATAATGTAGATCTGAAAAAGATGAAGATTTATAGAGAAAAATTTACAAGGTATAATAAGAAACTGGAAAGCATATTCACTTCAATCAAAATATTGAGGCTTGGATTGCGTGATTCATTCCCTAGCGAGGTCGCCAAAAAACTATTGGGTGAAAATAGTGTAATCAACTTTTCAACAAATTACGCCATCTAGACTTCAGCCACAGCTATGTGAGATATAATCTCTAATCTCAGAAAGGGGAGACGCCCTTCTTACTGCTGATTAGAAGCTATAGTAAACTTAAAGGAATACTTACAAAATGTACACTATACTCATGAAATGGGGGGGGTGTGTTACATTCATACTTCTCTCTTTTTTCAGAGAAGATGTTTACAATGCTTCACTATGAAAAGCTTTAGATCTGCTAACTTAAACTTAAACAACAGTAGTAATGCCGATATTTCTATTTTGTCAAAGCATAATGTAGAAATACTAGGTGTGATCTATAATAACAAAAAGGAAAAGGAAAAGGGAAAGTTCACGAAGGCACAAAGTTGTTTCATAGCCTTTTCAATGTTGAATCCTATAAAAGTATCATTCATTGTATTAGAAGCACAAAGTCTTCTTAGATACAGAGATTCCTCGAACAGCATGAATGATTACAAGCAAAAAGTCTTGTAGATCCTTCAACAAAAACCTTCAAACATAAATAAATACAAACGATAAATGTAACACAAAGTTTACATCAACCACTTGAAGCCCTTTCAATCTCATACACTAGTCACTACTGATATAATCAACACACAAGACAATCAATTCCAACACAAAGTTTGGTATGCAATCCTCTTCTTTATTGATTGGATCTTAATTCACAATATTGAACACAAAGTCTCAATGCTTCTTTCAAAAGAGCAACACTTCGCTGCAAAATATCAAAAGGTAACTATTACAAAAGAAATCCCTCTTATTTATGGAAAAGAGGGAAGAGAAAAATTAGGAAATGAGATGAGTAAAAATAGGAAACCCTAATCTAACTGAGTGTAATTTATTTCTACGTAATCGCACCTTATATTTTTGGTGCAATTACATTTTACAAAAATACACCTAAGATGTCAAAAACTATTTACTATGTGCAAAGTAGGGGACACCAAAACTGCCAAACACTGGTGACAAAAAGAAGACTATTGTTATTTGCACTGGGCGTGGAAGTCTTCATATTTCTTTCTCATCTCTCATAGGAAAGTTTCATCTGGCCCGACTGTATAATCCACCAACATGTGTATTTTGGTAATCACCTTCTTTGCAGACGAAGAAACCTTTTTACACCTTTGAAGATGAGCCTTGAAACAATCAAGTGAAAGTCGTAGATCACATAAAATGTGCATGGTGTTCTTGGAAAAACCTTATCAACCACCAGATTCATGAAGGCCTCTTTATACACTTGAATAATCTCACTGAGAGGAAGAAAGGTGTGCTCATCATCAAGGAGATCACCTGGAAACTCTTCCATTCCATTTACCAGAAGAACCCAGTAACCTTCTACATCCTCCTGTACCTGGTGAACGTCATCAATCAAAGACTTTAATACCTGGATTTTATGTTTGAGCGATTCTTTCACCTCCACATATTTCTCCTTGTTAGGTATTACTCCATTCTTTACCAATTTGTCGATCTTGGATTCTTTCATTTTCAGGCATGATGATAAGGACCTTTCCATCTCATGTAGATCCTTCACAAGTGATCCTTCCTCTTTATTAAGCTCAGTTTGTAGTTGGGCTATTTGTATTTTCTTCTCACTTGCGGTGGTGATGACTTGTGTCCCATGATCTATGATCTCTTCAATGAACTCATTCAAGACTTTACCCTTGGTTGCAAGCTTTTCTGCCTTTTGTACAGTTGGTTCTTCGACATTCACCAAGGTAATAGATTGGGCATCACCGATTGAAGATCCCGCTATGATTCTCAAGATGTTCATATAGCGTTCAGCCTTCTCCTTGTATAGATTCTTAGCTTGCTCCATCTTGTCAAGCCTTCTTGCAAGAGCATCTAATACTACTTGGGCATCTGCTTTAGCACTTTCATTGATTACCTTCCCAAGTTGTATAGTATAATATTCCATACTTACATCTCCCTCTGGTTGTGGAGGAAAACCTACCTCAACAAAATTCTTGCCAGTTTTATCAACATGGAGTCTTGATAGCACCTTAGCCTTTTTCTTTTCCTTCATCTTGGGGGCAAGTATTTCTTCCAAGTCCAGCTCATCGGGGGAGATCATCTACTTCTTGCGCTTAGGAACCTGCAACACCAACCAAGGAGGGAGAGAGGAAGTATATACATCTCCTGTTACCGATAATTCCTAAGTTGCAAGGGCTCCTTGAGGAATAGTTGAGATAGTACCTATGGGTGTCATTGTAGTCATTATAGGCTCAGCTGTCTGCACGCCAAGCTGACTCTGCAAAGATTCATTCATGAATCTGTTAAATTCAGCCTCCAAAGAAATGTCAAAAGATGGAGATGACAAACTAGGGAGAGAGACTGGTGAACTAGATAGATCATTGATATTTTGTGTTCGGTCAACTGCAAAAGAAACCAACACCTTTGACACTATTGGTGGGGAAGAAACATCCTCTACTCCTATAACCATGGTAGGAAGAGGAGAAGAAGGAATGGGAGGAACAAGAGATTTAGGAATTGAAGGAGTGTGAGGAGGTGAAGATACTGGGATCTATTCAGTTTCATTCCATGGAGAGGATAAAATCTGCTCATCCTCTTGGTATTCTTCAACCTCTTTTGCAGATTTCTCTTCTTCATTTGATTCAGTTTCTACAGAGTCTTCATCATTTGATTCTTTGGATTCAAACTCTGTATCTCCTCCTTCCTCATCTGAAGATAATTCCTCATAAACAAGCTCCTTCTCTTCTACACGAGATGTGGTAGCCCTTGTTTCTCATATTTCAGTGGTTTGTGGAGTATTTTTCCCCACAGTGAACTTCATCCTTGGCCCTTTTCAGGATGAAGAGGGAATTGCGACCTATTTTTCTTTGGCGCGGGATTCTTGCGGTTGACTAGGTTTTTCTTTGGGAAGCTCACCTTCAGAATCTATCTTGAAGGCTTTCATCTGATGGCCATGCTTGTGAAGCCATTATGTTGTGTTGTGTAGGATAGGGGCTAACCTTTCCCTCATGTAAGTACATTCTTTTTTGGACCATTGTACTGGAGGCAAAGGTTTCCCGACGATATTGTCCTCATCATAGGCAGAATTGAGGACGTCTCCTGGATCTGTGAAATCTTCAGGCAAATCAGCTATATGGAGGGCCCTGATTTGTTCAACTGTTAACCTAAAGAAATCCATTTTATTTACATCCTCCTCATCTCTACTTTTTGCCCATATGTCTTCAAAATGGTAAACATGACTGTGACCTTTCTTGAGTTTCTTCTTCACATCTCTAAAGTCAAAGTCACACCTATAACTGTAGGTCTTGATAGTCATTATGTGCATCTTTGCTGAAACATTCTTGGCCTTCTGCACACTTTTGATCGTGTATCTACCAATGGTTAATAGAAACTTAAAACCTGGCTTATGATTCTTTTGTCGTTCTTTGTGCACTGAAATTGATTGCCTACACAACTCCATAAGAATCCATTTGTCTGATGGGTACCTAGGACGCTTATAAGGACATCCCATGAAACAACCCACCCTTATGTAAGTGAAGGTTTGGAATTGTAGAAAAACACAGCCAACCTTGTTGACCGCCTTGTAAGCTTCATCTGATATTCTCTTCTTGTCCAGAGTCGGGTCAAAAGTGAACAACAAAGGAGCGAAGAAAGCATATGTGACTCTCCTGAAGTGGTGGAAGCTTTCCCTCAGGTTCAATTGGTAATAGTAATCATAGATAGGGGTGGAATTTTTATTACCTTTGGTAGATAAACTTGGAAACTGCCTTATTACTGCTACTACGTACACCAAGAAAGAAGTCATATAAAATTTCAAGGTGGTGGGCACCTTGATCAACTACTCATGGATTTCGTTACTGATATGTGTTCCCCAATCAATGTGTTCTTTCCTCCTTCTGATGCTCTGCATGTATTCATACATCCAATCTTGAAAATGAGAGGAGTCATGCAAACCCTTAACTCTACTTAACAAGGTAGTCATGTCTCTCACATCTTATTTGAATTCACTCTTGGGGAGTCCCTTAGGTCACCTAGAAATAGCATGTCGGGGAGTCTTCAACCATTGTGAGTTGATCAATGTCTTGGCCTTGACTGAATCATTATCAAATATCTCTTGAGCCTTTTGGATCATGATAGAAGTGTACTGTTCCATTTGTGGAACTTTGAAGACTATATCAAAGAATTCACCGTCAAGCCTCATTACAACTTGACCTGTAGAATCTCTCACAGTTTTGTCTTCTTGGATATAGTGAGCAACAACCTGAAGTATGAACTCTGTGTGATGAGCTGAATTTGGGAAAGTAGATACCATATGAATATTGCTATGTACAATGGCCTTCAGATTCTCATCCCATGGCCTTTGTTGGATCCTCTTCATGAAATCTGCCAGATCTTGATGACCGATCTTGGTGTCTTTGATCTCATCCACCTTGGACAACACCACAGTGGAGGGAAAACGCCCTGGTACTTATACTTCATCTTACCCTTTGCTTTAGGAGATGGTGATGGTGTTTCAGCTGACATTTAGGGAAGCAGAGACTGATGTATTTCTTCTCTTCAAGGATCTTTTGATGGAACTTTGGAAATTAACTGCAAGAATGGTGGATTCAATGATTGTTAAGAAAAACATGTCATATGGGGAAACATGAAATGAACATGGCGATATGGATTCACTGTGTTTTGGCCATATGGTGTGGAAAATGAGGTGCAAAAATGAGCGTGGAGGCAAAAATGAAGAGAAAACACATTTCAGAGTGTTTAGAGAAAAATGTAGATTTTGGTGCTCGGACGATGAAAATCACCGCTCGAGCACCAAAGTGATATTTTGGTTTGGTGTCGAAGCGTTGAAAATCATTGCTCGAGCACCGAAGTCAGACTTTGAGAAGTTCAAGGGACAACAATGTTGGTGTCGACGTGGTGAAAATCACCGCTCGAACACCAACATGTCAAAACTGTTGGGTGTCATGGCGGTGAAAATCACCGCCTCGACACCTGGGTATTTTTCGTGAATGGGTGTCATGGCGTTGAAAATCACTGCCAAGACACCGGGGCATTGCTTACCACTTTTGTGCGACATCGATGAAAAACTTCACCTGTACACCGATGTGAAAAACAAAGACCGACGTGCATGAAGGCGGGGAGAATTTTGCCACGACGGTTGCAAAGGATACAAGGAAAAAATGACAGCAAAGAGAAACGAAAAAGTCACGAGCAACAGGAACAATGAAAGAAGAAATGCCAAAGATCGACGAGAAACTGAAAGCATTTAAATTTAAAGGAAACTGACAACTGAAAAGAAAGTGAAACACGAACATACCTCAATGGTGTGATAACTATGGCGAAGATGACTGTGAAAAACTGCACGCTGGAGGTAGACCCCAAGGTTCGATCTCAATGGAGGCAACCTGGAATAGCATGGGAGCAAAGTGTGGAGAGGAATTGCTTAGCAAAAATGAGGAAATAACTCATGTTAGAGTTAATAAAAACCTAAAAGTCAACCTAAATCACGTGCATTGAATGCGGCAAGCGAACTCGACTTAACTCACAATTAGGTGCTCAGGTGGTGAAAATCATTGCTCGAGCACCAACATGTCAACAAAATTTTAGGTGCAACGGTGGTGATTTTCACCGCCCAAGCACCAAGATTTAAAACTTTTGTCAAGTGCAATGGCGGGGAAAATCACCGCCCGAGCACCAAAAAAAGTTAGAGTAAAAAGGTGCAACGGCAATGATTTTCACCACTGGAGCACCAAAAACTAGAAAAAATGACTTAACTCCTGGGTTATGAAAGGATTCAAACTTTAAACTCGAAACTCAAGCCTATCGTCACCTACCCTGACTAGGTAGGATTAGGGACCTTGTATAACAAGTTTCCCTTATTTTACGTGCTTGAAACACATGGTCCTAGGAAATGAACTAGTTTCATAGGGGTGTTATTCGTGAATCGAGAGCTGCTAGATTTTGTGATAACAGTGTCAACCTCTAGTGTTGTTGAGATAAGACTTTGTGATCTATGGTTGAGTTTCTATGTTGTAGTTGGTTCAATTGTGATGAGGAAGTGTTAAAGATGATGAAGATCTGTCTCTGGTGCTTGGTTTCCAAGTGCTTTTGAGAAAATTTGATAAAAAGAAGAAATTGTGTGTCGCAGTGATGTTCTGGTACAAGGTTGTGTTTTTGTGTTTCTCCACATTTCGTCTAGGTTCAAAATCTACCTATGCACTTTGGATATGTTGATCAAAGATGTTCAGAGGTGTTATATCCAAATTTTGGTGTGTTAGATCATTGTACAAAATAAGTTGTGTTCACCAAAGTGTGAATTGTGTATTGCAGAGGTGTTCAAGAGAAATGTCTTTACTTTGTATTTTTCTGTAGTTATGTTTCAGGTCTTGCAGATCTGAAGGAGTGTTGATAGTGTTAGCATCTTTCTTTAATTGAATTTGTTCATGGTTTGGAGATAAGGAAGTATTTTTCTTGAACTACAGTGTATGGCAGAGTACTTTGGATGTACTACGTGTGTACATTCTTCAGGTGAAAGTTGTTGTGAAGGATATTGTTGGATTTCACAGTGTTTGTGGAATATTCCACAATGTGTTCAAGTGACATTTATTGTCTGCAAGTTATGGATAGATAAAGGAAGCATGTACTTAAAAACTTAATGGTGTTTACACGGGTATCGACCGACCTTGGTGTTTATACTAATTGTGAAGACACTTAATTATTTGTGAAAGTGTGGCATAGCGTGTAAGAATGGATTTAGGTCCTAGCTAAGGATCTTTGTGGTTTTCCTTCTTTCCTTTCCACCGCGGGAATGTTTTGGTGTTGACCTAATTTGAATTTTATTGGTTGAGGTGCATATCCAACCTTAGAGAAAGTTTTCAAGGTTAAAGATGATATAAATAAGAGTTGAGTTGTTGATGGATTGTGTAAAGAAGTGATAGATAAGTATGATGTGAATTAAAAAGTTATAGAGTGTTAATTTGAGAAGTGCAGTGTGAGCTTTCATGTGTTAAATTACTAGATGAAATGAGCAGAAGATGTCTAAAATTCTTCAATCAAGTTGTGAAGGTGTTGGTGACATTGTGGTGGATTCTCTATTGCATTGAGATAGTTTTCTCTATGTAATATTTCTTCTCTATTTTATTTTCTATTTTGGCAGAGAGCCTTTATTTTTTTGGGTAGTGAGCCCTCTGATAGTGAGCCTTTGTAATCGATGTTATTATTTATAATGTGAGATAATCCTCACAGTGGTTTTCCCCATCTTGGGTTTTCCACATAAATCTAGTGTTCTCTTGTGTATGGTGTTGTTGTGTTTTAGTTTTTGTTATTTACTTTTCATGATAAATCATCATAACAAATTTAAGGGTTTGATAAATTAATATGGATTTGAATGTATATAAGGGTTTTGAAGTTTTAAGGTGCAACTGATTTACTCCCCCTCTCAATTGTCTTGTGCATTCAACATAATGGTGGCCTTATCCATCTCATTTGCATCTTTGTAGAGAGTTGTGGTGTCTCCCAACATTTCATTCTACAAAATACTATTAAATAATACCTCTACTTTCATAGGTGAGTGAGGCCTTACTGATTCTACTTGTCCTTTGCTTTAACCCAAAGTCATCTTCTTTTGACTTGTTTCTTTTCCCTTCTTCTCTGATGATCCTTTCTTATCAGCTTTTCTCTTCATATGTGCAACAAACCTCTTCTTTTCTTCCTTTATCTCATCTTTATTATCAATTTCAATTATATCAAATCTTATTCTTTTTTAGCTAGCTTCACCTTGTGAAGCATCACTTTTTCTCCTACAAAACAACTGTGGTCCTTATTCTTCTATTTCTTCTTCTTCTTCTACAACATTGATTCCTATATTCTTTTCTTTGAAAGCCTTTTCTTTTTGTCTCTTCTTTACAGGGGCTATATATGGTGTTACAGTAGTGGCAATTTTCTTCTTCTCAACTCTTTTGGTTTGTACAACCAGAGGGGATTTCTCCCTTACTAGAGGACTGGCAATTATCACTCTTTTCTCTAATAGACTTCCTTGTCCCAGAGGACTTCTAAATAGAAGGAGTCTTAGCAATCCTACCAAATATTATTGTGCTTCTATATCCTTCCTTAGCTCTTTCTCTTGCATACTATACTCGTTCCTTTGAAATTCCCATTTCCTTCGCATACATATCAACCATCTTATCAATATTCTTCTTGATTATAGGTTTTCTTTGTTCCATGTGTACTTCCATAGACTTTTCTTCATATGTGCCATGCCTTGCTTTAGTTTCATCCTTCAGACTCTTCAACAAAATTTTAGCATAACCAGTAATTTCATGGTCATTGATCTCATATCCTAGTGCAAGGATCCATAATATCCTCAATTCTACTACTTCCATCATACAATCATCTATTGACACCAAGAAAGTGATTTCATTTTGATATTTTTCATCCATTTTTCTAAGTTTTTTTTTGCTTTCATGCATCCTTCTTTGAAACACTACAAAGGAAGTAGCAAGAGCATCATCTTGTGCCTTCCCATCTCCAAGTCCAATCATATGGTCTCTAATTTGATGTGTAATAGTTCTACCTCTAAGCCATGTCACATTCTGATTTTTGGGTAATTGCTTTAAGAAATAGAAAAGTAGACATACAACCAAAGTCGCATACTTGAATGCATATTTATTTTCCTTAGTTTTCTCTAAATTCTCCATCAATTGTTGCCTAAGTTACTCATAAATATTGTAGTCCACACCATTTTCAACCATCTCATATGCCACATTGATTGCCTTGGAAGATAAAGAATTTTCCCTATTTGTGAAGTAAATTTTATAGCCAATCATCATTTCTACATATCTAATAGGTGGATTTCTAATGGGATTTACTGCTACAGATCTTTTGTCATATGTGGCACTTATGCTCTCCATAACCACTTCATTCTAAACAAATTTTAACATAGGAATTGGTCCAGTAGAGCATAGACTAGTAACCTCTCTTGTCACTTCCTTAATTGTTAACCTAGGCATATCAATCAAGAAAAATTGATCATGCATTCTACTAAGTTCCATTCTAATCCATTTTCTATCAAAATAAAAATTAGGGAACCATTGTCATACATCTAGTTTCTTCGTGACTAGGTTTTACAATTTTGTCTTTAGGGAAAAGTCTTTTCCAGTAAGCTCATTAACCCATAATTCCCCTAACGTAGAATGATCGAATTATTCTATCTTCCCATGAATTTAGATCCTAATCTCCTCAATCAGTAAAACCCCACAAGGGATATGAGAGAATGCGCTTAACGGATCACCTTTTATGGATTTTGTAGGATACTTCTTGAATTCTGGCTGGGGATTTTATATAGTTTTAATTACCCTCAATGTAGCCATTGCAAATGTACTTAAACTACCTTAAAACAATGTTCTTTGTGAAACAAAGGCGAAACGAAGACTATAAATACCTTTTTCCTCACTTTCTGAACTAGGGTTTTGATGCATTGAAACTCAATTCACCTTGAACACTTTGAATTATTTCCTCACTACTCTGCTCCTTCTTGAATTATTTTGTGAAATGAATTTTCCTTAGTGAAATCACTTATAACCCTTTGATTTTACCTAATTTTGCATTGAATGCTTCAAAACATAAACTTTTCAACCCTTCATCTATGTGCACAATCAACTTTTAAACCTCCAAAAACTTCTACATCATCATATTTTCTTCCACAATTTCACCCATAGATAAAGAATGTTGATCTACACCACATATCTTTGTGTAGAGGCATCAACATGTCTTTTTTGGTGGGGGAGAAAAGATTTCAACTAAAACTCCCCCTAAGCCAAAGCATTTAGCTTAGTTTCTAGAGGAAATGTTTGCACCAAACGAGGGTACATATTCTTCCTTGACTTATGTCTCTTCCTTCTTTCTCCATATCGTTTGCATTTCCTTCTTTGTTTCTACCAAATCAATCTTTTTAATTGGTTCATTCCTCTTTACTAGATTATCTTTCCTAGTATTTATGCTTCTACAAAACTTGGATGTGTCTAGGTCTACTACAATTGTAGCATACAACATTCTTCTTAATAGTATTTTGTTCATTCATTCTAGATCTTTATTGATTAGCTTTATGTCCAAATCCATAGCATGTATAATAGTAGCCATTGAAAGATTGAATCATTCTACCATTGTTATAGCCATTCATCATTTGACTTCTGCATTCACTAACTTTATGACCAAATCTTCTACATATAAAATATTGACCAAAAAAGGATGGGACATTTTGATTCATTCTGATTCTACATTACATTGCCTTATGTCCAAATTTATTGCAAGAATAACAAAAACCACTAAAATATGGGTACCTTTATGTATTTGGTTGTCTTGTCAGTGGTCTTCTAGCTTCATTTCTTTGATTCCAGATCTTTCCATTGTTCTTCTTATCTTCAGTCTTCCTTTCAGTATTCGATGTCTAATCTGACTTTGAGCTTTCTCCTATCTCAAACCCTAATCCACCTTTGTCTTTAGATCCTTTCTAATTTGTAACCATCTCATCAAGCTTTGTAGCACTCATTCTGAATTTGTCTTCATGACTCCTTGAGTTCTCCAAATTTGATCTTAGATTTACCACTTCTTTCTCAAGCCTTGTACATTCCTCTGGTTTGGTTTTCACCATTCTATTCAAGCATTCTTCAATTTTTCTATTTTCTTCAACTTGCACTTTCAAACCAATGATGGATTCATTTTCTTGCTTCAATTTCTCACTGACTTCGTTATTCCTTTCTCTGAACTTCTTGATTTTCTCTCTCAATTTTCTAATGCATTTATTTTCTTCTTTGATATTTTCTTTTAGATCTCTATTTTCATCTTTAATCTTTTCAAGATCTTCAAGGGTAATTTTGAGTTCTGCATCTTTGTCAAGCATGAAATCTTCTTCCATGATTCCAACTATTGGAATCTCTTCCAAAGGAATAAGAAATTTTCTATCAGCCATGTGTCCAACCTTCAAGATCTTCCTTAAGTGGTTAAGCTCCTTCCAAGGAACCAAGCTCCAATACAATTTGTTGAATATCCAGAATACTGAGAGAGGGGGGTGAATCAGTATTCTCTTAAACCATTCAAACATTAAACATCCAATCACCAAAGCATATTCAATAGTAATGAAGAAAGAAAGCATGAAACATTCACAACATCACATAACACATGAACACCAAAATTTTTACATGGAAAACCCAAAATGGAAAAAAACACGGTGAGGATTAGCTCACAATATATTATAACCAATTATAGTATATTTACAAAAGTGCTCATTGCAGGTGGACTCATTGTCCACGAAGAAAAATATAGAAGAGAGATGGTGGCTCATAGCCTATTTTGAGTTGTTATAATTGCATCTTTCATATGCATGAAATAAAGTTCCAATGAAGCTCAATAAACTAATTTTACACACTTCATCTGAATAAAATCTAACACTCTGCTTTCCTTTGTATTCGCATCATTTCAATCTTCTACTCAACATTCACAACTTAACTTCACACAACTTTGATAATAATCACATGTTGAACCTTTGCATCACACATCATATATTCATACCATACATCAAAACACTAAAATAATCCAACATATATATTTGCATCAACTCTAACATCAATTAGGTTGGCCTAATTGGATGTAACACCCAAATATAACTTGTCAACTCCAAAACTTTCATACATATCTCAAGCCAAGATTCAAAACTCAAAACAACTTAAAACAGGTTGACATGAACCTATATTAGATCTCATATAATACTACAACACTTATTTGACCTTCACATAACATCAAACTTGTTAGGTCGGCATGACATAAGACCTAAAAAAAAAATCCTTCAATTGTGTGTCCATATCTCGACACGTGGACCTCAAAATTCAATGCCAACTAGAATCCATATTCTACTAGTACCATTTGTAAACTTGTCCTCAAAAGAGAAAATCCAAAAACTCATATGCGAAGAAATGTGGACTCTCCCACACAACCGCACTACACAAAGAATAACTATAATTTGCTAGGCCAATTTTTTGTTACTCATAACATGATGAGATCTTAGAATTAGATACATCTAACATCAACAAAAATAAATTTAGAAGCGTGGAAAAAAAACTTCATTTTTGGACCGGTGCAGACCTAAAAATAATCGTTGTGTAACACTAAATAAGAAGAATTGACACTTAGTCAATTTCCAACACAACTGATATTTTTAGATCAAACCATCATGCAAAATGTATTCCTCAACAGCTCAAAAACCTGTTAAAATTGATCAAAATGGTCTACAACCAAAATTTTCACATAGGTTACAATGTTGACATCAATGAAAACACTGCAACACATCGTTATGTACCTTCCATGCTCATTTTTCCAAACAACATCATCAATGACATTCTTCCAACAATCTCCCCAAAATTCTAACACTTATATCCTCCAACATGCCACCTATGGAAGAAAAGGAACATTTCAAGGTGAAACATATGAACTATCACTAAAACTTGCACCAATATTTATAGGAATACAAGCATCAAATTCAAATGATAAAAAAGGCTCTTAGTAGTTGTCATACTCATACTAGTTAGAATAGAAACTACAAAAAAATATAACTCATACAAGCTAATCATACCTCAAACCAGGGTATAAAAATCATAGATAGAACTTCATACCATCAATATACCAACCCAAAATCTATAATCAAGTCTTTGTGTATCCATCCTCTTGTCTTAATGTAATATACCAATAAAAAAGATACCACAAACAAGGCCAAAAAGTCTACACTAACACTAAAAATTATTTTGGATATAAACATTACACATCTGATTCATCCCACTATAATTAAATGGGTGATCAGCCCATACAACTACATAAATCATAGATCCAAATCCAATGAAACATGCAAACTCATCATCACATTAGTAACTAGCAAATCAGGATATCAAAGAGGACAACCAAACATATATCCAAAAACTCCCACTATATTTGTAATGTCAAATATAAAAATAGATCAATGTATACCAAGTCTACCTATAGTACTTCACATCCAGGATGTGGCTAATTACTCTATTACATAGTGTTAAAAATATATACAATGATATGAAAATCAAGCAAATAAATATGTTGAAATACCTCTCTCATCACTAGTCTCTATAGCTCTCCCAAGTTCTTCACACTCAACCATGTGAATACAAACACCTAAGAAGAATACCATGACCAAAGAGAGAACCTACAAATCAAACCACATCCTTGTTCCACACTAACATGTACCAAGTTGTGTAATGTAAGATCTCCTCCACCATTCCCAAACTGAAAGGATATCAGCATCTAACATTCAAATCAAATGAAAACATGGTAGAAATAGATGTAAACCTCTCATACTGTAGGTAGATCAAACCAACCAATCATTCCCACAACAAACAAAATATTCCCAAAGCCATAAACCATTTCTTTTACCTCTCCAAATAAGTCTTTAAAACTAGATCCGTAGCTCAAGACCAAAACAAGGAGAAAAATGGAAATTCATAAACCATGCATCTTCTTAACCAATTCTTCAAAATGTTTATATTCAAGACCAACTCATATGAGAAGAAAAGATACAAAATAAAGAATGCCTATAATAATCAGGCAGGAAATACCTCTCAGATCATTCACCTATCGAGTAAATCAAGAGTAGGATACAAGATTATCTTGTGCACATAACACCAATCAATGACAATCTTCTCTTCAGGTCTATAATGGATTCACATCCATAACTGAGTGTATGCTCTTTGGTCTTCCTACTAAAATTATCATTAAAGAGTAACCATCTCAACATACAACTACATAAACAAGAGATCTCTTAGCCTCATCCAAGTCTCTCTAGTCTCCATGAGCATCCACCAATCAATCTATACCAACTTCAAATTCAACCCTGAAAAATCATGAAGATCCAAGCAAATGATTAATACTCAAAACCAAAGATAACAAACAAGACCATTGTTAACATTCCAATTATAGAATCAAGAACATAGCATGGCATAATTATCTAACATCACCTTGTAGGATATCACATGAATATAACCATCCATCATCAAATGATGAATCAACATCACTACCAAAGCTCTCACTAAATTGTGTAACCAAGCTCTCCAGGCATTATGATAACCATATCTTAACTAGAGATCCTCCATGGCTCCAGTGTAATCAAATAACTCAACAATATGAGCTCCCAAAAGGTAAAGTACAACCACAATCTCCAAACCAAGAAGATATAATTGCCACACATCCTTTATCAATATAACCAAAGATGTCATGAAACTCAAACTACTATATAAAGGTAGAATCAAATAACTCCTTATGACACCAAAAATTATTGCAAAAGGTCATCCACCTTCTAATAAAATAGTATCCATGACTCGGTACACACAATAACAACAACTTAGAACCAAAATATATAAATAAAGAAGATATTAAACATTATGTAACTGCATAAAGCTCTCACTAAAATTAATAGTGATTTATACATGGCAACATGACCAATATCATTGCCAAAATTCTATTGGAAGTGAACAAAGTTTCTCATGCACCGTAAATTATTGCTAAATAATAAAATAAATAGCTATATCAGTTACTCCCAATAACCATCTCTCATTGCAATAAGCATACCAATATAATAATGGTGACCAAGAATATAGTGTACCAAATAGAATCGACATCAAACAATTTTACAAGATCTACACATATGCAACATATCGAAGGAGAAATATATAATCAATGTTCCAATCTCAAATAACTGAAAAATAAATTAAACCCCACATCAATATCATGAAAAACAAAGATAATCAAGTATAACATGGGGATTTTCAAAACTCAAACACCAAGATCAATGCTAGATCTATTTTTCCAATCAAACACACATAAGAGTAACCATAGATTAATGAGAATCCTCCAAGAATTCATGCAAACTTATAATTGTCTTCATCCAAAACATCTTGAATACAAACTCATCACAAATCTGCATACCATATATTTTAACTAAAATGTAAAACATATAAAACTGTCTTTGTAAATCTGAAATCCATTTAAACATCCAAACATTCACATCAAACTTATCATTTGAATAATGGAATAAGCATAGATATACAATCCTGTATAGGAGTGAATTTGTACCCCTTGTGTAAATTCCCCTTTTCCATACCCTCACCTTATAAAATCAAACTCGAAGGAAAAAATCCACATCATCCACCTGCCTTCCATCCACTTGGCGTTTTTCATGTGTGTCGGTGGGGGAATATTTGTCGGGGATGTGATCGCGGTGCGTGGATGTTTGTGTGGCGCGCTGTCATCCCTAACAAATTCCTGCCTGTGGATTCCACAGGGACGTTACGCTCTCCATTGGGTATGAAACGTAACACCTTTGTGTCGACCAGTTGAACCAAAAATGACTTTGTCCCTCCCAT
This sequence comes from Sequoiadendron giganteum, assembly GCA_007115665.2. NCBI lineage: Eukaryota > Viridiplantae > Streptophyta > Pinopsida > Cupressales > Cupressaceae > Sequoiadendron > Sequoiadendron giganteum. Next base: position 440,737,851 of record CM021106.1, on the reverse strand, counting down.
TTTGATCTTCAAATGTATTCATTTCACATCCATTCAGTCTTCTACGATATTCTTCATAATCTCATTCAACTTCACTTGATTTCTTGAGAATTTTCACAACTCCATTGAGGATTGCAAAAACTTGTTACTCCATCAACCTCATCTTCATATGTGTTGTGCTACCATAGAAGTTACGAGTTTGGAGTCTTGCGAGACCTCCCTTCGTCACTACTGCGACCATTTCGAATTTTCCAAACTTGTTGTCTTGCATTCTCCCTTCATTGACCTTCAGTTCCTTTGGGTGTAGGTGCTATCACTTCACTTTCCTTTGATTATTATGGTTTGATAGAGTAGCATTGTATCTTTTGTAGTGTTCAATATTCTCTTTTTTGTTTCTTTATCATACTTTCTACTTTGTGGCTTTCCTGGTTGTCTGTGGAGGTGGAAACACCAAAACGGGGGTCTAACTACGACAAACCCCTATACAGCCCAACATTTTCCCCTCTCTCATTTGTGTGTAGGTGAAAGTGTGCATGGAGCTCACTGGAAAACTAGAGCTTCAGTGAGTTGATATTCATCACCCTTATCTTCATCTACCTTCTTTATCATTTACGTAGTTGTTTCTCATACTTTATTATTCTATTCATATCCTCAAATCTTTCCAACTAGATGATTAGTAGGTTCCCTGGTATTTTATATTATGTTTCACTCTTTCTAGTTGTATGAACACCAGTGCATCAAAGCAACGCTAGCGCGTCACGCTATCATCACAGACCCTACTGTCGTCCTCGGATAGAAGAGTTGTCTGAGGTGCAATTTGGACTCCAAAGATCGACTCGTCTAGCCCCATTTAGGTTTTTTGATCTGTAGAGTGACAAAAGTGCTTGAGAGTGCTCTCCATTCTTGATTCTTGTCTTAGAAACTCATTAGCTTGAGGTAAGATAGGGAAGCCCTTTGCTCTCGAGTCTCTGTGACCTGGAGCCTTGGTGTGGTTGGTCCCCCTACCTTACATTTTGGTGAACCCAACGTGGACCATTTTGGTTTTGTTTAGCAGTGTTGAAGGGTCCTTTACTCATATCCTAGGAGTATTGTAGGTACAAGTGTTGTGACAAATTTATCCTTGCAACCCAACTTGTGACCCCTAGTTGTGTAGTGAGAAATTTCCTTAAGCATCATAGAACAAAACCTTAATTGGGTCATTGTCCAATTGTGAAACCTTTGGGGGCTCTGTGAAAGTTTTGTTTAGTGCATGTGATGGCTTCCTTTCTACATCTACCTATCCCTTTTGTGCAACCTATGATTAGTTCTCCTAGCATAACCTTCACCTTGTAGGACCGATCAATGGGTTATAATAGAGAGCCATCTCCTCTATGCATCCCCGCATGAATCAACATAATCATTGTAACATGTGTTCTTATTGATCCAACGTGTCGGGTGAATGTGATTACTGAGGAAATTATGTTGATCAATTTCTTGCACAAAGATGGGTATGACGCACTTGAAAGTACCATCTGTACACATAACAAACTTTCTATACCTCCCCTTGGTAGCATCACCTTGTTTGTCCTTATTGGACCTAAGTCAATAAACTTTCTCTTTGACATAATCTCGGGGTCCGAACTCTTCAGAGTGAAACTGGGTATCCCCTGGTTGGTCGCTATGAATGCAGTTCCCTCAATCGTCCATGATGAGCTTATTATGTGTCCTATTTATTTCACCATTACTTATTATTTAATCCATTTTCATGATGTTATAAAATCATTCCTAAGATATTTATGAACTTTACCTTGATTCCCTGAAGCATTAACTATGATAATGATGATTTATAAACGTTTGTATACATTTTAGTTAGTTGATGCTAAATTATGATGATATATTATGATGAATGATAATTATTAAATTTCAAGTATTTTTAGGCGGATTAGAATATCATTTGTGGAAGGAATGAGTTGTTCATGCAACTGAAAAGAAGAGAAACAAGTTGATAGTTGTAAAAATATAGTTGTTGCTAGAAAAGTGTAGAAAAGGTCAAAAACATAGTTTTAGTAAAATAGGCATATCTCCCTCGTTTCTTAATTAAATTCAAAATTTTAAAAATATTTGGAAAGCTAAAAAGGAGGAGCAAGAAACACATAAAGCATTTGAAGAGATACATAATAATAAAGGAGTTATTAATGACAGAAGTTGACTAAGTAAAAAGTGGCGACTGAGAAGGAGTCAAAAAGGAAGTTTCAGTAAAACATGCATATCTCCCTCATTTCTAAATAAAATTAAGATTTTAGAAAATATATATAAATTTGAAAAGGAGGAGCACAAAACCCAAAAATGTTTGAAGAGATTCATAATAATAAAGGAGCACGAATTGACAGAAGTTGACTAAGTAAAAAGTGGCAACTAAGAAGGCAAAAATTTATTCCAACCTCCACCATTTGTTATACTTTGAGTTTTAACTTGAAAAGAAGTTGGATATGGATTGCTAGATATTTATACACATCAACAAATCTCCAACAAATCAATTTTATCATAAAATATTTCAAACAAACTATTTTCCAATCAACCAAATGAAAGTTGTAATAGGACTCTATTGTCCAGTCATTGTATTTGTGTCATTTGAAGAATAATCATTTTCCTTGTTTGAAGGAATGATGGGAGACCTATTAGATGTTTTTTAGCCTATATATTTGAGTTTGTAATCAAGCAAAAAATATAGAAGATAATATAGAAGGAGAGAATTCAGTTTATTACTTTATAGTCACCAATAACCATTATTGAAGGCACCTACAACAAATATTGTGCAGAAAGGTTTCTTTTCAGCATTAACTATGTTTTGTTTAAGTTATTGAATTTTAGTCATTCTTTCACACAATGATGATAGATTAGGAGTCTCTCATGGTATACATACAGTGCAAACCCATCATAAGTTTACAAACCTTGGTTGATAATTTAATGTAGGCTTGCAATGTCAAGTGGATTGTTCAGCTAGGTATACCCCTAAATTGTGTAGTTTCACCAAGTCCACAACACATTAGTTGGTCTCTATAGTGCATAAGTGTTTGAAATTTATCCATGAGGGTTCAGTACATATAATCTATGACACCAGCTATAAACCGTTGATTGCGCATGGTAGCTATTCTCTAGATCAGTTTTGGCTTGCACCTGTTGGTTTGCTTCTGCCTAGGACGGACCTCTTGTACTGAACATATGAGAAGTACAAGAAAGGGTGCTTAACATCTAAGGTGAGATACCCTCCATCTTCCTATGTTGTCTCACATAGGGCTTTCTTGAAAGCCGACAGAGATTTCACCATGGCTCAAAGAAGGGAGGAACAGAAGTGTGCTCGGGGTCCTTCCTCCTCTTTTGTTGTCCCTACCATCGTCTCCTCTCACCCTACTGCAATGTCAATGGATTCTGCTCCTAATCAATTGATAGAGAATCCTATTGTGCCTGCTTGGAAAAAACCCAAGCGTCTGACCTTCGAACTTCCCATCTTACCTATGGTGCCTAGGCCCATTCAATATGGTAAGGGGAAGGCTCCCCATGGGGAGTACTCTATGTCTCAACCTTTGCGACCTCCTACCACTATTGCTCCCAAGGTAGTGAATAGGAAGTGGCCCGCTAGCAAGGCATTAGAGCTGACTCCCCCCATTATTTCTCTAACCTCCTCTCAATCTCTCCCTCCCACTCCCATTTAGGAGTCGCTCCTTCCATCATAAACAACCATGATGGACACTCCAATGGCTAAGAAAGATCCTTCTATCGCATCTCATCTCCCGGCCTCTAGTTCCCAGAGTGATAAAAACTACCTTACGTATGAGCGCAAGCGTCAGTGAAAGGATCTCGTGGCTAAGCAAGCCAGTCTATAGAGGAAGGAAGTGGAGTCGATTGCCCCTTGTTTCGAGACCTACTATGGTGTCCTCCTCTCTTTTCCCCTCTGTTTCAGTTCAATCAGCCTTGGTACTGCTTTTGGCTCATGTTGCGAGCATAAACACCCTTAACCCTAAAAAGGTGCAAGTTTATATTGCTCCTTTGGTTGAGCCCCCTCTCTTAATGTCTCTTTTGGACATCCCACTGTTCCCTAAGCTCATAGACATGTTAAACACCTCGATGGTGTTTGCCATAGTTTTCTCCTCTTTTGCACGTTTTGCCTTGTCTGTGGGGAACTCACATCCTTCAAAAAAACATAAGATGGAAGTTGGCCCCTCCAGCAATGGAGGGCGTAAGAGGAGTCCACCTTCTTCAGAGGGTGGTCCTGCATTAGCACGTGCCATCCTAGTGACAGAGGAAATCCTGGCATCTTTTTAGTTTGTCACTGCTCCCGAGTCACTCAATGAGCCTAGCAGTGAAGCTCGATTGTCACCTCCCTCTCCCATTAAGGTAGCACATGGCACTCATGTGAAGGGCATGTTTAACTCTTTGGAAGAAGTCCCAGCCCTTTCAACAACTTTTGCGAAGTCATTGACCTTTCCTCCACAAGAACTGAGTGGAGAAGACCTCGAGGGTTCTCCTTCCTTGGCTCTTGTTATGGGAGGGTTGGAGGGTTCCCCCTTGACATTTCGCCCTTACAAGCTCATCTGCCTTCCCCGTATAATGATCTAGATTGGGAGGTCAATGACCTCTTGATTGATGAGTGCTATGGGGCACCTCTTCTTTATTTTTAGTGTAGATTGTGTGTGTGTGTGTGTGTGTTTGTGTTCCCCTGTGCTTGTGTTATGTGTTCATGGATGACCCTTTCCACCCCCATAGGTGCTTGGATACAAGAGTTTTTATGTGTCGTAAAAATTCCTCTAATTGTATCATCATTCTTCCTATGTTATGTGTATTGATTTTCAAAAAATTGGGGACGATGCAAAGTGTTGCGATCATTTAGGCTTCCCCTCCATGTTGACCCAAATTTTTATTTTTACTTTAGTTTCTCGTGCATTCTTCATATGGTCTAATTTAGTAGGGGGTTGATGACATTTCATATATATACTATCATTATACTTATATATATTTATAAGCAGCTTTGACCCTAAAATATCAAATCACCCCTATGCCTCTTGTTTATGATGTTATTGTTTCTTTTTATAGTATTTTTATCTTTCTCTCTTCTTTGCTTGATTCATGATGTTGTGGTGTTCATGTGTTGTCCCTTGTGTGTGTGACAACATTGCCACGATGACATCTTGGTATGTCCCGTGGGCCACAACATCACTTTGTCATTCTTGCTTTTCTCTACTTAGGATGTCACATGCCTCTGCATTCAAAATGCACCATCCTAAGGGGCGCTATCATGTCAACTTTGATTTTTAGAAAATGAATTTGTTAGCTAATGAATCTTTTCTCAAAAATCTTTGCAAACTTTCTCAAAAATTACATTCTCAACTTGGACCCCTAGCGAAACGTGTTTCCTTCATCATGGGTTCACAAAGAAAGAACTTGAAAAACTTTCCTTTGAGGAGGGAGCAACTGTTCCTACGAGAGAAGCCTTGAGCTTCCCCTCGTGAAGGGGAATTTCTTCCTTTTGAATTCCTTGATGGAGTGAACATCTTTTTGAAAGGATTCCTTGATGACAAATTGATTTATGAAAAACATTCTCTCACACTTTCAAACAACGCGTCCCTTGAGTGGACCACTCTTTGAAGGTTTCCCAAGGGACCCCTTTGAAAGCTCTTCAATTTTTTGACTATCTGCTTGTTTTCCTATGTGGTTTCTTTTTTATCTTTGACATGTTTTATCTGTGGATTAACATGTTGCTCTGCAAGTGCACTTGTGAAGCTGTTTTCCGGTCTAACTCTACGTAGTCCCCTTACATTGGGCTTACTTCAGGAGAGAATACCTAGGGGGCCTTCTTTATAGGTCTGAGGGCCTATGAAGCGCTTGCATCTTGCAAGATTTATCCATCATTGGTTTGCAGGCCTTCAATGTACTTTGTTCAACCTCATAGTTCTATGGAGTTATGGATTCTTTTGTTCAAACCTCCTCAAGAGAGAGTACATGTGAAGCCCTTTATCTTTCCTACACTTTCAAGCTCACCAGATTTCCATCTACTTCCTCGATGGTTTAAGTATACATTTCTAACTCTTCAATCTACTTTATTGAACACTCATCAATACTCGTGCTTGCTAAAGTGGGGGAAAAATGTATAGGAGTGAATTTGCACCCCTTGTGTAAATTTTCCTTTTGCATACCCTCGCCTTAGAAAATCAAACCCAGCGATGAAATTCCACATCAGCCACCTGCCTTCCAGCCACTTGGTGTTTGTCTTGTGTGTTGATGGGGGAATATTTATCAAGGAAGTGAGCGCGATGTGTGGACGTCTGTGCGGAGTGTTGTCATTCCTAATAGATTCCTGCCTCTAGATTTTGTATGGATGTTACGATCTCCATTGGGTATGAAGTGTAATGCCTCTGTGTCGACCATCCGACCCAAAAATGACTCATCCCTCCCATTTTGATCTTCAAATTAATTCATTTCACATCCATTTAGTCTTCTACAATCTTCTTCACAATCTCATTCAACTTCACTTGATTTCTTGAGCATTTTCACAACTCCATTGAGCATTGTAGCAAATTGCTACTCCATCAACTTCATCTTTGTACGTGTTGTGCTACCATAGAAGCTGCAAATTTGGAGTCTTGTGAGACCTCTCTTCATCACTACTACGGTCGTGTCAACTTTTCCAAGCTCATTGTCTTGCATTCTCCCTTCATTGGCCTTGATTTCTTTTGGGTGGAGGTAGTATCGCTTCACTTTCATTTGCTTATTATGGTTTGCTAGAGTAGCATTGTATCTTTTGTAGTGTTCAATATTTTCTTTTTTGTTTCCTTTATCATACTTTCTATTTCGTGGATTTCCTGGTTGTTCATGGAGGTGGAAACACCCCTATATAGCCCAACATTTTTCCCTCTCTTGGCTATGTGTAGGTGAACATGTGTGTGGAGCTTGTTGGCAAACTGAAGCTTCGATAAGTTGATATTCATCACCCTTATCTTCATCTACCTTCTTTATCATTTATGTAGTTTTTTCTCATACTTTATTATTTCGTTCATATCGTTAAATCTTGTCATCTAGACCGTTAGTAGGTTCTCTATTATTTTATACCATGTTTCTCTTTTTGGTCGTACAGAAGCCAATGCACCAAAGAGATGCCAGTGTACCGTACTGTTGTCCTCGAATAGAAGAATTGTCTAAGGTGCAATTTGGACTCTAGAGATTGACTCGTCTAGCCCCATTTAGGTTTTTGGATCTATAGAGCGAAAAAGCACTTGAGAGTGCCATTCATTCTCGATTCTTATCTTAGAAAACTATTGACTTGAGGTAAGATTGGGCAGCCCTCCATTCTCAGCTCTTCATGACCTAGAGCCTTGGTGTGGTTGGTCCCCCTACCTTACAAATCCCATAGCTGAAAACAAGAGTAAACTGTAACCCAAAAGGAAAACCAAGTTTTCTATGAGCTTATAACATGAAACATATTAGTTCTACAACTCACAAGGAGGTTGGTGGCTTATCTTCCAATTCTTTCATGTAACTAAGGGCTAAAACCATGAAGCCAACATAAGCACTCCATTCTGTAGTCCAAATCAAGGGTATTTCTCCATGTGTCCAAGATATATCTACCCATCTAATATGAACACCTTCCCATTGCACATGACCACAAGATAAAGGAACAAAACCACCAAATAATAGGATAAACATATATTTTAAAACAAGAGCTCCAAGTTACCAAAACATAACCAACTCCATAAATATCCATAATCATGAATTTACAATGCCCAAAATAGATCACATTGACAATATCCATGGCTTCCAATCTCACAAATCTAAAAATAAAGTTAACTCATAGAAAATTCATTGCAATCCCACAAGCTTTCCAACATGCTTCAATTCCTTCTAACAAATTCCCACAAGCTTGCAAAGATAAGAAATCAAAATTGAAGGAATACCTAGAACCAAAATCACCTTCAACTCTAATACCAGATGATAAGAAACAAACAGGCTCTAATAATAATTATTGGGAAATTCAATCTCTATTCAAATATGACTTCAATCGATGAGATAAAATTCTTAGACTACAATAATATGAAAATCTTAAACTTATATGCAAATATGAAATTATGTAACCTTAATATGGAATTACCATGATTAGATCCATCTTCTTTGTGATACCAAAAAACAACCAACACAAAATGCATATAAAAACACTACCTTATGTGAACTTATAACAAAAATATATAAATAATAACATCACCATAATATAGAAGCAATGAGGCACAAATCAACAACACAAGAGAATCACACAACACCAAATTTACATGTAGAAACCCTTGCGGGAAAAAACTCCACCAAGAAGAGAGGCCAAGTATGCATTATCTTCAAATAATGATATTACGATACAAATACTTCCATTTTCATATTTTCCTCCACCATGGAAGCACCTATGCACCTATGAACAACCTCTTTATGCCTCAACATGTCCTTTTTCCTACAATGAAACTCTACATTCAACTATTGCTTATATTTTCCACATCCAAGAGGATGATTTTATAGACTTATGAAGACATATTAAGCCCCAAAAATGGATCCAAAAGATAACCATTCATTCCAAATTTTCCCAAACCTTGCATTACCTCCTCAAAATGCAGAAGGACATTGGTTTTGTCTCCAATACTTTTCCTCCAACTTGGGTGCCCAAACATGGAAAATAAACATTACACTACATACAATAAATGATGGAATACCAAGAGACACTTGTTTCCTCTTTCCAAGCTCCCACTTGGAGAATACAAAAAAACACTCATTTGTCACTTCCTTGTCTTTTATTATCCCATTCTAGGCATCCACATGGGAAAATAATATTAAATATTTATGTCCACAAGTCAACTTTATCGCTACTAGCGGAACACATCACCACTTATGAATGTAATACAAACAATGGTGAGAATTAATATTATAAAATATTTTCCAAATACACCCTAAGTGCCTAAAGACACTTTAAAAGGATGTTAGAACCATGCAATATGACATAGGATTTACAAGGTAGATGACACCTTAATCCTAAAACTTGATAGTGTTGTTATCCAAATAATAAGTGTTTTTTAAAGCTTAAGAATTATATTTTCATTTTTTTTTGACTCAAGACATTAAAAAGTGTCAAAGCTACTTACCTTTCCAACCTATGTGTTTAGAGTTCAACCTTGAATTTTTTAGTTTTATAAATTATAATAATAGAGGACCTATATATCACTTGAGAAAGATTAGGAAACAACCAATCCTTTCGAGTTCAAAGACTAAATCATCTCCTTAAAAAAAAAAAAAAAGAACATAACAATACGATAGGAAGAGAAAGGAGAGAAAACACAAAAAACAACCTTGAGGATCAATCTGAAAGGAATTTTGATATGATTATTGAAATGATGGCACAGTTGCTTCACAAGATGCACAATAACATTAATATGCCTAGACAACTAATGGGTGAATCAAGCACTTATGAGGGTAATGATGTTGATGAAACTTATAGCCACGCATAAAGGATTATTCTAATTTTAGATAAAAGATCCACCTAACCTACCTTTATGAATAAGGAGGAAAAGGCCCTAAATCATGAAGCTCATAACTCACTATTTTATTATATTATAGCTTTTCATGAAGAATACAAATATCTTCTTAAGGATATCCAAAGTGAAATGTTATTCTCAAATTATATGAACATGAAGAAGTCCCATAATGGTTACAAACTTGATCCATGGACATAATCCTTTAATACATACATGTAACAATATTTAGGTAATTTGACACTCTCTCCCTATGATGAATCTAATAGATCCTCATATCATGTATGGGTACATAAGCTAAACACATACTTATCTATCAAACCGATGACAAAAGATGAAGAAAGCAAGTTTTCCACATTGCATTTAAAGGGTGTTGCACATTAGTGGTGGTGCCACAATTTGATAGCTCAAGGTCATAGATCCATCACCTCATATGATGAATTCTAAAAAAATATATTGAGAGGTTTGATTGGGAGTATCTCAAAGTGTATTTAAAATATTTGAACTAGCTTGAGTAATGTTCTTAAATGGAGAAATATGTTACAACAAATATTTAGAATTTATCATTAATGGTGTCATACATCACAAAGAGAAGATTAACTATTCTCTTAATCAAATCATTAATCAAATATCTCAAGGGATTGGTCAAATCCTTTGAACCACCTACCCTAAAAGAGGCCATCAAGCAAGCCTGGGAATGGGGAGACTTACATGCTAAAAATAATCTTTAGACCCAACCCTTCATTCCAAATAATCCTTTTCCAAAAATATACAAAAAACCAAGGGTTTCCCATCAAATAAAACATTTATGAAAATAGTGAATTTATGATGAATAAGTTATGCTTTAACTACAATGAGCCATGGTCACCTAGACATAGATGTCTTGGTAAAGGAAATTTTTTATGCATTGAGGTGAGATCTAATGATGAATCAAGATCTAAAGAACCTAAACCACAAAGTAAATAATAAATTAAATAGGGGATTAGCGAAGAAGAATACCAACCAAAAGAGAAATGATAAATTTTGGGAGGCACACTTGCCATATTGTCTAGTACTTTAAGGTAAATCCCTTTTGAATTTGTGGGGTGTTTTTGATATCAAAGGTTGAATATATCCATGGATACTAGTATCACTCATAACTTCATAGATGAGGGACTAGTTTCCATGTGAGGCATTGAGATGAAGGACTTTGAATGGTTAGTGTAATGGTATCCAATGATTTCACTATCTAATGCATAGAAGTATCTCTCAGCCAAATATTAATCTAGGAGGTTATGATATGAAGGATGATTTCTATGTTGTTAGCATGGAAGACATGAATATGGTCATATGTATTTGATGGCTACACTTATTAGGAGATATCACACCAAATTTCTAGACCATGGAACTAAAGTTTTAATTACAGTAAAAAGAATTGATATTGTGAGGAATGAAAAATAAAGCACCAAGGATTGTATTTACCAAGAGAATTGAGAGGATTTTCTACCATGAGCCAAAAACATTGGAAACTTAGTGTTTGGTGACTATAAAAAAACCCACCAAAGTAAATAAGGCATATCATATGGATGTGCAAAGAATCTTGGATAAGAAAAGGAAAGTGTTCAATAGCATTCCTCCAAGAAGACCATTGAACAGAGGCTTTGAGCATGTTATTGAGTAGGATGAGGTTTCTAATCTCGTCAACACTACTCCCTACCACCACCCTAAGAGACATAAGGAGGAAATGAAAAAGGAAATTAAGGAATTTCTAGAAATGGGGAATATTGGACCTAGCTCAAGTCCCTTTTCTTCCTCGATAGTTTTTATGAAGAAGAAAGATGGCACAATGTAAATGTGCATTGACTATAGGGAACTGAACAATAAAACTATAAAGAACTAATACCCCATTCCCTAGATCAATTAATTGATAAATGAGATTCATAGATCACTCTATTTCTCAAAAATAGATCTTATAGCAAGCTACCATTTAGTCAAAGTCCTCAAGAAGGATATTCATAAGATAAAAAAATTATGTCACTACAAACACTGATTTTTTGGTCATGCCATTTGATTTTGACAAATACTCCAATAAATTTCCAATTATGCATGAATATTTTTTGTGAGAAACTAAGTAAGCTCATCCTTTCCATATTTGATGATATTTTTTGCAACAAGATGTGGGAGGAGAACCTACAACATATTGATGAAGTGTTGGGAATTTTGGAAGCATAAATACTATTTGTTAAAGAGTTGAAAAGTGTGAATTTTATATAATAAATATCTTATATCTAGGTCACATCATCAATGTAAATGGGGTTTAGGTGGATATGGAGAAGATCAAATAAATTCAAAACTATCGTTCCCTAAGGACTTGGACATAGTTGCAAGGATTATTTTTCCTTTATAGCTACTACATGTATTTTGTTAAGGGTTTTTCCCAACTAGTTGCACCCTTAATTAGCCTAAAAAAGAAGGTATATTTCCATGGAATGAGGGTGTATAATGCATAGTTTATAGACTAAAATAGGTAATGAACTCATTTCCTATGTTATCAATTATGAATTTTACCATTCCTCTCACACTAGAATGTGATGCATTGGGATAATTAATTAGGTCCATGCTCATGAAAAAAATCACCTAATTACTTTGAGACTCAAAAATCATAAAAGTGGAAATGTAGTTATTCATCTACAGTAATGAAATCCTATCCATCATGCATGTTTTAATAAAATACGAACTATACTTGAGGTTGATTTGTGGTCAAAACTAACCATAACAGCTTGTGGTATTTTCTCAACCAAAAGGCTCTTGATGAGTGGAAAAAAAGTGGATGAGAAAACCCTAGTCCTATTACTTTGATATTGAGTATGTTTAAGGGAAGAAGAATGTTATTTTGTATGCTTCATCTAGATGTTTGAATATATTTATCATGTATTGTATCTTCGTGGATTGGAAGAATGAAATCATAGGAAAAGTATTTCAAGAACACATTTGCAATTAATATATTGGAAGTGAAGGTATTGGACAACAAGTAAAAAAATTATAATAATCTCATTCTCTATAAGGGAAGATTCTACTTTGTGCAAGAATCGAGGATGAAGGGAAATATTTTATGGGAAGTACATGAAACTCCCTTGGCAGGAAACCCTAGGTACTTCAAGACCTAAAAATAGATCAAGGAAAGGTTCACATGGAAGACACTCAAGGATGATTTCCTTAGCCATATCAAAGATGTTGAATAGGAAAACTGAGAGGGGGGTGAATCAGTTGTAGCAATTTTAACCTTTAAAACTTCCACTAGAGGTTAGACCAATTATCATTCACAAATCCATTACTCTGCTAATGTGATTAATCATTAAGTGTAAAACCATAAATTGAAAGAAGTAAAATCATACACAATAACACCAGGTTTATTTGGAAAACCCTATAAGGGAAAAACCATAGTGAGGATTAGCTCACAATATAGAGAATATTCAAAAATGAATAAAAAGGCTCACTACTAGAAAGGCTCATTACCAAAACATGACTTACTATCTAGAACAGGACTCACTGTCCAATAAGGGTTAACCACCCGAAGGGCTCACTACCATAGAACTAAAAAGAAGATAAAAGAGAATAGTTATAGAGAAAAAACTATCTCAATGTAACCAATATTTCCACCATAATTCACTCAGTCACTTTTAGACACACACACAAGATGTCAAATGACTTCAGCTCACTACCTTTGGAACCCTAACTAGAAATTCACACTGATCTACTCAAACTCGCATCACACTCATACTATTTCGCATCTATCTCATATTTATCTTGCTTGCATTCATCTTTCACCAAAATCTCAACTTGTACTTATACATTCTTCAACCTTGAAACTAATCCAAGATCGGTCATACATCATTTATAAATTCAAATTCAAATTAGGTCAGTGCCAAAATATTCTACGATGGAATTAGAATGAGGGTGACCCAACACATACTTAATGAGTACCTAAATAAGTCTCAACACACTTCACCACACTTCATGAACTTTGAAATTAGTGCTTAACACAAGGTCATCCAACACTCGTGTAAAACACATACAACAATTAAGCACACACAACCTTAACTTGATCAAATATCTTCGAATAACAAAATTAACTTGAACATGATCATATCAGCTTATCTTCAGAACTACAAGTCCTAAAGCCACAATTTAGAGAAATCTGGAGCAACTACATTTCTCCCAGACCACAACCGAACACACCAAACTATACAATCACATATTGGTGAAAATATCTCACACTATACAACAATCTAGAAGCCCAAATTCTAGATATAGCAACCATCAACAACCATGATCCTCACAAGAATAAGATCACATCTCAAAGCAAAACCCAAAGTAAACATTGAATACCTGCACACTTTCTCTATTACAATTTTCTTAATATCCTCGGCATATATAGTTAATAACCAACTTCCATGACATCAGTGACAGTTGATAACCAGTTAACCAGTTGACATCAATGACAACACCTTCATACTTGCAATGATCTCCCCCTTTGTCATTGATGGCAACACATGATGTGAAAAAATATCAAAGACAACACAACAACTCTCAATCTCCAAGAATGCTTTCTCCCCCTTACTTTTTCTTTTTCACATGATACTTTCTCCTTACTTTTTATTTTTTCACATGATACTCTCTCCTTACTTTTTATTTTTCACATGATACTCTCTCCCCCTTTGACATCAATGGCAAAGGCAAAAAAAATTACATTGTTTTCATCCTTTGACATTAAGAACATTTACTAGAACTAAATACTCCCCCTTAGGAGTACACCCAAACACTTCTTCAATGATTAAATGTGACACTACCTCCTCCCCCTGAGAGGTAGCCACCAAACATCAGTCCAGAAGAAAGATAGATCCACTGGACTGATGCATCTCCATATGCATATAGTTCAAAAAAGGAGGGGCAATGACCCCTAACTTTTCCTAGAGATACTCAAAAGTATCTTTAGGAAGAGCCTTAGTAAATATGTCAACAATCTGATCCTTCAGTGGTATATACTCAAGTTTTACTTCATTCTCCATGACCTTCTCTCTCAAAAAGTGATACCTTATAGATATATGCTTTTTCTTTGGATGCATCACTGGATTCTTTTAAATATTAATTGCACTTGAATTATCATAGAAAATAGAAATGGGATCATCATACATTAATCTAGTATCCTTGAGTGTTTGTTTCATCCATAAAAATTGTGTGCAGTAGGATGCTACAACAATATACTTAGCCTTTGTAGTGGACAAGGAAACTGAATCTTGATTTTTACTCAACCATGACACCGATCTAAAACCAAGAAAGAATGCACCACCAGTTGTACTTTTTTTCTCATCAAAAAAACCTACCCGATCTACATCTATATAAGCACTTAGTGTAAAATCAGTATCCCTAGGATACCACAAGCCATAATCTAGAGTGCCATTCAAATATTTGAATATCCTCTTAATAGCAACAACATGTGTTTCTTTAGGATCTTCTTGAAATATAGCCACAAGACAAATTGCGTGCATGATTTTCGGTCTAGTAGTAATTAAATACAACAGTCTTCCAATCATTGATCTGTATTTACTCTAATCAGCCTTAGGTGAATCATCATCTTTACTCAATTTGTAGCCAGTCACCATAGGAGCGCATATCAGTTTGAAACCATCCATCCAAAACTTCTTCAACATTTCTTTTACATATTTTGACTATGAAATAAAAATCCTTTTTTTGTTTGATTGATTTGTAGCCTAAAAAAATGCATATCACCAAACATAGACATCTCAAACTCTTTTTTCATCTCTTCATCAAACATCTTGTACATTGTTTCATTTCCTCCAAAGATAATGTCATCAACATTTACAACCACTATCAAGATTTTGTCATCTTCAATTTTGAAATAAAGATCATTATTTGTCGTACCTTTATTGAAACCTTGTTGAATCAAATATTTGTCTAACCTTGCATACCAAGCTCTAGGAGATTTCTTCAATCCATATAAAGTTTTATTTAATCTGTTGACTATATCTGATTGATCTGACAACTTAAATCCTTTTGTTGTTCCATGTACACTTCTTCTTCTAACTCACCATTCGGAAATGTTGACTTTACATCCATTTGATAAACTTTAACATCTTTATAAGCAAAAAAACCTAAAAAAAATCTAATAGGTTCCATCCTGGTCACCAGAGAAAAAGTCTCCTGAAAATCTATACCTTCTACTTGTGAGTAACCCTTACACACAAGCCTTGCTTTATTTCTAACCACTTGTCCATTCTCATTCAACTTGTTTCAGAATACCCATTTTGATCCAATTATGTTTTTATCTGTCGGTCTAGGGACCAATTCCAAGGTTTGATTCTTCTCGATCTGCATAAGTTCTTCTTTCATTTCTCTCATCCAATGCTCATCTTTATATGTTTCACTTACTGTCTTAGGTTCAACTTCAGAAAGTAAACAAAAATTCATTTTAGCAGTAGCAACAACAACTATACTTCTTGTCAATACTCCTTTTCTCTTGTCTCCAATGATTTTATCTACTAAATTATTCTTTTGCACATATTTAGGTGTCTTTGGGGACACCACCAGAGCTTCTTCTTCTTCATTCTACTTTTCTTGTTCTTCCACAACAACTTCTACTTCTTTATAATCAAGTTCATCTGATACATAGCCATCAACTTCAATTGAATTCTTTAATTCTTCATCCACCTTAACATTTGGGCTTTCTACAATCTTTCTTAGCCTTTTATTGAAACATTTGTACGCTTTGCTTCTAGTAGAGTATCCAAGGAAGATACCCTCATCACATCTAACATCAAACTTCCCCAAATTTTCTTCATCCCATAAGATATAACATTTGCTTCCAAATACCTTTAAATACTTGATAGTAGGAATTCTTCCACACCATAGCTCATGGGGGGTCTTTGTGTTGTTGGATTTTTCTTGAACTCAATTGAACATGTAAATAGTAGTGTGAATAGATTCTCTTCAGGGAACTCCCAGTAGACCTGCCTCCATTATCATTGATCTAGTAGCTTCTTGAATCATTCTATTCTTTATTTCAACAACTCCATTCTGCTGAGGAGTTATAGGGGCGGGAAATTGCCTCTTTATTCCATGAACTTCATAAAACATATTAAACTCATTGGAGGTGAATTCACCACCTCTTTCCTGGACCTCAAACATTTTATTCTCAAATTTTCTTCATTCTCAACCATAGCTTTAAATGCCTTAAATATTTCTAATGCATCATATTTCTCTCTAAGAAAAGTAACCCGTGTATATCTAGAGTAATCATCAATCAAAAGCATAAAATACATGTCACCTTGTAGAATTATCACTCTTGTAGGACCACAAAGATCTATATGAATCAAATCCAGTAGTGCAGTAGTATATTGTTCCTTTGACCTAAAGCAGTTTCTAGCTTTCTTTCCAAACTGACAATCCTTGCAAATAGTATTAACAAGCTTTGTAATCCTTGGTAAATCTCTCATGGCTTGTACATCACGAATTCTTATCATATTATCAAAGTTCATATCACACATCCTTTGGTACCATAACCAACTATCATTAATCTGAGACATAAAACAATGTTCATCAACACCCTTAAGTTGATAAATATTTCCTTTAGACTTCTTACCTGCAGTAATTACTATTTTGGATGCTTTCCTAATTTCACATCTCTCATCCTCGAATACAAGATTATATCCTTTACTACACATTTTTCCAACACTCAAGAGATTGTGCCTTAAACCCTTAAGATAGTAGACATCATCAGTATTATGCTTGCCATCAAAACTGACTGAACCTATTCCACAAATCTTAGCACCAGTATCATCTCCAAACTTAACTAAGCCTCCATCATATTTTTCAAGTTTAAAGATCTTACTTTTATCACCGATCATGTAATGTGAACAACCACTATCAACAACCCAGTAGTTATTTTCTTATTTAGCATGAAGGGAAAAGATATCAGTATCTTCAACTTTCTCCAGAGCACTTTCCTTCACCTGTCTCCCAATTTTAGTAGAAGTACATTCATCTTTTATAGCTAAGAATAAGCATTCATTATCATCAAAATCTCTATAATTAGACTCTTCATCAGAAATACCAACATCTTCATTTACATAATATGCTCTCTTAATCATCTTGCATTTGTTTTGTTTGCTTACTCTATATTTATTCTTCTTAGCTCCTTCTGGACAACTTGAAGCATGATGACCTATTCCTCCACAACTAAAGCATTTGAATGGTAACTTACCTTCATACTTACCGAAGCCCTTTTTCATCCTTCTTACAAAGTTAGCTTCCACTTCATCAAAATTCTCTTCATTCGGATCTTCAACATTTGCAGCTCTAAAAGCAATTTATTAATTCAATCCATTTCTCAGGCTAGGATTTCTCATTTCAAATGATGTTAGAGTACCCAATAACTGATCTTTAGTATAAGTTTTGTAATCTAAAAATTCCTCAATAGCTGACACATTTTCACTATATGTGTCAAGGAGAGTTCTAAGAATCTTCTTCACAATATTGGATTCATCCACTGTAGCACCTAGTCCTCACATTCCACCTACCAGCTCATCCACTCTTTGTACATAGGATTTAATGTTCTCATCTTTATACATATGCAGGATCTCGAATTGTGCCTCTAAATTTTGCAACTTTGCTTCTTTGACCTTTTCATCTCCTTCATGAATCTTTTCCATGAAAGGAAACTGATCTCCATGAAATAAGGATAAGACTCCTCATACATGGAGTGGTGGTGAGTTATCCTAGACCTCTTTAGCAGTCTTCATATTTGTGACTTTAATTAATTCAAAATGAGAGAGACTATTCTTTGTAATGAAATTTGCCTTATTGTTTTCTTCATGCGCCTTGATTTCATCAGTTGTACTCGGATCATTAGCAGGAGAAGTGTATGCAGTCTTATAATATTTATAAACATCATATCCACAATATTTCAGATATCCTTCCATCTTTGTCTTCCAAAAGGCATAGTTAGTCCCATCGAACCTAGGACACTCAATAGTGATCTTGCTCACCATCGTGAACCTTCCTTAAGCAGTTAAGCTCTTCTCCAAGGAACCAAGCTTTGATACTGATTGTTCAATAAGACAACTAAGAGGGGGGTGAATAAGTTGTAGTAATTTTAACCTTTAAAACTTTCACCAGGGGTTAGACCAATTCTCATTCACAAATCCTTTACTTTGCTAATGTGATTAATCATTAAGTGTAAAAGTAGAAAGTAAAAGAAGTAAAATCATACACAATAACACCAGATTTACGTGGAAAAACCAATAAGAGAAAACTGCGATAAGGATTAGCTCACAATATAGAGAATATCAAAACCGAATACAAAGGCTCACTACCAGAAAGGCTCACTGCCAAAATAGGACTTACTATCTGGAACAGTCCATGATTTGTCCAATAAGGGTTAACCACCCGAAGGGCTCATTACCACATAATTACAAAGAATATAGAAGAGAATAGTTATAGAGAGAAAACTATCTCAATGCAACAGAGATTTCCACCATAATTCGCTCACTCACTTGCAAACACACACAAAAGATGTCAAATGCCTTCAGCTCACTACCTTTGAAACCCTAACAAGAAATTCCCACTGATCTACTCAAACTTGCATCACACTCACATTATTTTTCATCTATCTCACATATATCTTGCTTACATCTATCTTTCACCAACATCTCATCTTATACCTTCTTTAACCTTGAAACTCATCCAAGGTTGACCATACATCATTTGTAAATTCAAATTAAAATTAGGTCGACACCAAAACATTCTATGGTGGAATTAGAATGAGGGTGACCCAAACACATACTTAATGAGGACCTAAATAAGTGCCACACTTCATGAACTTCAGAAGTAGTGCTTAACACAAGGTCGACCAACACCCATGTAAAACACATAGAACAATTAAGCACACACAACCTTAACTTAATCAAATATCTCTAGATAAGAAAATTAACTTGATTATGATCATATTAGATTATCTTCAGAACCACAAGTTTTGAAGCCACAATTCAGAGAAATCCAAAGCAACTACATTTATCCTAGACCACAACGAGACACACCAAACTGCAATCACATACTAGTGAAAATATCCCGCAATGTACAATGATCTAGAAGCCCAAATTTTAGGTATAGTAACCATCAACAACCATGATCAATCTATTTGAATCTCACAACCATAGGAGCACATCTCAAAGAAAAGCCTGGGGCAAACAATGAATACCTACACACTTTCTCTATTACAATTTTCTCAATATCCTCGACATATACAACCAATAACCAACTTTTATGACATTAGTGACAACAACAACTAGTTAACCAATTGACATCAATGACAACACCTTCATTCTTGCAACAAAAGAATGCATTATTTTCTAAAAGAATAAAATAGAACAAACATTCGCTACAAGTATTTTTCAGCCCTTATCCATTTTAAATTAAAAATGAGAATATGTTTCAATGGATTTCATCACAAGATTTCTACATTCAAAGGTAAAAACTATTTTTTGTATTGATAGACTAAAAAGTATGCACATTTATTTCTCATATCTTTAGATTTTAAGGTGCCACAAGTGGTTGATTTGTTCTTCAAGTAAGTGACGAAACTCCATGGACTACCTAAGAGAATCTGAAGTAAATAAAATCACTTCATGAGTTTGTTTTGGAAAGAGTTATTCCTTTTGGTGGGGATTGAGCTCACCACCAACACTATCTACCACCCAAAAACAAATGGCCAAACCAAGATTATGCATATATGGGTGGAAGGCTATTTGAGAAATTATGTTGTTAATTAGCAAAAGATATGGATCAAATGGCTCTACTTGGGGGAGAACTATTACAATGCCACCTACATTTCTCCCATACCACAGCCAGACACACCAAATTGCATAGTCACATACTGGTGAAAATATCTTACATTGTACAATGATCCAAAAGCCCAAATTCTCGATATAGCAACCATCAATAACCATGATCAATATATTTGAATCTCACAAGCATAGGAGCACATCCTAGAGAAAAACCCAGACCAAACATTGAATACCTGCACACTTTCTCTATTACAATTTTCTTAATATCCTCGACATATATAGCCAATAACCAACTTCTATGGCATTAGTGACAACAACAACCAGTTGACATCAATTACAACACCTTCATACTTGTAACAAAATAATGCTTTATTTTCTAAAAGAATAAAATAGAACAAACATTCCCTATAAGTATTTTTCAGCCCTTTTCCATTTTAGAGTAGAAATGACAATGTGTTTCAATGGATTTCATCACAAGATTTCTAAATTCAAAGGTAAAAACTATAATTTTTTATTGATAGACTAAAAAGTATGCACATTTCTTTCTCATATCTTTATATTTTAAGGTGCCACAAGTGGTTGATTTATTCTTCAAGTAAGTGATGAAACTCCATGGACTACCTAGTAGAATCCTAAGTAAATAAAATCACTTCATGAGTTTGTTTTGGCAAGAGTTCTTCCTTTTGGTGGGAACCGAGCTCACCACCAACACTATCTACCACCCAAAAATAAATGGCTAGACCAAGATTGTGAATATATGGGTGGAAGGCTATTTGAGAAATTATGTTGTTAATTAGCAAAAAATATAGATCAAATGGCTCTACTTGGGGGAGAACTATTACAATGTCACCTACCAAATTTTAATCAAGATGACACCACTCATGACCTTGTATAAAGCCCAAATCTTCATTGATCTCATTTTGGCAAATAGAAGGGTATTAGGAGCAAGTGATGTGATCAAATAGAACCAAGACTATAAGTTTAACCACTCAAGTATAATATCTAGTATGCTCAGAATAAATAGAAAATAAGTAGGGTGTCATGGGATCAAGAGAAAATTTGAGATTAGAAACATAGTTTTTATGATATTGCATCCATATAAGCAATATTCCTTAAAGTAAATTAGATTAGAAAACCTCAAACCATATTTCTACATACCTAACAAAGTTTTGAGAAGGATTGGTGGAGTGGACTATGAGCTAGAGATGCCATAGGGAAAAAAAATATACATAATATTTTCCATCTTTCTTGCCTCAAAGTGTTAGGAAAACATATATAACCCTCATATGAATTTCCTCCAATTAATGAGGGTGAAAAAGTGGTTTTGATATCTAAAGCAATCATGAATGTAAGGGAGAGGAAGCTCAATAATAGAAGCACCAAAGAGAACCTGATTTGGTAAAAATATCTTTCAATAGAGGTTGTAACATAGTAAGGCCCGCATATATTAAAACATTTAAACTTGTTATTGATCGAGGATAAGCAATTTTAAGGGGGTGGAATTGTTATGTCTTATTTTCTAGTCAATACAAGTTTGTACATATTATTCATATGTTTATGTCTTCCCTATTTCCATCTATTGTATGTTTTACCTTCCAGAGTATGCATGTTATTCCAAATATACTCCCCCCTTCTTTATATTGGATTTTTAAACTTTCCCTTAATAGCATGTCATTGCTTGACTCTCAATGCTTTGACCTACAGTATGTATCTAGTGGTATGATTGATCCTTGATCCTTGATATTTCTTCTTGTGTTCCCATATCCCTCATAATATCTTAGCACATGTCATGTCATTTCTAGTAGTTTATTTTTTTTTGTCATCGTGAACATCAAGAAATAATGACTTAGGCATATACAAAAATCCTATTCCCGACCATGGTAAAGGAAATGATATAGGGAAGTCTAAAACCTTCAATTCTGTCAATCACACCTATGACAATGTCGTAGGATATATACATGATGATAGCAATTGTATCTCAATCATCACAATATCTGGGTAAAATCTTGAGTGTGGAGTCAACACGTGGAGAGGGAAGGTCACCATTTAAGGGGCTCCTTCACAACTGAAGAGAAAACAAAAGTAAATCTTGTAGACTATAGCCTTATATACCACCTTGAGAAGACACCAACACATATTTATATTCCATAACTCTTGATGATATCCCCTGCACACAAAGATATCTTAGATAAGGCTCTATTATCATCATTTGTCCCTACTAATATAGATATTGAACAATTCCAAGCTATGGTAGGACACATCGCATCCACTTATCGATCGATATTCATATAAAAGGACCTCCCATCCCAATTATTCCATAATCACGCTTTAAATATTGAGGTCTACGTCCATAAACATAAGGTCAAGAGAGTTTTGGTAGATGGAGGTGCAGGTGTAAACATATGTACCCTTCAATTGGTAAAACATTTGGGCTATTCAGATGAAATTAAAATATCCAAAGGCACGACTATTAGAGATTATGATGATAATGAGTGAGATTTAGAAGGAACCATAAGGTTACCCATACAAGTTGGTCTCGCTACAACAAAAATAATATGTCAAGTCTTAGATCTTGACTTACCATACAATATCCTTCTTGGCCACCCATGGATCCATGCCATGAAGTCCATGGTTTTCACCTATTGTCATTGCGTGAAGTTTCCTTATAATGACAAGAAAGTAACAATTCATGGTGATCCTGAACCCTTCTATTAGTACAAGAGTATGGAAGACAAATACTATAGACTACTTCAAGTTCCTAAGAATGATGAAGTTCCACCCTCAACTTCTCATATTGAGGTCTACGTCCATAAACATAAGGTCAAGAGAGTTTTGGTAGATGGAGGTGCAGGTGTAAACATATGTACCCTTCAATTGGTAAAACATTTGGGCTATTCAGATGAAATTAAAATATCCAAAGGCACGACTATTAGAGATTATGATGATAATGAGTGAGATTTAGAAGGAACCATAAGGTTACCCATACAAGTTGGTCTCGCTACAACAAAAATAATATGTCAAGTCTTAGATCTTGACTTACCATACAATATCCTTCTTGGCCACCCATGGATCCATGCCATGAAGGCCATGGTTTTCACCTATTGTCATTGCGTGAAGTTTCCTTATACTGACAAGAAAGTAACAATTCATGGTGATCCTGAACCCCTCTATTAGTACAAGAGTATGGAAGACAAATACTATAGACTACTTCAAGTTCCTAAGAATGATGAAGTTCCACCCTCAACTTCTTATGTTGATCCATCAACATTAGCTTATACATCCAAAGTTCAACACACACACTCTACAATCAAAGTGCAAATCAAAGAAAATGGTTGTGATGATTACGACCTAAAGGATTCTTTCTACATGGTACAACTGCCACTTTATCCAAAGACATATGGTCACCCCATCACATTGAGAAAGTGTCCAAGATAATCAAGTTTAAACCTACTATATTTAAAAACTGGGGAGAAATAAACATATAAATCATAGATGGAGATATATCTAAGTGGATATATCATAAGGAACAAGAGGAACCTCCCATTCTTGTTGATCAGAAGAGAAAAAGATATCATCTAATGAAGAGCATGGGCTACACAAATATCGAGGAACTTGGATTAAAGCAACAAGGTATGTGTGAACCCCTCATTCTACAAAAGTGATCGAAGAATAAAGGTCCTGCATATAGCCTAAACAAAAAAGTGACTCCTCTTCTCGAGGATATCTTAAATGAGGAAGTTGAAGCTTCTTCTTGGTACAACCCCTTTACTAGAGAAAATATTGAGGATTTACCTATGTGCATAATAGACTTATTTGATAATTATTCCATATACACCATTACCACCACATATTTTACATCCCCTACCTAAGACAATGAACTTAAACTCATATATCCTCAACTCATCAACGGGTACCAACAACAAGCATCGTTTCTAGATTTATTCAAGAATGATGAAGCTATCACATAATTCATGGGACTTCAAGATGATGTACATTTGGGAGATCATAAAGTAGGTTTTGATATTGAACTTGACACCTCAACATACTATGGTGATCAAAATGAATATTTCAGTTGCAAAATCAAAAATTTAAAAATCAAAACAAGATCCCCTTGTGAAAACCACAAAGTGGCATATTCAGGTCACGAAATAGTAAAAATAAAGGACATCCAAAAGCGAAAACCTCTTTGAGGTGCCTGAGGATGGAGGATTCAATCTCCTAGGTGTTGTAATTGGTCAAGAAATGTCAACGGTTCTTATGGAAGAAGTGTAACCATTAAATGTGTGAAAAACTAAGCAACCGCAAGAGACCTTGTATTCTACATCCTTAGACGATGAAGAGAAAAAAAATCTAGCAACTTTCCTCAAAGAAAGAAAGATCAACTTTGATTGGTCATACTTAGATATTTTAGGACTTGACACTTCATTGGTAATGCATCACTTAATATTGCATCCTAATGTGAAACCATTGAAATAAAAACTAAAGAAAATGCATCCATGTTATCGCATTTTTGGTAGCTACCTTTCAAAACGCATCTACCCCCTTAAGAAAAGTTGATTGCATCATGTTTTCTTCTTTAAGCATTGGTTTTTAAAGTTGTGTCAGGTGTCGATCGAGTTTTCACAACACCTTTCCCACCTAACTATCTAAAGGGTCTAGTTTAAAATGTCTTTGTGTTGAATTTTGTCAAGTTTTGATAAGTTGTTGGGTCCTGTGGTGGTTCTCATAACCTAGGAATATGCCAATGGAAAGGAAGGAAATTAAGCGAAATCAAGTTCATTTCAGAACTCAAATTAAGGTTTGAAACATTTATCAATTCCTGACAAGGTTCTAAAAACCTAACTCATTCCTACAATGGATTCTCTAAAAATCTAAGTGTTTTCCTAAAAAGAGGCTTTATCAAAATGGGCCCTAAAAGTACTTTGAGATTGGTCTTGTGCGGGATTAGTGAGGTGGTTTTTCTAAACTAAAGAGGACTTTGAAAGCATTTTGTAAACCTCAACGAAATTTTGGCATTCATGCATTTAAGCTATTATAAGCTATTATCTCAGCAGTTTAAAAAATTTAAGAAAGAAATAACAACACCAAAAACAAATGCATTGCAAAGATAATGTTTAAGTGAATACATAACCATTAATACACATTGTAAATACGGAAAGTAAAGAATTGCATTGTAGAAGAAATGAAAAACATAGAACTAAAAGTGAATAATCTCACAATTATCACATCACATGAAGCATATTTGAAAGCCAAAAAGATTATATATATATATATATATATATATTCATTGTATTACTAGCCAAAATGGGAGATTTTAGTACATGGGTGTTTTAGACACAAAGGGTAAAGATGAGTATTTGGATGCCTTCTACCAACTCCTAGAGGCATTCAATCTGTGCATGGGAGAAAATATTTTCATTGAATTCTATGAAGTGGGTGAAGGTTTCCAACATGTTTCGCTCTAGTCTAGCACAGAGTAAGGCAACGCCCTACTTTGCTTGTTCATTTCTCAAGGCAATGGCAATGAAAATTACATCACCCACTAGACTAACATGCAAATACTCAGTTAAGCTCCCTAGGGCATCCTTACACACAGGTCAGATAAACTGGTCTCATAAGACACTCAAAAGCCTTGACTCCCCACTGTAGCTATTCGGAGGTGAGGATGATGTTATAAAGGAAGTGCTCTAGTAAAGCTAAGTTGTGCACACACACTTGAGCCAAGAAATGCTTTCCAAATATCTTCCTAATAACTCCCTCTTCCACATCACTATGAATGAGGAAAATCTCCCTAAGTTGTTTTGCAACCAACCTCCTCACCGCACTACATTCCACTCCCTCAATGGAAATGAAATAATGCCTATTCTCAAAAACAGTGTCATTGGATGTTCGACATGTCTAAAATAGAAATTATCATAGTATAGAATGAAATAACTTCAATTTATTTATAGAAAAATAGGGATAAGCTAGTGGAATTCGCTCAATGGCAGTTAATAAAGCAAGGACACTCAAGTTGCTTCAAATTTAATGAAATCATCCAGTGATGTGATGTTATTTTAGTGAAGTATTCTTTGATGTAGAGGAAATATTTTGTATTTAAACTACCCGCATGAATGTGCTCCTTAGTTGGCATGCCATTAATTACCAAACTAAGAAAATAAATCCTATTCACATGAGTTAAAGGACACAAGGCTCATTTGCAAGATTGGCAATTCATTCCCTTGTCCTAATCAATCTGAAGATGTGATGCAATCATTACCATTCTCAAAAATAGCCATTAATGCTTATGTATCTTCATTAGACAAAGATCAGCTAATCTCTTGAAAAACACTTATTCAATGAGGTGGCAATTACAACTCTCCCAAGAATCAATTTTCAAGAAGTTGTTGATCATTATGGTGTGAAATTTTAAATATGCATTGATTGGACATCAGAAGGGTCTGAATTTTGATCCCCCTTGCATTGTGATGCATGAGTGAGGATCAATTTGAATGGAGGATCATGTTTTGTAATTTTGATTATTTTCTAAAGATATTTGTTGTATTTGAGGAATAAATTTGAGTGAAGTTCTTAACATTTATGAGTGATTGGAATTTCACATGTGTTTAGGGAAGCTAACTTGTTGGCTGATAGGTTTGCTAATTTGGGAGTGGTGGCTCAAAATAATTGGGATGATTTTGAATCTTTACCACTTAACCTTAAGACCATTTCCAATAATGAACAGTTGTCTTGTCATTAAGGTGGTTGAGTTGAGGGAAATGCTCTTTTTTCTAAGTTGGTTTTTGCACGTAGATTCTTGGCCTTTCTCTTCTCATTATTGCCTTTTAGATTTTTGTGATATTATGGTTTAGCTGCGTAGGTTGGGCAATAATTGGTATGGCTGGCTCACATGCTTTGTGGGTCTTATTTACTTTGTTTTGTGGTTAGTCTGCCTAATTTTATGTGTGCAAAAAATTAAGGTGTTAGTGGTGTCTTGTTCGTTGCATGCAGCCATGGGAGGAGCTCATTGCAGAGTGAAGTTGAGCTCTTGTGAGGATTTCCAAAGTAATGAATTTGTGTGGGAACACCTGGAAAAGGGTGGGGTTAGACCTTATTTGCTAAAGCTCCAAGGTCTGAACCCTAAAGCGAAGGAGGTTTTTGTTAAAGGGTGGAGCAGTAGGATTCTGCATTACAAAGGCGTGAAGTTTAATATTAATGAGGATTTTGTGGCAGAGGTGACTGGATTTCCTTACATTAGAAGGAAATTCTATAGAGATAGAGGTGTGACTAAGAAATCCTTTGCTAATTTCTTTAAATATGATGAGAAGTAGAAGCTCAGGGAAGTTGGTAGTGGCGGGTATGCCCGCAAGTCTCTCAAGCCGCTTTGGAGGGATCTAGTTTTGGCTATTATGCATTATTTCACCTCAAAGGGTAGGTTTTTTGTTATTTATAGCTACCATTTCATGCTTTTGAATCATTTCCGCCACAAAGTGTTGGTTTCATTTCCTTTTTATCTTTTGTTGTCGATGGCGAATAGTATTGAGGATCATCGGAAGAATCCCAAGAAGGATATTCTCCATGAAGGCCTTATGAATTTCATGTTTGTTCACATAAAGATGAAGTTGATCCTTGTTTCTCCTAAGACTTTGACCCACAAAAAGGGTGTTAAAATTTTTGGCTATGAGATTGGTGATTTTGCGGTGGAATGGGATGGGAATACTGAGGATGAAAATTCAGATTTTGAGAAGGACATTTACTGGCCAAACTTCTCCATATTTGTAATAAGGAAGAAAAAATTTCTACATTGTTTTGTTTAGAAGCATATAAGTCCTTTATGGAGATTTCTCATTCCATGTTGCATGAGAAGTGTGTTATAAATTTCTTAGCTAATTCATTGAAAGTTTTAATGCCAGTTGGTAATCATGAGAACCACTCCATATCTTGTCCCCCTAAGCTCTTGGAAAAGAGTCATATTAGATAAGTGTCATCATGGACAACCTCTAAGAAAGAAACACAAAATTATCTATGTGCTCGTGGGGGTCTCTCCTTTTCCTTTGTATTTATCAAACTTAGGTATTTCAAAATTGTTTGGAAAATGAGGCATAGGTATCTTCCTATTGAATGGGTAGGGGCATATATCTTCTAGTGTGTAGATTTTCTTTGTTGGCCCCATATTCATGTTCAAAATATATTTTTTCAAGTTTTGCATTTGGAAAGCCAAGTCATTTGTTTGTGTGGGAGTTTGCATGTTATTAGGATCATAGGCAAGTGTGGGATGTGTAGATGAGTAACCTTGGTGAAAGTTCATTGATGATGAATTTTGGTGACTGTATAAAGGATTTTGGAGAATGTAAGTGTGAGTGGCGGGGTTGGATGTGATGAGTTATTCTTGGGGTTTGCATAGGATGGGCATTGACCCATGTTGGGGTTGTGATGGAGGTAGTGTTGTGAAGTCACGATATTTTGATGGGTGTTTTGGTTAGGTGGGTTTGGAAGAATGATATGGGAGTTAGGAGTGATAGTATGTTGAGGTTGTGATGTGTAATTATATGTGTTAGATGTCAGTGGTGGGGTAGCTTCAGTGGAATTTTGGTTTTGGAATGATGGATTGGTTGTAGTATTATGAGGACCAGTTGCATAGTGTGGGATGTTTGAGATGAGTTGGGAATGATGGAGTTATTAGATGTTTTGTTATAAAGTGGGTTAGATATTTGTAAGGTATATGTTGGAGCTTGTGTGTATGCGGGAGGCACTAATATGTGTGTCAAATTGGTTGGTATGAATGTTTATGGGAGAGTGGATGTTATTTGTTGATATTGATTTGAATTGTTGGTAGGTAAGGTGGAAGAGTTCATTTCAAATTGGATGAGTTGATTATAGATGGGTGGTATGATAATATGATTTTTTGATGTCATAGAATATGGTATGGTGTTAAGGTTGTTGGTGAGGGGTACATTGGAGTTGTTTTGGGATATCATGTTAAGGTCATATATGGTAGCGATGGTGGTGCTATGTATTTGTGTCATGATATTATTAGAACTATTTTCCCCTAAGGTTGATGGTGGAGTGTTATTATAGATTTATTTTATGAGGGTGATATCAAATGTTGTGGATACCTTGGCACCTTGTTGTGCAAGTAGAAAAATGTATTGATCTTTGTTTGTAGTAAGAATGGAATCAATTAGTCTCATGGCATTTGCATCTTGTTGTGCCTCTGACAACTCCTCAAGTGTTATTTATTTGACTCCAAAAAAATTTTGGACTATGATTAAGACTCAATGGAGATGGGGTTTCGAAGCCCCTTGAAAGAAATGTCAATATCTCTCCTTGTGGTCCTCTGAATAGCTCCTTATGTAAGGGTGTCTTGTTGGGATCTTGGTGTGCCATTTTCTTATTACCCTATGACCTTGTTTTTACGGGCATATAAGGGATATCTAAGATTTTATTTGTGTAGATGTTTGGTGGTTTCAGATGATGATTAGGAAAAGATCAAAAGCATGTCTAGATCTCAAGACTGCATGATCAGGGGTTTGATAATGTTATTTGAATTGTGAACTATAATTTTGAGTTCAAATTCAATGGATAAAATGGGTGGAATATTCTAACTCAAAAGTACCAAATCTTCGAAGCTAATCTACCCATAAATAGGCTAGTTTGATTATTCAACTTGGAGAAGGTAAAATTCCAAGCTAAACACCAAACTAGGGATAATGGGGATATCAAAGATATATATAAACTATAATGAGTCTAATCCTTATGTGTGGATGACTATATGGATGATGGTAAACTTGTTTTAAGCCCAAGTCCATATATGATTGAAGGATGTTAATGAATGCGTAATGGGATATGGTCAAATCTCAGGTTTACCTCTATTATGATAATAAGGTATGTGTCTATAGGTCTATTTGGTAAGACTAGAGGACTTTGGTAGCAATAAAACCACTAACAACAAAGAAATTATGCCACAAGAGGGAACAATTATGTTAGTGACAAATTCAATTGTGATATTTTGAGCTACAATGGATGACAATTCTAATTGTAGGATAGAATTGGTGATTTGAGAGCTAAAAGTAATTGTACCACTCTGCGTAACAAATGTGCTTATCTAAGAAGTAATTTTGCACCACTAGGGCACAATTGCACCACTCTACAACATAAATACACTATTCTATGCAACAATTGCACCAAACAACATGAAAAATGTGCCAAACAAAGTGTCAATTATTGAAAACTAGGACAAGTTGGACACAAAAGGATAAATGTGAGAATATGAGGTTCAAAGGTAGGTTACAATTCAATCTTGTGACAAAATTGGTCTTCAATAAGAAATTGTGCCACTTTGTGAATCAAATGTGCCTATATAAGCCACAAATACACCCAAATTTGTAACAAATACACCTATCTATGACACATATGTGCCACGTAGGTACAAATATGTTAAGAAAGGGTGATTATGGTAAGGGGTTAAATATATGCAAAATTTGACTTAGGAATGAGTTGTATGATATGCGACTTCTTGGATAGAGACTCAATTATAAAATAAGATAGGTATATGCATAATTTTAAAGCTCAATTGTGTTATTCTGACTAGTTTTGGTGTATTCTTAAGTGTATTAAGTAAGTATGGAAAGAAAACACTTCAAATAGTAAACACATTAGTTGTTGACACTTTTCAAGGTGACAAGGTTGAATGGTTTCACTAATATTATCACATAGAAGAAACACCAATCACATTAACAACCTAGCTAATATAAAAGGTGTGATGACTTAGTGCAAGCCCACCCATCGAAGCGCAATGCCTACAAATGAATGGGTGATTAGGGTATGCTAAGGTCATGTACCACCTTAATACCCCTTATCTTGGAAAGATAAGTCCCTACCAAGGAATCAATGTCACCTCAACGAGAGAAGATTGCATGGTGAGTAACTTCATGCATGATACTATACATTACACCACACTCAGCCAATGGATGAAGGTATTAAAGGATTCTAATTATAAGGTTCGTAGTGGATCAATGAATAGTGAACCCATCTATAATGCTCGAGATTGGAGGGGTCTCCTTCGCTCTCCTCACCAAATGTGTCTCGACAAACTGAGTGTCACACAGCTTGGCTCAAATGACATTGGCCATACTTTGTGGTACAAATTTCATTCTCCCCCTTTATATACCCCACTTGAAAATGTGGTTGAGGTCAACCTTAGGGTGATGAAATCTCCAAACAGGCCTCCTACTATAAGCAAATGAAAAAGATGTTGCTTTTGATTCCCAAGATTGTTCTCTAGATTTGTAAGGGAAGAGCATATACAGACAATCTAATCCTTAGGTAAATAAACAAAGATGTAATTCCTAAGGTATTTTTGTTCTCTAAGATCACACTAGGCACAAGGAGATAGCATGCATACCTAAGGACTTATCAGACACAATAAACAATATTGATTCACCTTATAAAATTGAAATGATTCTAATTTATGAAAAATCAAGCATACAAATTCCTGCAACAAATAATGTCAATAGTTTAGGATTTTAGTATTCATCCAAATGAACACCACAAGCTACTCAACCAAGTGATTAGTAATCCTAAGACCTAATAGACAATTGCATGAATTTGACTAAAAATTAAGAAAATGAAGTAGATTTATAACATTTGTCAAATGCGAGCTTTTGAACAATGGATGCACCCAACATAGCCACAAATGTGCCTATATTTTGCACATATGCGCCCAAGAAAGCCTCAATTGTGAACAACAAAGCAACTATGATTAACAGAGAAGCAAATGCACACTTCTACACAAACACCCAAAAACACTTAAAATGAGGGCAAACATGTACTTGTAGGGGTAAAATTATTAGTTTAATCACCAAAAAATGACACAAATAGGTTTGTTATTCAAATATTCAATACTCAAAAACCAGTTGAAACAATTGCACCCAAATTCTTGTCAATTGGGTCGTTCTAAAATAAATGCGCCATTTTGTAGGCAATTACATAAAATAACTTTGTAACTGCAAAAATCACTTAAAACTCACAAAAAATTCATGGACAAAGGGGGTCCCACCAAGTGTGGTAGAATGTATGATCTAGTAATTCAATTTTAAATCTTAATGATAATCAACAAACAACAAGATTCACAATCAAGAGACCATACCAATGATGTAATTTAAAATAAGATCAAACAAACAATCAATACCTTAAACCTATGAGACCTTCAAATTGAGCTCCATTGTTCTCCTTTTTTGACCTTGGAGAATGGTGTTGAAAATCCTTGCTCTCAGATTTGTACTAAGCACAATAGCAATAAAACAATTTCACAATTTGAGCATAATTATGTTGCACGATCTGAGATGAAAAATGAGTGATAGGATGGTTGTATTTATAGATTATTAGTAACATTGATCAATGGTCGAGATCATAGGGAAGATTGAAAAAGATCAATGGAGGAGAATTGATGAGAGGATTTGATTGATTGTCAATTGACTAGATGATTTCAGATAGTTGATTGGATGATTTAGTTAAGAGAATTGATTGAAGTGTTGACGGAGACTGACAGGTTGTTGACATATTGATTGATCAGTTAACTATTTTGAAAAATTAGTGGACTTGAAGTTTGTGGGAGTAAAGTGGATTTGATGGATTAATGGATTGATTAGACTAATTAGTAGACATGTGTGATTGATGAGTGAACTGATTAGACTAATTAGTAGACTAAAAGTAAGTCTCAGTCAAGAGGTGAGGTGGAAATGCATGGAGATTAATAATTAATTTAATTAATTAATTATTATTGGCATGTGCAAAATGGATTAAATAAATAAAACAAATAATTTATATATTTTGGAGAATGGATAATGTTGAAAAACTGATAGATAAATTAAATAATTAAAATACTTATTTAATTTAGGAAATGGAAAATGAATAATTAATTAAATAATAATAATTTATTTAATTAATTTGAGAATAATAAGGAATTGATTAAATAATATCAAATTATTTATTTAATGGAAGAATAATTGGTAAATTAATTAAATACTAAAAATTATTTAATCAGTAGATGAAATTTGATGAAATAAGATAATTTAATTAAATAAATGCAAAAGGTGAATTGATGATAACTAATGATGGAAAATGATGATATTTTGGAAGAAATATGTTAGTCAAATTTAGGTGTCTACACCCCCTACCTAGCAAACTCCTTGATGTTGTTTCTAAACATTGTCAAACACCTATTAAAAGTCATGGATGTAGAGATGAACATATTTTAGAGGCCAATTTTATAGAAATTAAAATCCACTACTTCAAGTTTATTTCACACATAGGTTCAATTTCACACTTACAAAAGTTAAACAACAAGTTGTACAATAATTTATCCAATTGTACATATGATAGGCTTTAATTTTCTACTACATTAACAAATCAGTTCGTGATACCTAGAATAGTTAAAATTTATATCACATGTAGAGCTAACTACATCTATTTTTAATTTATTCTTTGTACTATTTATAATATTTATTGTGTTATCAATTATTAGTCCCAACTCTAAATCTAGGGTTCTTTATTTATTATTGTTATTTAATTAAACTATATTGTGATATTTAAATGAGACATTATTTTCTCTTGCAACAAAAAACAAATAATAATTAAATTAACCTAGATAAATGAGTTAAGTTTAAGCAAGCACCAAAATAAATATTAAAATTGCTAAAGAGGGAAAGATGCTTTTAGGTGTATGTGCAATGGGGAAATTTTTGTTGTGATGTGAATCTTAAATCTGCTATCATATCTACATTAATGGAGCTCCAACAGACAAGAGGCCCCCATCTCTCTTCTCATTCCTTCATCCTCTGCACCTTCGCAATATCAATCCATACCACCATCTTTAACCAACTCATCCAATAATAATACCTTTCAAGATTTTCCCCAAGGGCTATCTACAATAGATAATCCACTATTCAATTCCAATCCAACCTATAATCAAGAGATCTTAGACCAAAAACCATCATCCATCCTGATGAGCCTTGATTTTGGCCTAGTTAGGGGGTAGAATCTCTTGTTATTTGCTAAAATTGCCACAGACTTTGATATTATATGCAAACACTTTCATATAGTTTCTCTTAGTTATATGACATATGGACTAATTTCATTTTTGTTGGTTTTAATGATATTTTCCCATTATGTGGACCATATATATTTATCTTGCATGTGATTGATGAATGTTCTTTAAGGTGGTTATGATTATGTATCTGTTGATGGTGAAAATGACACAAACAACGTTAAAATAGAATATTTCTACTCTATTTCTCCTGAAAAAGAAAGACAACATATAGTAGCCTAACTCCCAAGGTCCTGGTAGTTGGTTCTCAACTATCTGGTGTCACTCAATTGGTCCATGCAACTATAATATTCAAGGGGGCCTATGCTAGTAACAAAGAATGCAAGCAATGACTCGTTTTACCAAACTGTTTTTAGTAAATCAAGGGGTTTTAAACAAAAGAAAAAGATAGATCATAGGGTAAACCAATAAACATGAACAAAACTCATCTAGCATCCAGACATATATCTTCTACAATGAATGTTTTTTTTTTTCATCAGATCAAGAAAACCAAAGCATGATACAACTCACAGAATAATCTATACCATTGTATGCATCTAAGGTGCTTATTTTAATTCGCCTATCACAACTATTTCAAAGACTCTTTTTCTAAGAACACACATTCATTCATTGCCAAGATCATAGATCAACAGACTTCAATAAATTTAATTCAATGATAATCTAACAAGATAATCCTTAAATCCAAATTCTTCTAATGACTTTCATCACATAAGAAACAATCATGCTTCAACACAATCACTAGCATATAGATAGATTATAACTCATCAGCCTTATCAAGTAAAACTCAATTCTAACACCATATTGCATAAACCTGTAATTTTATTTAACTATAAAAATCAAGTAACAATGTATCTCTGTAATCACTATGAAAAATTCTATCTCCTAATATCAGGTAGGCCAATTCTATTCTCTATCAGTCGACCCTTACAATATGATACCCAAAGGGTATTTATAGATATACAAAATTTGAACTCCACTTCTATTTTAAGTTGATCCACCTTTTTAGGAACTAAAACTCTCTTGGAAACTCAGATCAATTTGATCTTGAGTTCTTACATTAAACATTCAGTTAAACTAGAGAACAGAAAATAGAAGAGAAAAAGGAAGTCATGCGCTTCAAGAACTGCCAATGTTGCATGCAACATGCAAAGAAGAAGAAAGCCATGCATGCAGGAGATTTATGCATGTGAAGTTGGTTCTACAATAAACTCATCATAACTGGCTAAGACTTGTTGTAATACATCTAATTTTGGCCCATCAACCCAACTGTCTTCAAACTTAATTCTTTCCAACTCTGTTGCAGCAAACCCTCGCATATCCTTCAGCTTCATCAATTCTCTTTTAGCAGCCTTTATCTCTTCTTTGATGTCCATCAGTCGATCTATCAATAGATCTTCACCAACATCTCCTTTCTGCATGAGTCCTTTAAACCTTTCGCCCCATTTCTCTTTTATCTAGCTCAAAGGTAGGCCTTCCTTTGTTAGTATATTAACATCTACTATGATAGCGATGACCGCCTCCAACTCCTCAAATTGTTCAGTTAGATCCTTAACAGCATCTTGGACTTCATTTCTATGTTTGCACAAGAAACCTATTCTGAATCGGAGTATACGAGAGGTCTTTTCCACAAAATCTTTATTATCCTCCTCGAGTATTGACTATTCAAGAAGAGTAGTCACAGGCAATGTACTAATCTTCTTCAATTTCTGACTATATTCTTTATATTCCTCTTCTTGCTTCTCCAATGCCTCAATATATTGATGCATTTCCCCTATCAACTCTTTTGTCCCTTTGTGAACCTCAAAAATTTCGACCAAAATTTCACTTACTTCTTGATTTAACTTGTCAACCCACCTATCTAACATCTCCGCTTTGCCCCTTACTTGTACTAAATCATCTACCTCCTTTTTGCTTAGCAAAATTGGAGTCTCAATAGCAACTACCTATTGTGAACTTGGAGAAGAGACACTTTTCAAAAAGGAATGCAATTGATCTAATTGAGCCTTAAGCTCATCTTTCTTATGCTTATCCTTTAACATCCTTGACTTGGTTACCGAAGCTACCACATCGATTAGATTCATCTACTGATCTCTGGTAGGCCTTCCCAAGTTAACAGTACTTAATTGATAATTTTTTAACTACATGTCTCCTACCTCCTTTTCTGTCATCGGTATGGCACACTCAGCAACAATTTCTCCCTTGTCCGTGAGCCTGGTGGAGTGTAGGATCTTGGCCTTCTTTTTAATCCTTTCTTGTTCAATATCCTTCATCATATCCTCTCAATTGAGAGGTTGTGAAGGTGTTACTGTTCTTTTCTGTAGGTCCAATTTCAACCAAGTGGGAGCACATGGAGCAGTAGTCATCATAGTGGAAGAAGAAGCAATAGTAGTAGTAGAGGGTGGTTGCACATTTACTTGGGGTTGAGAATCAACCCTTGGTTCCTCTTGTTGTTCTTGCACCACATGCATTTGTACAAGCTTTTCAGCCTCTTCCCTATCCTTTTGTTCCTGTATCTTCTTACCTTCTTCTTCCTTCTTCAACCTCTCTTCCTCCAATCTTGTTTTCTCCAATTCTTGATTTCTTTCTTCTTCCAATATTTTCTTCTCTTGTTCTTCATTTCTTTCTTCCTCTAATGCCTTGAGCTTATCTGCATCTTCTTCTTCCTTTTGTTGCTTCTGGATTAGTTTTGTAACATCTTTCTCTTTTTGTAGCTTTTTGATTAACTCCTCGGCATCCGTCTCCTTTTGCAATCGCTCTGCTTCCTCTTTCTCCTTTTGAGCCTCTTCAGCAAGCTTCAACTTAGTCATAAGGACTTCCTTCTCCCTTCGATGTCTGGCCTTTCTTTCTCAAGATCATGAATCTTCTGTATCAATTCTAATTTTTCGTTCTCTTCCTTGACCTTGATCTCATGCTCTCTTTGCCTCTGTCGTTTCTCTATTTCATCTACTCTTTGTTTAGCTTTTACCTATTGTTGCTACAATATAGCATCAGCTTGTGTCTTGGCATCAATTACCTTTTTTTTCTCTATTACAGTAGCTTTTGCATCAACATCCTTTTTTTTCTCTATTACAACAGCTTTTGCATCAGCATCCTTTTTGGCTTCTTCAAATAGCACCCATTGATCCTCTGGTGTCAATATTTGTTTAGCATCCTCCTCTAGAGGCATATTCTCTTGCATATCCTTCTCTGACACAGTCTCATCTGAGTTTGTTCCAACATCATGAATCTCTACCCCTTTTCCCTTCATGGATTTAGCTATGTCATAAAGATTTTCCTTGAGCATCTCTTCACTTTGCTTCTTTGCAAGTGGGACTTGAGTAAAAGATTCAACTAAAGGAGATTTTGAAGCCACTTGTGCTACTTCGGCATCCCCTTGTGTTTCTGATTCATCTTGAGTTGTTGCTTCAAGCTCAATTTCTTTAATGTCTAGAGGAAGGAACTCCAAAGGCTCCTTGGGAGGTGTCTTTCTTTTGAGACTTTTATACCCTTTCCCCTTTTTAGGAGCTGGTCCTTGAGGAGTTTTGGTTCTTAGAACCAGCCATTGAACACTTCTATCCAAGA
Source organism: Sequoiadendron giganteum (assembly GCA_007115665.2). Classification (NCBI taxonomy): domain Eukaryota; kingdom Viridiplantae; phylum Streptophyta; class Pinopsida; order Cupressales; family Cupressaceae; genus Sequoiadendron; species Sequoiadendron giganteum. Next base: position 440,699,851 of record CM021106.1, on the reverse strand, counting down.
CTGCTCTTCCTATCTGCTTAATATCAATAGTTTCCTCACTATCCCAGTTAATTGGATCTAGACTTTTAGTTCCAATGTTTAAAGCTGCATAAGATAGATCCAATACAACTCCATCATCCACCAATGTGTCAGGAATGTCATTTTTGACTCCAAGCTCTACCATGAGTGAGACATGTAATCTCTCATAATTCTTCTTTCTTAGATCATACTCATCCTATCGGTCACTCCAGAAATCTTCTAATAAATTGAAATGCTTGTCAAACACATAAGGCAACAAGGCATTCATCTTATGCTTTGGATCAAAATACTTACGAGTTGTATATAAACCTAACTTTAACTGTATCAGCTCACTGCAGACCACCTTTGCTCCTACCAAATGATGAGAACTATACTCACCCAACTTCATGGGGAACTTGTGACATCCTGTCTTATGTTTTAATCCAAACCGGGCATTAACCCCAAGAGCCTGATATACAAATTCCATTAACACTATCCTATTATTGCAACACCTTGGTAGAAAATATGGATGATCTTCAAGACCAGCTAGCCTAAAATATGTAAACCTAGCATATTGAATGTACCAACATCCCCATTCAACAATAAATGCCATGGCCTCTTGACTCAGTCTGTACCCTACATCTCCATTGAGTTAGTTAATGACCACATATATGAATGCATCATTAACCCTTCTAAATTGAGTCTTAGCAACTTGTAGAGACATCTAGTTATAATGCTCCCACACCTTCTTTTGTCCATCTAACACTCCCATTATCCCCACTCTATTCAGACCTGGGAAGATACCCAATCTTGTTGTTGCATACACAATGTAAGAAGTCATGAAAAATCATTTAGTCTCCCTAATGTCGGTCAATTGATCATGAATAGCATCTGATACAATCATCGACCAATCAAATTGATGGGTGCCATTTAAAATTATCTAGATGAAGGGAAACATCCACTCTTTGAAATGAAAGGCATCTCTCTTCTCAAAATCTCTAAACAACATCATTATTAAATATGATACCTCCTTATAGAAGTCTGCCCTCTTTGGTTGGTTTGCAAGCTTGGTTAGAGACTTCTTCTTTGTCTTCAACCACTTTTTGTTCAAGTGAGACTTATTGGATTCCTTATACTTCCTATATTTTTCTAAGGCCTCTGCCTCTTTTAATTGCACCAAGTTCTTAGGATCCGGGACACTAAATATACTTTAAAACATATGAGGAGTAAGATCAATAATTACATTATCTTGTGAATCCATGCATTGTCGAGTAGTTGGATTGTAAGCTCCTCCAACTGTCAAGATCAACTCTGGGCATTGGATTGACAAAGGAAATAGAGTGATATGGGCCAAGCCGGAATCGACAATTCTTTGTGTCCTCCCTGTTATATCTTCAACAAAGGTTTCTACATACAACTCCTCAAAATTGTACTGGCCCAAATTTGTGTCAATGATGTCTGACCAATCTGACTCTACTTTGCTTACTTTGACAACAGGACTCCCGTGATTATACCTCAAGGTATAAGGTAATTGTTCTGGCTTGATCTTCTTTGGTTTAGTTGTTACTTTTGATGTTCCTACAGGTCGGTTCCTTTTGGAGGCTTCTCCTGATGTCCTCGACATTCTTCAGCTTTCCTGCAACAAAACCTCTAGTCAGATCTCTGAATAAACATCTTAAAATACATCTTAAAATCATACCTTTCAAACATACATCAGAGGCGGAACCAGGCAGCAAATATCTTAAACAATCCTCTTTCAACATACTATCGGGCTCAGAGTCGGAAGTGAAATAGTGATCGAAACCGGAACCGGAATAGAAACCGATTCGGTTTCCTTTAGATTTTATGTTTTCATATTATGTTTCGGTTCCGTTTCTGCTTCCACTAAGGTTAACGTTATCTTGAATTAAAGCTTCTTACTACAAGTGGAGTCAGAGACGGGATGGAAAATGGTATTGACACTAATCATAAAACACATCCAAAATTCTAAATCAATTCCGATCCCGCTTTCGGCTATGTTGACCATGATGTCATCAACAATTTTAACAATTTAATGCATTACTTCATGATTAAAGACCAAGGTCATATTTAAACAAAATGAGGCTTAAAATCTATCATGAAAGGACCATTCCCATATGACCGTGGGGCGACTGTATTTTAAGGCATCATATTTTATCATTTTAAACATGATCACAGAAATGTATAAAAACCCTCATCCAGAAAACGTGATATAAAAACTAGGGCACAACTTTAACCCTTCCTAATTTAACCAAATGAATGTGCAATAAAATCCTAAGTAAAAACCATATTCTACCAATTCTAACTCACTATAAAAACCTAGATTTAATCTACCTCACTATAAAACCCTAATTAATCTACACATTTAAAAACCAACACAACATGACGCGATTACGACAAAACGTGAAAACAACCACGCTCAAACTCACTAAAAAACAGAAATGCAAACCCACTGAGATAGTGAACTTGCCCAAAAATAAAAATGATCAATCTCAAACAGAGAACACGAAAGTAAAAGAAAGAAAAATGAGAATAGGAACACTACCTCGAACGCAAAAATTGGCAAACCTTCTAAAGAAATTTGTAAGCAATGATCTCCTCCTCCTTCAATCAATTCACTCAAAAGAACTCCATTATTGCTTTACTATTCTCCTTGATTTCTTAACAATGATAATAATAACCCGTTTAATACTTAATCAAGATAAAATTTGAAGTTTCTACCTACACATGGCATTGTCATTAACGCATTAAATGTAGTTAAGCGGAGTTGGAACTGGAGAAGAACAAACACTTCACTACAGTGCGACTTCAGTAAAAAGTCAACGACAAGAAACGGCAAGAGCGAAATCGGAATGGAATCTGATTCGAAAACTCAAGGAATTTCCCAACTTCATTCCCGTTCTGGGTCTAGTTCCATCAACAAAGCACAAAACAAAACCAAACACAAAAGCAAAACAAAAAGACAAAAATAATCAAACTTAACACAAGAATTTAAATTAAAACCAAAAGTTCAAAGAGCGGAGGTAGAGATGGAATGGATTTTGATTCGAAAACTCAAGGAATTTCCCAACTTTGTTCCTGTTTCGGGTCTGGTTCCGCCAACAAAGCACAAAATAAAACCAAACACAAAAGCAAAACAAAAAGACCGAAATAATAAAACTTAACACAAGAACTTAAATTAAAACCAAAAGTTCAAAGAGTGGAGGCAGAGATGGAATGGATTTTGATTCGGAAACTCAAGGAATTTCCCAACTTCGTTCCCATTTTGGGTCTAGTTCCGCCAACAAAGCACAAAACAAAACCAAACACAAAAGCAAAACAAAAAGACCGAAATAATAAAACTTAACACAAGAATTTAAAGTAAAACCAAAAGTTCAAAGAGCGGAGGCGGAGACGAAATGGATTTTGATTTTGCAATTTCCAATAAACACCAAATTAACATCCACTCCGGATCCGGGTCCGATAAAGACAAAACAAAAGGTTTAAAATAAACTGTTGAGACAGGGATAGGAACAAGTCTTAAAGGAAGTTTCACAACCCGATTTGGTTCCAGCTCTAGTTTCAATAAACTAAACCAAAGAAAAACAAAGTGTTTGAAACAAAAGACTCCAAAAACTTGTTTCAAAATCAACAAAAGATTAAAAGCACAAAGGGGGACCCATTTTGACCAAGGCAAAATATGGGGTGGTTATGCAAGGCATAACAGTAATTACTATGTGTACTGACATTATCCTGCAGACATGATTGAAATGCTAAGTTGAGGAATGTAGCCGCCAGTTGGTCAGTTTGAGGAGTCGTGCAAGGTCAACTAAGGAAAACGGTGGAAGATTCTCGTGTCAGCTGCATGTAACCACCTTGCACCGATATTTAATGACATTAAGCATTGCAGGTGTTACTGCAGTGGTCGAGTCCATGTTTGGGCATGCATGTCCGAACGGATTCCCCTGCATGCGTAACCACCCCTTCCATTTTTCTCACTTTCCCTAAATGGCATCCTCTTAGTTAGTGGGAGTTGATGGCCCTATTTAGTTGATAAATAAGGCTTGAATCCTCCTTCCTTGAGTTAGTGATAACAAGTTAGTGAGTTGATCGCCAAGTTCTTGTACATGTTGATTATCAGCGATATTTCTATAATTGCATTTTCTGATAAATGAAATAAGATTTTGAGTTGAGTATCCAATTTTTCTAGTATTTTAGAGGATACTCATCCAAGGGGGCCCACCTGGTGAGTAATATGTTCCTTTAGTTTAGTTAGATTAGTGTTAGTTTTTGTTCAGTACTTATTTAAGATTCTAGCATTGACTGTTCCTGCAACCACTATAACTTTGTTCTATAACTGTTCTTGCAGCCAAGGCGGGCAGAGTAATTTTTGTTGGATGCTAATATTTTCATTCCTGTTATGCATAATTAGTTTAGATTTTCTTGAGTGATGTTCAACATTTTCTTTGTTTCCTTTCATGCAATTTGCTTTCAGTCTTAAGCTTTTCTTAGTTATAAAACTTAGATGACTACTCTAGAATTCCTAGTGCAAATACTATGTTGACTCATTTCAAGTTCACGTCCCTGGGTTTACAATTTAAATGTACCCTCATGATGGTTAAAATGGCTATTCAGGTCAGATTTCCAATCTCTTAATCATGGCAATAGGAGCTTAGTTATTGAAATCATTATTGTGGGCCAACATTTTTGGCATCATTTCCAAGGATGGTGTCAAACTAGGGAGTCCTTTGGAGTCATTGATAGCTTTTCTGTTGTAGTATTTCTGAATTTTTCTCTTAGTGTTAGAAGTATGATACACTATTTTTCACCACCCATTCTTTGTGTGAGTTGGTTGATACAGCATGCATATAAGAAAAAGAGATGCTTATGGGAGATTCCTTCCTAATAATCTTGAACCATTTCAGCTAGTAGAATGTCCAAATCTTCCTAGAGATGAAGAAGAAGAACCACAACCCTTTGCTGATATATTCCCTGACTTGACCAGTTCTGAAGTTTCCCTTGAAGATCAAAATCCTGTTGAAGAACCTTTTGTTCTGGAATTTCATCAAGCAGACATGGTTGATGCAAATGGAGATAGGCCTAACATGCAGAACCAACCAGCTTTCCCCTTTCCCATTGCTGAATAGAATGAAGTAGATAACCTCAAAAATATCCCCGCTTCAGTCCTTCCTAAATTCTATGGGCTTGTCATAGAAGATCCTGATACCTTCTTGTTTGAGTTTGATATACTCTGCAGAAGCTATGACTATAGCATTGATGCCCACAAACTCAAGTTATTTCCTACTACTTTGAAAGATGTTGCATTAAGATGGTTTATGAGCCTTGGCAGAAATACTGTGAGAACTTGGGAAGATATGAAGATAAAGTTTCTTGAGAAGTACAAAGAATATTGCAGGGGTAGTGACATGAGAGGAGGTGGCATTTTCAGAATGCAACAAAAAGAAGATGAGAGCTTGGAAGATTTCATTTCAAGGTTTTTATTTTGTCTACAGAAATATCCACATCATACACTTAATGAAGACTCACAAAAGTTAATTTTCTTGAGAGGAATTAATGAAAGCTACACCGATGCCTTAGACCTAATGGCAAGAGGAGATATCACTCAAGTCCCTTGGGATGATATCAAGAAGCTATGTCAAAACTATTCTAGGGAAACTTCAAAGAAAGGAAAATCCTACCAATCCTCTATGGGTAAGTCATCCAGCAGTGGAGTCTCAAGGATGGAGATCACTAATTTGTTGGTAGATTTCAAGAAAGATATAATTAATAATCTAGCTACTCAGTTGGATATACTTCAAGCTAAAAAGAAACATGAGGAGGTAGAGGCAATACTGACAGAATATTGCCCTCAGTGTAGATAGAAGAAGAGGGACTGTAGATGCAAGGTGATAGCTAACATTGACAGTAAGCAGATTCCACTTGAGTTCAAACCAATTCAGACTGAAGAAGACCAAGTCTACTTGTTGCACATAAGAGGCCATGGGATGCAAGACAAGGTATGCCACCAGATCCACTATCTTTTGTTGGACCATATTTTAATTCATCTTATTCATATGGTAACCAGTGGCAGACGCCCTATCCATCCAACTATGGAGGATACCCACCTAATGCTTGGTCCAATTATCAAAATACCTCACCTCAGTGGCAACAACCTCATGGGAATTGGCAACAGTTTTAGGGACCTTGGCAACCACCCCCTGAAAATTGGCAGCAAACATCTCAATGGAGAGGTGGCCAACAATGGCCAAACCAACCCACCAACTATATGCAGCCATATTCTCAAACCCAACAACCTACTCTGATGCCCCCTCCTGCTAATCCAAGTGCCAATATATCTAAACCTACCCAGTTACCAGCCTAACCCACACCCAACCCAAATAATAAACCATAGCAGCAGCCCATATATTCTATTGATCCAAACCAATTTCTTGCATATGTTGTGAGTTTAGGATACATACACCTCTGTTCAGGAACAACCTTGCAAGCTCCTTGCACCCCCATTATCACTGAGCTACCAATGGAAGAGCAAGAATAATCTTTGACTGAAACCATTTAGCCTTGTGCAACTAAATCTCCTTAACCAGCTCTAGTAAACCAAATAGGACAAGAACCACCCTTTCCTTAGAGATTAGAAGTTGCCAAACAAAAAGAAGACAAGGAGGAAACTAGCTTTTATATCCTAGATCAACTCAAGCATATATGTGTCCAAATACCTCTATTTCAGGCCATATAATATGTCCCCATCTATGGCAAGGCAATTAAGGAAGCATGCCTCAAGAAACTGGGCAAGAAAAAGAAGGACCCCACTACAGTCTATGTAGTAGGGCAGCTTGCTAACATCATGCTTGGAAAAGTAACTATCCCCAAGTACAATGATCCAGGTAGCCTTGTAGTTGAATTTGTTATAAATAAGATGAACATAAAGAATGCTTTGATTGATTTAGGTGTAGCAATCAATGTGATGACCAAAAACATCCTGCCGCAACTGAATATCGCAAACATGAGATCCACTCCTATAGTCCTGCAGCTTGTCAATAGCTCCACTGTTAAGCCAGATGGCATGGTAGAAGACCTAGTGGTAATCCTCGACTCCTTAGAGTATCCAACCGCCTTCATGGTTATTTCCCCTAAAGAAACACTAGGAGGATATCCACTTATCCTTGGTCAGCCCTGGTTAACAACTGCAAACACTTATATTGGATGTCGGTCAGGTGATATGACAATTTTGGATGGTACGAGCACTAAAAAGCATATTGTGTATCCTCCTGCTCAACCATCCCACAGTGAAGAAAAATCAATATGGCCACATAATGGTGAAGAAATCAAAGAAGTCAACTCTATGGCGCAACTTATGATGGTCAGAAGAAGTCATTTCCTATAGCTTCAAGATGAAGATGAGGTGTTATCCAGTATCATTCAGAACCAATGTCAGATAGAGGAAGCATCATCTGGTTCGAAAACATCGTGCAAACAATTTTGTCTATTTTGTATGATCTTCCTATAGCAACTCTTCCGATATACAAACTTCCTACAACCACTCTTCCTGCAACAATTGTCTCTACAAATAGACTTCTTGCAACAACTGTCACCGCAAACAAAATCCCTACAGCAATAGGTATGTTTCACACAATGTTGCCACTTGAACTTAAGATACGTTGTATTAATGAAACAACTATGATAGAGCTAGTCACACAAGTACAGGTGTCTGAGGGATGCTCTCTAAACATTAATAGTAAATTGGATGAAGGACAACAATTGCTATTGGCAAATTTGCTGAAAGCTCGCCAAAAATCATTTTCCTGGGATTATCATGACATGAAAGGATTAGATCCAAAACTCTGCACTCACAGAATCTATATCAAGAATGAGTGTACACCTATTAGACAACCATAAAGGAGAATCAACTCTATCTTGAGAGAAATTGTCAAAACTGAACTACAAAAGCTGCTAGACATAGGATTTATCTACCCTATTTCAGACAGCCAGTGGGTGTCCCCATTGGTGATTGTGCCCAAAAAGGGAGGGAAATGGTGATTTTGTGTTGAATATAGGGAGATCAATGCTACCACTAAGAAGGATCACTTTCTCCTACCTTTTGTGGATCAAGTCCTAGACTCTCTTGTAGAAAAATGGTACTTCTCCTTTCTTGATGAATTCAGTGGATACAATCAGATTCAAATTGCACCAGAAGATTAGGAGAAGACTACATTTACATGTCCTTGGGGGATATATGCATATTTTGTGCTTCCCTTTGGGTTATGCAACACACCTGCCACTTTTCAGAGAGAAGTCATCAGTATATTCTCAGATATCTTGCTTGACTGCATGGAGATCTATATGGATGGTTTTACTACCTATGGTACCACCTTTGATGAAGCACTGGAGAGTTTAAAGAAATTACTACAAAGATGTGAGGATCAGAGTTTGTCCTTAAACAATGAAAAGTGTTTCATGATGATGCAGTAAGGTGTAGTTCTTGGCCACCACATTTCACACCTTGGCATTCAAGTTGATCCAACAAAAATTGAGGTAATAAATAATTTGCCTATACCTACAAAATAAAGGGATGTTAGGAGTTTTTTAGGCCATGCAAGCTATTACAGACATTTCATCAAAGATTTTAGCAAAATAATAGCCCCACTATATAGCTTTCTAACTAAAGATGTTGAGTTCCAATGGACAAAAAGTTGTGATAAAGCATTTTCTGATTTAAAGATAGCTCTAACTCATGCTCTTGTACTTAAGGGACCAAATCGGGAAATCCCTTTCCACATCCATATTGATGCCTTAGATTATTTAATAGGAGAAGTCTCTGGACAAAAGGTAGAAGCTATTGAAAATGCCATTTATTTTCTCAGTAAAAACTTGCAGGGAGCTGAATTCAATTACACAGTCATAGAGAAAGAAATGTTGGCATTAATCTATGCCTTGAATAAATTCAGGCACTATATCATAGGTTATCAAATTTTTGTACACAGTGATCATGCAACCGTTAGATACCTTATGAACAAACCCCTAATCTCAGGAAGATTAGCCAGATGGTTGATATTAATGCAAGAATTTGACCTAACTATTGTGGACAAACCAGGGAAGGCAAACGTGGTTGTAGATTTCCTCTCAAGGCTGACCTCATCAGAAAATACTCAAGCCATAGATGAATCCTTTCTAGATGAGCATCTACTCTCCATTAGTGTGCAAACACCCTGGTATGCTAATATAGCCAATTACCTTGTGACAGGGAGAGTTCCTCCTCACTTCTCCCCAAAAGAGAGAAGAGTGTTGATTGAAAAATCCTTCCCTTTTTCATGCATAGTTGGATGCCTATTTTATATTGGACCTAATCACATTATGAGATGGTGTGTGAGGGAAGATGAAACTTATGAAATTTTGCATACATCCCATGATGAACCCTGTGGAGGCCACGTTGTAGCTAAAAGGACAATAATGAAAATCTTGAATAGAAGATACTATTGATCTACATTACACAAAGATGCAGGAAGATATACAAGGAGATGTGATAAATTCCAAAGGATGGGTAGGCCAACAAAGTCAGATGAGATGCCACTTTGTCCACAAGTGGTAGTTACTCCTTTTGACAAATGGGGTTTGGATTTTGTGGGACACATTGATCCTCCATCCAATGGTAAGTCCTATATTCTAGTGTGCACTAATTATGTGACAAAATGGGTTGGATTCATGAAGCATGCAAGAGACAACAAGGTTGCATAATTCCTTTATGAAGAAATTTTCATAAGATATGGGGTACCAATAGAAATAGCCACTAATCAAGGCACTCAATTTACATAAGCCCTTATTACAACATTGGTTAATGAATATAACATCAAGCATAGGAAATCCACTCCTTATCACCCTCAAGCAAATGGACAAGTTGAGGTGACAAATAGAGAGATTGAGGCCATCCTCACCAAAACAGTGCATATTCAAAGAAAAGATTGGGAAAATAGATTATCAAAGGCAGTTTGGGCTTACAGGACCACCTAGAATACAACTACAAGCTTCACACCATTTGAGTTGCTATATGACAAAACAACCATGATGCTTATAAAATTTGACCACAAGACTCTCAAAACTACTCTATAGTTGGGAATGGATATTTCCAAGGCACAAAAGGAATGAATCATGCAGCTGAATGAATTAGATGAGCTTAGGAAAACAAAATTACATCATACTAAACTTGTGCAAAGTCAAAGAATCAAATGGCATGACAGATTCATCAAAGAGAAAAAAATTTAGCTAGGCGATTGGGCATTACTTTATGATTCATGGTACCAGGATAATGCAGGTAAATTACAAACTAGGTGGCTAGGGCCATATGAAGTGGCAGAAGTCTTTCCCAATGGATTTGTGCAACTCACGACCATTGACCCAGTGAAATTCAAACTACTGGTGAATGGGCACCGTCTCAGATTATATCATAAGCCAACTTCAAAAGAAGAGTTCCTACAATAGTTTATCCAACACACAACGCCTGAGCATGGTTCCTGCAACAAAGGAGTTCCTGTAGCTGAAGGTAGCGAACCTAGTGTCCCTCCTTCTGACTAAATGAGGTACGTACTTGTCATAATAAAGATTTATACTTTTGTAGAAATCCATTTCTTCATCCATCCACCCATCTGCCCATTTGTACCACCTTTCTCTCTCTCTCCCATCATTTCATTTCACCTCACCCCATTCCATCGCCATTGATTGCTCAATTATTGCTTAGCAATGCAAGTAGTATTTTCTCCTTGATTGACGCAATGAATCCTCCATAATAATATTTGTATACATTCAAGTACGTGCACATTAATTGCATTCTTAATTATCCTTTAGAGCATTTCATTTAATCACTATACGATAAGATTTGCGTTCACATAATTTTCTTTAAACCCCCCGTCAAATCAATCTTGCCATTCTGCATGTGTGGACACATGTCCAAATTTAGGTTGGGGGGAGGGGTAAGCAAGATGCAAAATTTTTTCCACATGTCAATATATGATTGTCTGTGTCAACAAATCTTGTTGAGTTGATTCAAAATTTAAAATGAATGACGACTCACATGTGTGATGTGACACTAAACTGTCACCGCCATTTCCTCTCATTATGATTCCTTTTATTACCATTTTTGTTATTCTTGACTCTGTCATAATTCTGAAATGCAAGTGGTAAGTTGTTAAAAATAAGGTAAAAGGAAATTCAGTCGATGGATTCACCTAGCAAGCAAGTGATTTTTTTTTTGAAAAATACAGAGGTAACTTTGCAAGGTAACGAGCTGAGCATAGACAATGGGAGGCAGACTCATTCAGAATGAGCCCTCAACTCATGATGCCTTGTTACAGGATGCGGTGTGCTTAGCTAAATTTTAGAATTGTGGGTGGCTAGATTATTTTCTGAGTTTGGATGGTTTCAACGAGGGTATTTCATTGGAGTTCGCTTAGAAATGTTTAGATGGAAAGGCCATGGTGAAAGGACTGGAGGTCATAGCGACTGAATAAATGAATTGCTGAAGTTTTAGGGTTACCGACAGATGGCGAACCTTACCCTGTTTCTAAGGATATCAGGACAATCAAGGCCATATTTACAATGCATGGTGACCCTCCACTCAAAATTAGAAAACAAGGTGCCAAGAGGCTCTCTCTACCCGAGCCATGGAAGTAGGCTATCGTGCATATCATCAAATACATCACTTGCAAAGGTCAGTTGTCGAACTTGCATTCAATACATTTCAAATTGCTGAGTCATATGCAAGATAGGAAGAAGATGAATGTGCCTAATGTACTGTACAACCATCTTTCTATTATGGTAGCAAAAACACAAAAAGGTAGAGAAAAATTTGTATCTCACAATTGTTTAATTAAATTTTTGGTTATGAGATCTTTGCATGATACAAACCCTAGAATGGTCTGGGATGATTTTGTGAATACTGAGCAGTATAGACCTGAGCCCTCTCAGGCTAGGGTTTCATCTTAGTCACGTAGGTCTAGCAAAAAATTGAGCATGGTTGAAGGCACCCCTGGTGCCTAAACCTCTGGTGCTAGTATGGATTCCCCCATTGTGGAAAAGACCATAAATGTTAGTTCCTCTGATAATGAGAATGAAAAATAAAATTCATCATCAGGTTCTGATGATGATGATGTACCATTGAAAATTGTGATAAAAACAAGAGCACAAAAGAGAGAGGCAAAAGAAAAGAGAAGAAAAATGCAATCTGCATAGAAAGAGGCGCCAAGCCCTAAGAAAATGAAGAATGGCATTGTTCATCCTGCAGCCAAAAGGAAACAAACAAGCCCTCTCAAGAAATTGAAGTTGGCCGATCCTGAGCTTTGGGGGACATCGGGTGAAAATGCATACGCTCCAACAAAGCAAGAGAATGTATAGGAAGAAGATGTGTTAGAGGAGGCATAAAAAATAAACTTGGCAGATCTTGTTGCCATCATAGAGGAAGTTGAGACTCAAGAACATGCAAAAAATTAGGACTTCTTGCAACAAGACCAACAATGGGACTTCCTACAACAAAGTTAGGAAATAGATTAGGAGTTCCTGCAACCACCACCAAAAGAAGAACAAGAGGTCTTGCAGCAAAATGAGGAAAGAGGAATCATACCTCGACCTCCTGAATTGATGCAAATAGTTCTCTATGGGAAGCAACCATATATGAAAAGTTTGGTAGGAATCGACAACCCTCCTGATTTTTCAGTACATACAACTATTTTAAATTTATGGAAAGAAATACAAAGGAGAGAAGAGGAGTGGAAAGAACAGAAGAAATAGTTGAAAAAGGAAATTAAAATGAGGGATGAGATGATCGAGGAAAAGAATGAGGAAATTGTTTTTCTAAAGGAAACGGTAAGAGGCATTTCAACTCTAGTGCCACAAATTTTGGAATGTAGGACCCCTCCAAGGGTTTATGCTTTGCATTTAAAGGAGAAATACCTTTGCTTTAGAATGTCAAGAATCATCTTAGGGCTAAACCCCTCCATTGAAACCCCTGTTGAATTTTTCAGTGCCTAAAGAATTGCTTCCTCTAAAATGATTTTTTTTTTATGTGAATTCTATCTACACAACCTTTTTGTCCCAAAAGATAATGACTGGAACCCACTGCCTTATGTTGGAGACATACAATTGAGAACATTTATGTCCTAGGTGCAAAATGAGATTAGTTGGGGTGAGAAATACAATGCTTACAAGAAGAAGGAATCCAGTATTCCCCTAGCCATCAGGGCTGAATCAAAGAACCCCAAAGACATTTATACAGATTGGAATAGATTGCTCTTTAGGCCAAGCTATGGTAATAAAATTATGCCCTGGATTGAAGCTGTTTACAATGAGTATGAAGTAAAAATTGTAGCAAAAGAAGATACTATGAGGGGATATCTATCCCAGTGATGGAACCTATTGAATAATGAGCTAAAGCAGGCTGAGCCACATTCTGTTCATAATTACGCTACTGCACTGAAGAGAATTGACAAATATATCGAGCTTGAGAGAATCAAAGGGCGTGAATGGCTTCCCCCGACCATTCAATCGCCTACCCTCCTATGGCTTGTACCTAATTTTAGATTCTACAGGTATGACATTATAGAGGAACAACAGTGATGGAGGAGGCTCGATAAGTTGGAGGATTTTACCGGAATCCTGATTCACCCACGGAAAACACTGACATTAGACAACTATCAGTCGCAAACTTCAGGGCCTTAACAAAGCAGAGGCATAACTCTTCCCCTGCTAGAGGACCAGTAAAACATTAAGTTGGGGGGAGTGATGAGCCTTGATTTTGGCCTAGTTAGGGGGGTAGAATCTCTTGTTATTTGCTAAAATTTCCATAGACTTTGATATTATATGCTAACACTTTCATATAGTTTCTCTCAGTTATATGACATATGGACTAATTTCATTTCTACTGGTTTTAATGATATTTACCCATTATGTGGACCATCTATATTTATCTTGCATGTGATTGATGAATGCTCCTTTAAGGTGGTTATGATTATGCAATTACTATGTGTATTGATATTATTCTGCAAACATGATTGAAATGCTAAGTTGAGGAATGCAGCTGCCAACTGGTCAGGTTGAGGAGTCGCGTGAGGTCAACTGAGGAGGACGACGAAAAATTCTCATGTCAGCCTCGTGTAACTACCTTGCACTGATATTTAATGGCATTGAGCATTGCGGGCATTACTGCAGTTGTCGAGTCCATGTTTGGGCATGCATGTCCGAACAGATTCCCCTGCATGCGTAACTGCCCCTTTCATTTTTCTCGCTTTCCCTAAATGGCATCCTCTTAGTTAGTAGGAGTTTATAGCCTTGTTTAGTTGATAAATAAGGCTTGAATCCTCCTTCCTCAGGCTAGTGATAGCGAGTTAGTGAGTTGATTGCCAAGTTCTTGTACAAGTTGATTATCAACCATATTTTTGTAATTGCATTTTTTGATAAATGAAATAAGATTTTGAGTTGAGTATCCAAGTTTTCTAGTAGTTTAGAGGATACTCATCCAAGGGGGGCCACTTGGTGAGTAATCCATTCCTTTAGTTTAGTTAGATTAGTGTTAGTTTTTGTTCAGTACTTAGTTAAGATTCTAGCATTGACTATTTCTACAACCACTAGAACTCTATTTTGTGACTGTTTCCTATAGACAAGGTGGGTAGAGTAATTTATGTTGGATGCTTAGATTTTCCTTCCTATTATGCATAATCAGTTTATATTTTCTTGAGTGATGTTCAACATTTTCTTTGTTTCCTTTCATGCAATTTTCTTTTAGTCTTAAGATTTTCTTAGTTGTAAAACTGAGATGACTACTTTAGAATTCCTAGTGCACATACTGTGCTGACCCATTTCAAGTTCACGTCCCTGGGTTGAGAATTTAAATGTACCCTCATGATAGTTAAAATGGCTATTCAAGTCAGATGTCCAATCTCTGAATCATGGCAGTAAGGGCTTAGTTATTGAAATCATTACTATGGGCCGACACATCCCATCACCCATCATTCCCACTCAAATTCAATTATCATCATGCCAAAATACTGAGACTACACAAGTTTCCTTTATTCCTACCACATTAGTGGAACTTGATCTATATCAAGAACATTATCCAAAGCATCAAGAAGGAAATCCTAAAATGAATTAAGATCAAGTTATCCAAACCTTGCAATCTCATCCTATTCTTGATCAAGACACCATCATCCCTTTTTATGCTATCCATGACTCCAAAATTTAAATTGGTCCCATCCATATGCCAATAGCCTCCACTTCCACAAATGAGAAAATTGATTCCACTGGACACATAAATGATGAAGTTATAGTTGAATTCACAAGATTTCTTGAAGACATCTTGCAGAATGATCAAGTAAAAAGTCTGAAGGAAAATAAGGCATAAATATACTATCAACTCATATAGCTTACTTTTGTCAAATCTAACTTTAATACTAAGGAGGAGATAACTACCATTGATGATTCTCAACAACACAAAGAAAAATTATCATCTTGTTACCAGAACAACACATATCCTATTGCAATCAAAATCTATCAAAGCATGTAGGGTAAAGGAAAAGGTTTAGGCTTAAATGAATAAGGTATTTTGGAGTGGGTATAGTTCTTTGATGATTATAAATATCAAGGACTAGATTATTCATCAGTTGAGAAATATAAGGATGTCAGTGGTACCTCCATGATATTGAGGCAACTTCATCTGATGTAAACATCAAAATATGGGCCATGAATAGTCCTTATAATAAGGTTGTTGCCAACACTCCACCAACATCATAAGATCATCATTCCAAAATCCTTTCATCCACTAATGGGGACCAACAAGAGAAAATTATTTACAAAGAAAAAGATCAAAGTCGAGCCATAAAAGCTAATAAATCAAAAATTTAGAATGGACATATAAATTCAAAATGGATCCCAAAGCAAACTGGATCATGTAAAGCATCAAATTTGAATCCAAATCTAATAGTCAATAAAATTATGGAGTCATCTCAAGAAAATCCTTCCATCACTCAAAAGTGTCCACCTTCAAAATAGTCTTAAATACCAAAACACAAGGTGTATAAAACTGTTGGTCCCAAACACACCCAAAATCCCACATCTGCACTCCATCATCCACAATACAAAGTTTGGAAAATAAAAAATCCTACATCTAAATTACCAAATAACTCATCCACATCTCATATCCCCCATCAAAATCCTTCATCTCACTTAAAATCCAAAGACACTAAATCCCACATTCACCATGTTCTGGTAGCAACACTTTGTCATAAGGATTCTAATGGCACTTTATCATGATGTGCGCATCTAGAGAAAGTTGATTCTAGTATCAAAGATGACCATAATAACATCCATAGACTATATACAAGTGCCCTTATCTTGACAAAGCAACTCCTCAAGGCAGGACATTATTAGCATGTGATGATAGCAACATCTCCATCAACACCACTAGGTGCTCCAACCTGATTGGTGATCATTCAAAAATCAATAAAAAGAAAAAAAAAGAAAAAAGTAAATAAAGATAATCCATCCAATAGTGAAAACCATTCTTATGGCACTTTGTGCAAGTACCATGATGAAAACATGGAAAATAAGCCTCATGTGTAACAATCAATCACCTATGTGTACCAATCTAGTTGGGAGTATTTTATCTCATACACCACTATCCATCCAATCCATTTCACTTTCATCTATTTTCTATATCCACCTTGATCTTGATAAAGACTAGGGGCATTATACTTCAAAACATGCTTTTGGAAAAATTTCAACATGGTGATTTCCTTTAACCATAAACTATCCTTGTTGGCATTGGTTTTCATTGATTTCAACACTTGGTGAGTTTTTGTTGTTCGCATTTGTTGTCAAAACTTGGGAAGGTTGTTGCATATGTATGTGAGATTGTTGTTTGACATTGATTGTCATTGATGCTACTGTCATTAGCAATTTTTATTGTATGTTGTTGATACTCTATGATGATTGGTTGGCATTGGTTGTATGCCATGCCTTTGATGTTATTTATGTTCATGGTTCGATGGAATCCCTTGTTTGATGACAAGTAAATAATTATTGAGTATGGTTGCTGACAGAAAAGATGATATCTTGATGATATATTAAGATAAGGGTTAGAAGTAAGCTGATGTTAAAGAGATGTTATTGATGGTCTCTAGTATGTTGTATGCTCTCTCTTGTTTTTCGTGAGGAATTATGTGTTGCTAAAAGGATGTTTTGGTCTTTGCAAGTTGGTGAAAGTCTCTATTTTAGAAAGTTGATTTGAAAACTATTTGGGAGAATGCTCTACATTCCTCCATTATTAAAGATATGGTCTTATGGTTTGGGATTCAGTGTTTGTGCTTTGTGGATGTTGCACTCCTATATTTTAGATCACCTATGTTACCGATGAGGTTTTTGATAATTACAGTGAGTTGGTAGTTTTTGTTGGTTGTTTGGACTAGTTCAAAAAATGCTTTGTATTTCTTCGCATTGATGTTTCTTCTCACGTGGTTTGGTGGATGTGATCTTAGTGCCTGTGTAGTGCCTCGGTTCATTTTTCATATAATGAAGTGGTCCATAAGTTGGTTTATTAATGTTTTATCTCATGGTTGCGTATTTTATGTTTTTCGAATGGACTATTCTTGTTTTGGTTAGTTTGCGGTGTTTTTTGTGGCATGACAATATAAAAGAAGTTTTTAAAAGTGTTGTTGGATGTTCATGGAACATATCTTTATGGTTTGCACGTCAGTGGTTGATCTCTTTGGTGTCACGTATTGAGTTGAGTTGATTTTCTAAGAAAATTATGGATATCTAGCCAATCAGACTTGTTATCTTGCTTTTTTCATGTGCTTGGGGGTCTATGCCAGCATATGAAGTTGTCTTAAGATAATTTTGGGTCTTGACATATCTTCTTGAGAAGTGCATAGAGTAAATTCAATTACAAGTGTGTTTTTGGGTCGACTAGTGTTGTGCTACACATTCCATCTACACATTTCCTTGTTGCCCACTTGGGTTGATGTACGCCAGTGTGTGAGTTGCTTGGGATCACATTGGAATATGTAATAAGTTGTTTTTGATCTTCTCTATCTTTTGGATAGGACCACATTACATTTTTGTGGTTGACTTGTTGGAATTATTGATTATCTTCTATTATGGCCTACCTAATTGGTGTTTTGTGATCCTGTGGAGGATATAAATGTAAGAACATTTTAGTTGCAAGATGAGTGAGGGAGTGGTGATGTGAAAAGATGAATTGAAGTAGTGAGTTGTTAAAAATAGAAAATAAATGAGCTTTAACACCTCAATCAACAAATTGTATTGTTGACATATGTTGTAATTCCTAAATCTTCATGTATCATGCTCTGAGATAGTGAATCTCATCAAGTCCTTGTAATTTATATCTTGCCCCAAGGTTGTATGCCTTAGTACTGCAAGTGCTTTGTATCTTTCCCTAAGGTCGTGCGCCTTAGCTTGCAAGTTATTTCGAGAGCAGTGTGCTTCCTTAGGTAGCGAGCCTTAAAATAAATTGTAATTTTGTAAGCAGTGAGCTTCCTATATTGAGAGATTTCTCTTTGTGGTTTTTCCATTCTTAGGTTTTCCATGTAAATCTAGTGTTTTATTATGCATGTGTGTTCATTATCTTGTTTTTCATTTTTTTTAATTTGTTTAAGTGATGGTGATTTGATTAAGGGTTCTTGATCTTGTTAATAGTTTGAATTTGTATATTGGTAAAGGGTTTAAGATCTAGAGAGTTTAAGTTTTGATAGATATTGATTCACTCCCCTCTTAGTATCTAGGTGTGTTCAACAATTGGTATCAAATCCAAGTTCCTTTGAAGAAGCTTAAGCACTCGAGGAAAGGTCCAAGATGGCACATTATGGAGCTTACAAAGGTCCTAGGTTTGATGGGACAAATTATGCCTTTTGGAAGTTAAGAATGGAAGGCCATATAAACTCTCTAGGGCTTGGTGTTTGGCAATATGTCAAGGATGGTTATACTACTCTTGTTGCTCCTCCTAAAAATCCAACTAAGATTGTGTTGCATTAGAACAATTCCAAGTCTAAGAATGTTATCTTGCATGGGTTAGCTGATTCAAAACTTTTGAAGGTGATGAATTATAATTTTGGTAAAGGTGTTTGGGAAAACTTAGCAGTATCTATGAAGCAGACAATAAAGTAAAGCAAGCCAAGATGAAAAATTTCAAGAGAAAATTTGATACCTTGAGGATGACAGAGGATGAAGATATTGCTAGTTATATGCTCCATGTGGATGAAGTTGTTACTGATATCAAAGGTCTTGGTGGAAAAGTGAAAGAAGATGAGATTGTGAAGAAGGTAATGAGATCTCTCCCTAAAGATTATAGTCATAAGGTATCTTCTACTGAAGAGTCTAAGGACTTGGATAAGTATTCAATAGATCAAATGTTTGGTGCTCCCACTACCTTCGAAATAAGAGAATTTGACAAAGAGGCTCCAAAGAAGGATGCAACATTCAAAGTCAACAAAAAGATAGAAGATGATCTAGTAGATTAGGATGATGAACTTGATGATGTAGAAGCAAAAATTGTGAGAATATTGAAGAGAGGCACCAACAAATACAAAGTTAAGTTACCTTTCAAGTACTTCAATTATGGTAAATTTAGTCATTTTGCCCCTAAATATCCTTTTAAAGAATCAAAGGAGAGCAACAAAATAGAGAATTTCAAAAGAAGTATTTATTCCATGGAGAATAGTTGTTCTTCAGAAGATGAGGATCATGATGATTCAAATTATGAAACACTTTTCATGGCCTTGAAATTTGCTGACAAAAAGAGTGATATTAGAAAATGTAAAGAGTTTGGTACCTTGCAGGTTGACAAGGATAATGAGAAATCAATGGTTCTATGGAATTCCTTTCATGGAAACAAATTAGGGAATACTTGGGTAATTGATAGTGGTTGCTCTAACCACATGATTGGTGACAAGGGAAATTTCATCAACCTTGAGAAGTGGAATGGTGGAGTTGTCAAGTTTGGTGGTGATGAGTTAGCACAAATTTGTGGAAAGAGTGCTATAAATATTGATGGAAAGAGAAAAACCGAGGATGTCCTCTATGTCAAAGGGATGAAGCACAATCTCATTAGTGTCAATCAGATGTGTAGTAAAGGATGCAATCTTACATTTCATGCCAAAGGTTGTGAGATCAAGAAGGCAGGTCCAAAAGATTAGTTGTAAAAGGTACTAAGACAAATGGAAATATCTATCATCTAAAGTAGTGTCAAATGGGAAAGTAGGGAAAGACAAAGTTTAAGGGCCAAGTGCCTTTGAGTAACCTAACAGTTGAGGTAGATCCTACACTTGAACACATGGGATCTAAAGCAACATTTAATGAAATGTTTTCTTCAGAACCAGATCTAGAGTTAATGGAATATGAAGGTTGGCACACCAATTCAAATGTTTGGGAAATAGATTTTGAAGGAAAACTCCAGTCTGCTCTTGAAGATCTAAATGAAGCAAGAGCACTAAATTAGAAATATGAGAGCTTACTTGAAAATCAAAGAAAATAATTATCAAATTGAAGGTACAAGATGGATAATCAAAAGTAAAAAATGGCAATCTGAAAGCTCAAATAGAAGGAGGTAAAGGATGTGAAATTAAACTTAATGAGGCAAAGGATGTGATATTTAATTTTGAAAGCTAAGGGCGAAGAAGGAAAGAGGATTGAAGATTGCTTGAATGATAAAACAACTAAATGTTCAAAACTTGAAGAAGAGGTTGTTGCCTTGAAAAAAGAACTAGAAAAAGCTAAAGAAAAAATTAACAAAGGAAGTTCTAAAATTATTGAAGAGTTGATTAACTCTTAAAATCCATCTAAAGAAAAATATGATCTTGGCCTTGAAAAAGGGAAAATTCCTATAACCAGTGTATCTGCAAACTTATATGACAACTTAAACACATAAGTAAAGTCTGATACAAAGAAGGAGAAATATTAAATGAAGATTCTAAGAAGAATGCCTCCAAAGATGCAAAAAAAAAAAAGATAGCAAGAAATAAGGTGGATTCACTCATGTTCGAAGACAAAGAAGTTTTAGAGGTCCTCCACCTACCAAACAACATGCATCTACCAGGTTCAATCGATCCTTTCAAGGTTATTATTTTTCTTGCAATAAATTTGGGCATAAAGCCATTGATTATAGATCTAGACAAAAAGGGAATGATAACATGGGTAGAAGGTCATTTGTGCCCAAAGATACAATGATGTTTTATTTCATGGATATTGCTATGCATGCAACAATTTTGGTCATAAGACTGTTGAGTGCAGAACTAAGGTGAAGAGGAACAACTTTGTTCCAAAAAACAACATTATGTGCTACAAATTAAATAATATGGGACATAAAGCAAAATATTGTTGAAGTGGTTTTGTGAAGCCACTAGTTCATAACCATTGAACCCTTAATCAAGAAAGAAAGGGTAATGAAAAGATTTAGAAGGAAAAACAAGAAAAATTGATGAAGGATGATTCTACACTTGTGCATTTTGCAGAAGACCCTGCAACAAACTAAGATAGAGTGTTATCTCCAGGGGAGATTTAATTTGCAAATATTTTAGTCCCCTAAAGAGGACAAAGATGTTGAATCTATTTCAACATGGAAGAAGAAATTAGATCAAATCCTTTAGTGAGCAAATTTTTTGTACAAGAATGAAACTTTTGATGAAGGTTAAGGCACAAATAGATATTTTATGGAGGTTTGTACACTTGCTCCAATATATTTCCAGTATGCCTACATTTATGTCTTACCATTTTGGTGTACCACACTTAGAGATATGTTGTAAAAGTTTTGCCAAGGCATTCACAGTGTATACTCTAAGATCAAAGTCATGATGTTTTTGTTTGCATAATTTTTCCAAGCAAAATTTAGTCATGCAATTTAGAAGATAAGTTAATTGAGTTGTGAAGGTGTCATATCCAAGATTTCAATTCATTACACCTTCCGAAGTGAAAGTTATAAGTGATAGAGTTATGGTCTATGCTTTGGTATAATAAAGTAATGATGGAGGCTTATTGAAATTTTTGCATTCCTCTGGAAATGAAGATTTATCCATGTCATTTTGGTGGACATGTTAAAGGATGTCCAATACATGCTACTTTGTAGTATCAGGTGATTTGGTGGTCTACAAGTTCAGTTCTCAAATGACAATGTGCCACAAATTATTTTGGATGCCTACAAACATATGTTTGGGCACTTGCAATAGTTGGAGTATATATAGATCAATTATATAGGTTTATGTGGACATTCTACATGTCTTAGAGTATTTGAAGATGTTTGGATCATCAGAGAAGCACCAATGTAAATGTATTTTTTAGGAGATGGGTTGGTCTCTTGGTTTAGTAAAAAGAAAGACTCAATGTCCTTATCCACAAAAAAAGTTGAGTATATTGTTGTAGCATCTTGTTGCACCCAGGTGCTTTGGATGAAGTAGACTTTGAAGGACACAAAGGCAGTATATGATGAACCCATTCCCATAATGTGTGATAATACCAATGCAACTAACATGTTTAAGAATCCAATGATGCATTCAAGGACCAAACATATTTCTATCCGATATCACTTTCTGAGGGAGAAGTCTGCAAAGCAACAAGTCAGAATGGAGTATGTGCCTACCAAGGATCAAATTGTGGATATCTTCACTAAGGTGCTTTCAAAGGATACTTTTAAGTATCTTCGATAGAAATTAGGGGTTATTTCCCCTTCTTTTTCTAACTAGATGCATAAATGGTGCATCTATCCAAGGGGATAAATTCATGTCATACCCCTTTTTCCTAGATTGATGTGAGCTACCTCTCAGGGGGAGTAGGCAGTTTGTTGGTTTCTATTGATAGGGGAGCATATCTAGTTGTTTGAAGAAGTGTTGTTGGTCATAGGGGAAGAATGTGTTGATGATTTAAATGATCTTTTTTCCCTTTTTCCTTGATGTCAAAGGGGGAGAATGAGCAGGTGTGTGTTGACATCAATCCTAAAGGGGGAGATTGTTAGAATTGGTTTTCGTTAATGCCAAAACTCGGTGAGTTTTGATTGTTGGCATTGGTTGTCAAGACTTGGGAAGGTTGTTGCATATGTCTGTGAGATTGTTGTTTGACATTAATTTCCATTGATGTTATTGTCATTAGTGCTTTTTGTTGTATGTTGATGATAGTCTATGATGATTGGTTGAAATTGGTTGTATGTCATGCCTTTGATGTTTCTGATGTTCATGGTTGGATGACATTCCTTGTTTGATGACAAGTAAAGAATTATTGAGTATGGTTGCTTACAAAAGAGATGATATCTTGATGATATATTATGATGAGGATTATAAGTAATGTTGATGTTGGAGAGATGTTGATGATAATCTCTAGTATGTTTTATGCTCTCTCCTATTGTTCTTGAGGAAGTAAGTGTTACTACAAGGATTCTTTGGTCGCTACAAGTTGGTGAAAGTTTATGCTTTAGAAAGTTGCTTCAAAGACCATTTGAATAATGCTCGACATTCCTCCACTATTGAAGATATGGTCTTATGGTTTGGGATTCAATGTTTGTGATTTATGGATGTTGCACTCCTATATTTTCAAGTCACTTGTGTTACCAAGGAGGTTTATGGTAATTATAGTGAGTTAGCAATTTTTGTTGGTTGTTGAACTGGTCTAGAAAATGCTCCACATTTCATCATATTGATGTTTTTGCTCTTGCAGCTTTATGAACATGCTCTCAGTGCTTGTGTAGTGTCTCCATTCAGTTTTCATATAATTAAATGGTCTGCAAGTTGGTTTATTGATGTTTTATCTCATGGTTGTGTATTTTGTGTTTTTGGGATGGAGTATGCTTGCTCTGGTTGGTTTGTGGTGGTTGTTTATGGCATGGCAATGCGAACAAAGTTTTTGGAAGTATTGTTGGATGTTTATGGAATGTCTCTCTATGGTCCGCACACTAGTGGTTGATCTCTTTAGTGCCACATATTGAGTTGAGTTGGTTTTGTGGGAAAATTGTGGATATCTGGTCAACTAGGCTTGTTATCTTGCTTGTGCCATGTGTTTTGGGGTCTGTGCTAGCATATGAAGTTGTGTTAAGATACATTTGGGTCCTGACCTATCTTGTTGAGAACCACATTGACTAAATTCAATTACAAAAATGTTTTTGGGTCGACTTGTATTGTGCTACACATTTCCTTATTGCCAACTTGGGTTGATGTGTGCCAGTGTGTGAGTTGCTTGGGATCACATTAGAAGATGCAATAAGTTATTTTTGGTCTTCTCCATATTTTGGATAGGATCACATTATGTTTTTGTGGCCGACTTGTTGGAATTATTATTTATCTTCTATTCTTGCCAACCTAATTGGCACTTTGTGATCTTGTGAAGGATATAAATATAAGGAAATTTCAATTGTAAGATGAGTGAGGGAGTGGTGATGTGTGAAGATGAATTGAAGTAGTGATTTATGAAAAAAGAGAAGAGAAATGAGCTTTAATGCCTTATTCAGCAGAATGTATTGTTGACATATGTTGTTATTCCTAAATCTTCACGTATCCTACTTTGAGATAGTGAATCTCATTAGTTCCTTGTAATTTGACCTTGCCCTAGGGTTGTGCGCCTCAATATTACAAGTGCTTTGTATCTTGCCCTAAGGTCGTTCGCCTTAGCTTGCAAGTCCTTTCGGCAATAGTGTGCTTCCTATAAGGAAAGAAAAGGTGTGGAAACGCCTTCCTAATGCTAATTCTAAGAGGAATAGTGTAGACTATAGGTTGAAAAACAATTAAATCTCATTAAAATTGCACATTACTGGAAACAAAATAGACAATTAAAGCATACCCAAAATTGGACACCAGTATTTAACGTGGGAACCCTTATGGGAGAAAAACCCACCACACCAAGAAAAACACTTTGTATTACAGTAAATGACAATTACATACAAAGTTGCAGTTCCCCTTTGAAAATATCAATTTCACAGCAACAACATTTCCCTGATCAACCTTGTACAAAACAAATCCCGATTACAATTCTATGACTCACTGTTACAATTCTTATATAACATACAATGAAGAACACAAAATATCAAATGTTCAAAACCCCATCATTGTTATAGCACATTGCAATATATATCCAACAACCATGGTCGATTTGATCTCTGTACAAACGGTTTGATTTAGTTTCCCTTGTAGAGAAAATGTCGATCTTACCAGTTAGAGAATGATCACCACCAACTCAACATAGTCCTCCAATGACCATCATACAACTCAATAGGTCAACCAAGTCAGCGTTCGTTCAACCACGGTCCACCTTCAAGTCTATCGGCATGACCAACACTATCGATGAGAGGTTGGAAAGTCACATCGATATACCATGTTGATCAGACATCCCAAAAGAACCATCATGACCACGTGCATCACCAAGAGTCTCCCAAACATCAACCAAACAACCTTATCAGCAAGACAACAAGTATCAGATATAGTCTAAAATGTTTCATCGAGGTCCCAAGTCATCCCAATGACCTTTAGTTCAAATGCAGTTTGAAACACCTCATCAACAAGAGTCACACCAATTTTCAACTAGAATAGACTCATCAACAAAACAACGTGATTTAGAAGAAGTTCAAAATGTCTCATTGAAGTTCCATGTCTCTTCGATGACCCAAGTTGGACAACCTTTCCTCGGATCGGCAAGAGTCACACCGACATTCAATAGCCATCAACAAGACCATCGAAGTCAGTATAACATTCTCAAGTCCAACCAAAGGCCAATGTTACCCTGATGCCACTGAGATCGGTAAGACTCTCCCCGATGAAACTTCTCGGCCAGACTTCTAGCATCGACATGAGTTAGAAAAATCACATTGATAGTTCAGGTCACACTGATAGCTATTGTTGGCAAGACCGACCACATGTATCACCAATCTAACCACTTTGAGGCTTTAGAGATAAACTGCCTGTCGAAAAGACATCCAGGTGTCTCACCGATTTTTCTCTTTCAGAAGGTTCAGGTCAGAAGATTTAGGCACATGTTTCCAACACTTCCTTAGGTAGCAAGCCTTAAAAAAATATTTTATATAAGCAGTGAGCTTCCTATACTGAGAGATTCTCTATATGGTTTTTTCCTTCTTGGGTTTTTCATGTAAATATAGAGTTATCTTGTGCATGTGTGTTCATTATCTTATATTTTATTGCTGTTGATTTGTTTAAGTGATGTTGATTTGATTAAGGGTTGTTGATCTTGTTAATAATTTGAATTTGTATACTGCTGAAGGGTTTAAGATTTGGAGAGTTTAAGTTTTTATAGATATTGACTCACCCCCTCTTAGTATCCAAGTGTGTTCAACAATCCTATGTCATACCATCACCTACATAGTAATATCTAAACATTCAACTTGGGTCAAATAGGTTATCCTATTATGAGATAGTCCTTGGAGGTGAAATCCCTTATCCTGGATCTACTTGCATGATACGCATCCTCCCCATCCTCCATCTATCCATTCTCATCACACTAGGCCATTCATCCACTCATAGTATCCCATATATTGCTAGACATTGGGGGTAGGTGATTACATCCTACTATGAAAAAAATATTGATATATGCCTTCTAGCTCACTTACTGATTTGGACACCTTTGAAAATCACAAAAAAACATATATCTTGAAAATCTAAACAAAATATCGAGTAGGTTCCACCATCTCATGCATAAACCTTTCCATCACAATCTTCTCTATCAATATCAATCCAAACAATCCCCATCAATCGCATCTCGCCTACACTCCAATGGGTTATCAAACTACCTAACAGATTTAGTTTCTAGCTTGGCTAAAAATATTGATCTATTTGATCCAATCAATCATCATCATCATCATTAGGATGTATCCTTCCCAATCATCATGTTGTACCTATCTTAACAACACTATCCTTGTGTTTTTCCTATGTCAACAATGTTATCCTATCATCAATCAATCAATAAAATCAATCAACTTTAGCTTGGCTAGAAATAAGATCTTGAAAGATATTTGATATCCACACATCGATATCTCTTCCTCATTCATCCAAATCATCATCATTAAAAATCTAGAAAAAATCTAAAAAATCCAAACATTTCAAACCACATTATCTCACCATATCCATAATAAATTATCCATTGCCCGACATGACATTCAAGCAAGAATAAACTATACAATACCCAAAGACATCAACCGTTTATCACAATCACAATTAAAGACTCTTGTTAAATTTTCTACACCATACTAATCTATTGTCAAATCAACTATGAACATCTTATCAAAAGTATCATGCTTGCAAATACATCCTTCCTACAATGGGAATTTATCCATCTTGAGCACATATCTCTTGGCAAGAAAATCTACTAGTTGTTGATTTGTTTGGTCAATGGGTCTTTTTATTTCTTGATTTATTTTATTGTCCTATTCCAATGTTCCTCGAGGATATCTTTAAATGATTAGAGGAGCAAGAATGGGGCAAGGTTATTATTTTTGTATGTCATTTTTATGAAATGTTCTCATTGCATTACTAGGGTATGTACGTTCCTTGTGTGTTTGGGAATGGCTTCTAGCATTAAAAATCATCCTATGCATATAAGGTCATTTAAATACATTTTTGTACTAGTAATATTATGCTTTAAGATCATTTCCCTCATATATTTCAACAAGGTTCTATTATGTCTAACATGAATGAGGACAATCATTTTTATTTGCAGTCAAAGTCTATGCAAGGGATACCAAAGCCACTAAGGTTTATCTCAACTTGGTGTATACATATCCAAATTTTGCCACAATAAGCTCTATGATGATAAAAAGCACGAATAGAAAGCACACAATCTATCAATAACCATCTACATCAATCTATTTCCATCCATCTCGTATCTATCTATTTCATTTTCATTCATCATATATTATATTGTGTGAAACCGATCAATCATGACCAATTTCCTTATTTTCTTCTACCATACTAACATTCATTCTAACCAGGAGTATTTACACCTCTATAGTGAGCATTTGCACCCCTCTATGTGACCATTTGTGCCCATGAAGCAAGCATTTGCACCACTTTATAGTCATTTGAACCCATGAAGCAAGCAATTGCACCCTTTTACTAAGCATTTACAACCTCCATTTCATCAATTATGCCCAAACCTTGATTAATTGCACCTAAGCTTAGCAATTGCACCCATCTAGATCTATTACTGATCCCTTGACAATTGCACAAATTTGGAATAATTGATCTCACCCCTCAATAATTGCACACATCTAAAACAATTGCTCTCATCCCTTGGCAATTGTGCACATCTAGAACAATTGCTCTCATCCCCTGGCAATTATACACATTTGGACAACAATTGCTCCCATATATCATGCAAATGTGCTCACTTAAGGCACAATTACTCCCATCTATCAAGCAATTATGCCCACTTAAGGCACAATTTCTCCCATCTATCAAGAAATTACACCCATATATCAGGCAATTACTCCCATCTATCATGCAATTGCACCTACCTAAGGCACAATTTCTCCCATTATCATGTAATTGTGCCCACCTACCTTAAAATGAGCCATTTTATTCTCCATTTGCACCCATTCCCTTGTCATTTGCACCCTAATTACTCATCCTCTATCCCATATTTCTTCTACCATATGAACCCATCTCCTTTCCCACATTACTCCGCAAATCTATCATTTCATTTGCCTGACTTATATCCATTTCATCTCATTCATGATCTATCCAATTATGTGATATCGATCAACATTAACCATCTCATCACTATCTTTCACAATCGTAACCCACAATCTCTCATCTCTTCTCACTCCACCTTCCTCCACATCCAAATCTTTCTTATCTCACTCTTTTCATTTTCTTCATCTCCATCACATCTCTCCTACCATTTTTTAGAGTTTGAACCCAAAAATTTATTTTTTCGTCAAACTCTTGGGGGGCATCTTACCTCCATTTCTTCATTCATTAGGGAAAACTGGAGCATGCCATCACAAATTCTTTTATACTTCTTTGAAACAACGCTATAAAAATGCATTTTCTCAAAGAGGGGTAAAATGTAAGCACCTAAATTTGACTAACATATTTCTTCCAGAACATCATCATTTTCCATCATTAGGTATCATCAATCCACCTTCTGCATTTAATTAAATAAATTTATTTTTTAATTAAATCATCTTATTTCATCAAATTTCCTCTATTGATTGAATAATTTTGATTATTTAATTAATTTACCAATTATTCTTCCATCAATTAAATAATTTGATATTATTTAATTAATTCCCTATTATTCTCAAATTAATTAAATAATTTACTATTATTTAATTAATTATCCATTATCCATTTCCTAAATTAAATAAATTTTAATTATTTAATTTATCCATCAATTTATCAACATTATCCATTCTCCAAAATATATAAAATTATTTATTTTATTTATTTAATCCATTTTGCAAATGCCATTAATATTTAAAAAAAAAAATTAATTATTGATTTCCATGCATTTCCACCTCACCTCTTGAATGAGACTTGCTCTCAGTCTACTAATCAGTTCACTAATCAATCCCACCTGTCTACTAATCAATCTAATTAGTCCACTAATCCATCAAATCCACTTCACTCCCACTCACTTCAAGTCCACCAATCTATCAAAATAGTTAACTGATCAATCAATCTTGTCAACAACTTGTTAATCTCAATTAACACTTCAATCGATTCTCTTAATTGAATCATGCAATCAATTATCTGAAATCATGTAGTCAGTTAACAATCAATCAAATCCTCTTGATCTTTTTTAGTCTTTCCTCTGATCTCGATCATTGATTGGTGTCACCAAAAATCTATAAA
Organism: Sequoiadendron giganteum; assembly: GCA_007115665.2. Lineage (NCBI taxonomy): Eukaryota > Viridiplantae > Streptophyta > Pinopsida > Cupressales > Cupressaceae > Sequoiadendron > Sequoiadendron giganteum. The sequence continues at coordinate 440,670,014 of CM021106.1, read as the reverse complement.
TACAACCTTCCTATCACTGATTTTTTTATTTATATTTTTTTAATCTTAGATTGTGTAACAAACTTATGCTTAAATTGTGACAATGCTTTATAGCTATTGTGCTTATTACAAATGTGAGAACAAATATTTTTAATGCCATTCTCTAAGGTGAAAAGAGGAGAACAATGGAGCTCAACTTGAACGTCTTGTAGGTTTAAGGTATTGATTATTTGTTTGATCTCCTTTCAAATTGCTTCATTGGTATGATCGATTATCATTTAGATTTACAATTGAATTTCTGGGTCATACAGGGGGATTCTTCCTTTGTTAAAGTCTTAGGAAGGTTTGTTTAATAATGATGGACAAAGATTGAAGACAATAGGCAACAATGCAATATGCTTCTAAGATGCTGATTCAATGTAGATTCAAATTTTTGATGCATACATGTGCTAGATTCTCTCTATCTTGGACATGTTTTAGATAATTTGAATGATTTAGGGTTAGTCCTTAAAGTCACCCCCTAAAATGTAATTTGAAATAATTCACACTTTAGTTAGCACATCATGGCTAGTAAGGGAGGGAAACTATGCCCAACTCAAAAAAATAAATTAAAAGTTTAATTTGAGTCAAATTCACATTTGTAGATCTAGACTAGGTGGCAAATGGTTGATTTAGCGAGCAAGTTTGGACTCTTGAGTCGTGTAGAGATGGAATAAGGGTAGGATTAGGTTATTTGCCAACTTTTAGGCAAAAATATGTTAACTTCAACACTAATCAATGCATAGAAGACAACTTAGTCACCATGGGTCTAAAACATGAGTGAATCAAATGGGTATGCAATATTTTGCCATTAAAATTACATTTATTAGCTTGATGTTTAATGCAAGGGTGTGATTATTCCTTTACAAGACTATAATGCTTCATTTTGATGTTAGACATAAGAAAAAAAATTCTAAAAATTTCTCAAAAACAATACTTAAGTTCAAATTTTATAATACAAGATTGATCTTATTGCCCTTGCCCTTCGACCCCCCAAAAAAGACTAAGATCATATCTTAAGAAAATTTGAAAAATAAATACTTTAAAACAAAACCTAAAATAAATAAATTTTTGGACACTTTAATTCAAACTTTCAAACCAAGAAATTGCTAATGTCTTTTTTAAATGGAAGATTTTATATCTTCCACAAAACTTTAAGCTATTTGATGTACAAGCACAAATCTAGGCTGAGAGAGTTTTCTATTATGAAGTTGGGACCTTGCACTTAACAAGACTTGATATTTGGTAGATTCATTAAAACCATTCAACTTCATTTATATACGAAGAATCTAAATCTATTGATGAATTGCTAATATTTGAATACAGCTGCTAGATGTTTCACGATGTTTGTCATACAAAAAAATAAAAATAAAAAATTCCGTCAAACAATACCAAGTAATGCAACGAGGGAAAATGGTGGCGGGCACTTCGTAAAATTGTGACTACGAATACAGGTATTCTCGAAAGTTATGTTTGAAGTTGCAGGGCCAGTAGCATAGTTTCAGTGGCGGTTGAACAGCAGGGTTGAGGGAGAACGAGAGCGAAAGATAATAAGAATGCCCGGGCGTCGGTTAGATGCATTAGTTCCCAGTGGAGGGCAAGGGCAAGGGCATTGTGCAGTGTACAGTGTGCAGCATGGCTTCCTCACTCACCCTCCTGGTCGAATATCTATCTCTGTGCACTGGGCCAGAGGAAACTGCCTTCGCATTGCTTTCTTTAACAAGCCCCCTCCTTGTGAAGAAGAAGAAGCTTCAGAGATGATTTCCCAACAAGCTACATGTGGGAAGGTGTTAGAGCTCAGGCTCGGTTCTACTGAGGTTGACGATGCGGAAAAACGAAGACTTTCATACGCCTCTGCTCCTGAATTCGCACTACTTCAGAGTCACAAGCTGCTCATGATGACATCCAAAGCCCTCTTCTCTCTTGACTGGTAATGCCAATTTTATTTTTATTTTTCTCCATTCAATTTTCTTTTCAACCATTTGCACTTGAACTTGAAACCCAATCAGGTAGAGAAAACGCACTTTACCTATTGGGATCAAGGTGATTCCTCTTGCAACTAGGTGTAGTTTTTGGATGGTGTCTGGCGAAAGGTATGGCATATCCGTTGAGCAGAATTTCTTAGCGCAGGCGAGCACTTGAGCCTTGAGCCTCTTCTGTTAAAAATGGGGATATCCTGTCTGTCGATTGATTCCTTTTACATTTCTCTTGAAGATTTGTCCCATGCTAAAAGATCTAGCTAACCTATTCCATGTTTACAGTGCAAAGTTTGTGTTATTATTTTTACTAAATAGACACTATTGGAACCAATTCTTTAACAAATAACTTTGCCTACGGAACAAATTCTCAAAAATACCAACCCTTTTCAATAAAACAAGTCTCAATTGGTCACATTCATCTAAGCTTAGAAAACCAATAGTAAGTTGTGTCTTTTACTAAAATGTTGATGCAAAATATATATGCTTTAATTTTATAAAGTTGAAGGTTTTGCTACTTGATGTGTGAGAAATTACTGGAAGGCCGAATTTGGAACTAAATTCTTCTAGGGTTTTGTGTCTTAACTGTATGATCATCTATTCAAGATAGCTTGTGGGAATAGAATCTAACCACGGAGCTTGAGTTTCAACCTCTCAACTCTATGCTTCAGGTTTGTGCCATGGCCTTGCAGCATAATCTTTAGGTTGGTGAGCCTGTAGAGGCTCAGGGGATTCCAATCCATGCCTATCTTCATTTGCTCTGCTTGTCCAACAAGGAGATTTTAAGGCTCTTAAGCCCAAGCAGCCATTCAAGAATATTACAGCTGTTAAAATTTAAAACTACTTAAGTTTGTAAATCTTCATTGCTTGATATTGCTCGGGCCTTTGTGGAACATTACAAAGCAATTTTTGCTGCCTAGGATTAGACCATTGATCGAGTTGAGGCATTGGAGATTGGCTTTGATGTTGTCCCATGTAGGCTTTTGGATGCCCAACAGTAGTGTTCTGATAAATTCCATTCCGTTCCATTGAGGAGCTCCATGAGATTGTGCTTCACATGGCCTGACAAGCCTCAACCTAGAACGAATTCTTTTGTGAATTCTATAAATAACTTGGGGATATGGTTGGCCTTAATTTGCATGTGATATAGAGGCCTTGCAGTCCAAGATGCTTGGGTCTCAACTCCTATATTAATAAAGTAAATTACTAAATATCAAGTTCTTCCCCAAGGCCAACGCCACAAAGTTGATTACCCATTGGTGGCCAATCACTTTGCTTTATGTGTCTTCTAAACAATATTGGTCAAGCTCGAGCCATCAAAATCCACAATTGGCTGCCTCTGATTGTGCCTCCTTAAGAAACATATTTTATTAGAGGACAATATTATTACAGTTCCTTTTGGCAATCTGCCCTTTTTATCAAGTTTCAATTTGAGAAGGCATACGATCATCTTAAATGCCTTTTTATATTGGCAATTCTTAAGGCTTTTGGTTGTGGTATGGTTTTGTCAAGCTGTGGGAACTCTCTCTTTAGATGCATTTGCTTGCCTCTTGTTAGAAAAGGTACCCACAAAACCTTTATTAAATGAGATGTTCATAATTATTAAGTCCCTTCGAGGAGATTAACACATTAATTAGATCTACAAGAATTACAGCAGCATTCAGGCATGGAAACAACACTTATAAAAGAAAAAATGAGAGAGATAGAAGGGAAATCAACCACAAGGAAGAGAATGACACATATATACCTTGGGAAAACCCTTCCTAGAAATGCCCATCCTCCAAAGCACCGAACTAACGTAATCAACAACAATAAACTTGTTACAATACAATATCAAGTTCTTGCCTCAATAGAGATCAACATCCTCTTCCTTAGGCAGAAATCCGACAACATAACCCTGCAAAAAACTTTTCTCTTATTTTTTTTTTCTCAAGCTCTCAATATATAGATTCATGGAGGCCCAAAAACCCACCACAAGGCATTACCATGGCCCAAAGAAGTCCCAAAATACTAGGGTAAAAATCCATATGACCCACACTCCATTATTCATCATTTAACACAGTTAGAAAAATGCTCTATGACGTGTCATAACATGCATCACAAGTGGGTCAAAATTCTTAATCCACTTTGTAACCTCCCTCTTAATCATGCTCTTACACATCATAATATCTCTTACACCATATCTTCTTCATAGATGCTCTTACAACAAGACAATATTTTATAGATATATTTACACATGTAAATGCCAAAATAACAATAAACCAGACATGGCATAATAGCCAAGGCATAAAGTGGAACATTCCATTTCATTAGGACACATAAATAATAAATAATAAAATAAGTTGAACACTAGGACTTGCAAGGTGTATGACACACCTAATCCCAACACCTCACTATCAACGGTTTTAAAATTGAGGAGTTTGAGCTTTTTAGATCCATTAGGCAAGGTTGCCTCTTAGCAGTTAGCTCTATTGCTGTGTCTTAGTGGCAAAAGTCTTTGGACACCTTCTTTCTCATAATGTATCTCAAGAGTCGATTCATGGCATCTCCCGTCAATCAATTTTGGTAACCAAATCTTTAATGGACATTTCATATGTGGCAACCTTTTATTTGAGAAGTCCTTTCTTACTCGAGCTTGTAGTTTTCTTGACATTTGCTGCAAGGCCTTTGGCTTTAGTGTCTAGCGGACAAAAGGCTCAATGCTATAGACAAGGTTCTATTCTACTACCTATGTGGCTCACGGCTTTGGGATTGTCTTGAATCATGCATGAGGACATTTGTGATCAAACATAGGAAGATTGTCGAGTTTAATGACCCCTTTGCCTTCAGTGGCTCTTGTGTAGAGCAGAATTGAAAAAAGGATCAAGTGATCAGTTACAAACTAAGTTACTGGTACATTTTTTGGGTTCGGGTTCGGGTATGAGATTCCAGTACGCTGATTTGGTCAAAATTTTTTTTGGGGTTGGGTTCGTTTTGGGTACGTTAATACAAAAACATATAAAAATCAGAAATATATACATATTTGCAGTAGTAATTAAGTTCAAAATACACCACCATATTAATAGTCAAATAACATAGCAAAAATACACCACCACTTTCATAGTCAAATATTAAAATATTAGTGATACTCAAATGTCATGATATAAAATTATCAATTAAAGTTCAAACATAAAAATGTCAAGTGTTTACAATCAGCCATTATTGATCATTGATCAATTTGAATCATATGGGTCATCAAAAAAGCATCATCAACATCCATATTAGATGCTACATTTTGTGTAGAACCACAAATAGTGTCAATGACACTCACACAAGCACTGACACTACCACTCTCATGCTCATTAGCTGCCTCAAGTTCATAGTCATCATCAATATCAAGTCCAACTAAGTGACTTGTGGAAGCATCCAAGTCAAGACGCTCTGACTCAATATCCCACCTCCTTGAGTCTCCTTCTTTGTAGGAACTTTGTTTGTGTGTAAGTAGGCACAAGTTTGAATACACACACACCAAGTTCTCTGCCTTTTTTGAATGTAGCCTATTGCACTTTATTGAGTGGATGAAGGAGTATGTGCTCCAATTCTTCTCAGAAGAAGATGAACTAGCAACCTATTAAAACCAAATTAAATAGTTAAGAGTTGCAAAATTTTACTAAATAAAATAAAAATAAAAATAAAAATTACAAAATATAAAACTTAAATTTAAAAGATAAAAGAGTTTGACTATAAAACTTACTTGGGATAAAATTTTTATTGCAAGGGGTTGGAGGTGTATGTATTTTGGCCATGGAAGTACCACCAACTATGAGCATCCACCCTGTACTTGTCTCGAAGAGCATCAAGACCACAATCATTGGAGCATGCAAAACCCATGAACTCAGCCCTCACTTGATCACATTGGTCATGATCACCGAAGAGTCTACGAAGTGCTGCCTTGTACCTTTGAGCTAGTTCAACATCTCTATATGGAGCAACTCTTGATGAAACATAAAGTATCTTAGCACTATAATATTTGGGACTAAATGCAAAAGCAAGAAGATGCAACGGAGTGGTCATTTTGTTCCATCTCTCTACAATGATTCGTGTAGCTCTTTGAAGAAATTTTCTTTAGGATCTTACTCTTTTGCATTGACGATGGTTTTCATCTTCTCAATCATTGAGTCGATATCATCATATACTTCGCCCAAACAAGGTCTATCCATGTTAGTGTAACGGATCATGCTCAATATGGGCTCAATGAAACTGAGGAGATACTCAACACGATCCCACCAACTGTCGTCTAGGATCATTTGCTTAACCTTATTTGCCCTTTTAGTGCTAGATTGCCTCCATATGGACCAATTAGGGCTGATGACCATATTACAGAGTGCCTCACGAACCTTCATAAGTCATCTCAACACAATTGTGTTGGAGGCAAAACGGGTCTCAGCAACTTGTTTGAAAATCAAAATAAAATATAATTTAAATTTACATCAAAATTTAAAATTAAAAGAAAATTAAAAATAGTGAGAATTAACTTACCTTCAACAACTCCAATTTTGAGAATTGTCTAAATATGCCTTGTGTCATATGGTGGTTGGTGACAAACATTTGGATGTCTTCAACTTTAGCATATGCCTGTTTGATCCACTCAATTTTGGTTCCAGTTTTTGGTAGCATTAGATTGAGGGAGTGGACAATACAAGGTGTCCAAAAAATGTGTGGATACTTCTCCTCAATCAATAACCCAACAACCCTACAATTTTTTGCATTGTTGGTTACAACTTGCACAACATTTTGATGGCCCACCTCTTCAATAGCTTGACAAAGGATGTTAGCAATAAATGGACCATCCTTCACCTGTCCTTCACAATCCATTGCTCTCAAAAACATTGCCCCTTTAGGGGACACGACAATAACATTGATCAATGGGCAATTTTTTGCATCTTTCCATCCATTAGAAACAATGGTCACCCTTGTTTCGATCCACGTATCCCTTATGGGCTCCAAAGACTCTGCTACATGTTTCACCTCTTTATCCAATAAGGTGCAACGCACCTTCTCAAAACCTGGGCCCTTATACCCCTTTGGAGCCTCATTAATAGATTTCACCATTTTTTGCCAATATGGTGAACGAACAACGTTGAATGCCAATCCATTGGCATAGACACATCTTGCTATGTCTTGATCAACAATATCTCTTGCCTCATTTTGAAATGAAGTTTCCAACGACCCCTTAGATCTTTTATTTGAAGAGGGCGTGGTTTGCTCTCGAGGGATGTACATAAATGGATGGCTATCTGTAGGTGGAAAATGAGAAGGCAGTGTAGGGGGCTTCATCAATCGAGATCCTTTCTTCAAAGGATGACTTGTTTTAAGATCGATTGCTTTTTGGTTTGCTTTTTCTTGCTCAACAATATATCCCAACACTATATGATTTGAAATGCCTTGGTTATCTTCACCTAGACAAGCTTTAATGCCTAGTTTAGGGATCCTACACAAGTGCCCTTTCACTTGACTGTATGAGCTCGTATATTTAACATGGCAATGATTACAAATCCAAATATATACTCCACCACTTGGAATTTGTTGAACTATTTCTACATATTTCCAAAGGGGAGAGTTTGGGTTTGTTTTGAAACGAGATTGGTGTGAGCTTGAGGAGTTAGAACCGGTTGCCATTGTAATATCTAAGGCACAACACATTGAAATTTTGGTATTGAAACTAAAAGACTTAATTAATTTCAAAAAATTGAAAAAATTGAACATGTGTTATAGACACTTAGAAGAATGAAAACAAAACAAAAACTTAAAAACAAAACAAAATAGTTCATTTGTTAAAAATAAAATTAAAAAACTTAAAAAAAACCTACCTCTTTTGAACAAATCTTCCCCTCCGATCTTCTTGGCAATGAACAGAACTTGCAAGTGCTTAGGAATAGCACAACAACCAACTTCGAACAATCAACAATCAACCTTCAAGTCTATTCAAGCTTGTGCAAGGAAGAGAGAAAGTTCAGCAATGGAGGCAAAAAACCTTGTTTTTCATTCACAAATTGTTAAATGAGTATGTTTTTACCTATTTGATGTGTTGGGAGGCAAATATTAGGGTTAGAGGGAATATTTTATTGTTTAGAAGTCAACAAAAAGTCAAAAAAGTAATTAAAAAATGCAATTTTCGTTGAAAAATGCGCGGCTTGGGTGTGAGTGGACGCTAATTTTGTCCGGGTTCGAACTAGAAACGATAAAAATGTATCCACAGTGGAGGTTTTGAACCCTGCTCGTTTCCACAGACCAAATTTGGTTTCTTGGACGTATCTGCATCGTTTTGGATCCGTATCTTGTACCTGCATCATTTTGTACCCGTACCGGGGGTCATAACTCTTAGGAAAATTAATGTTTACATTATATTCGAGGTGTTAGTAATCATGTAAATGTAGAAAGGTAATTACTATTGTAATAGTGAGGTTGTTAATAAACAACTCACTAATATAGGATTGGATGGTTAATCATGTAAATGTAGAAAGGTAATTACTATTGTAATAGTGAGGTTGTTAATAAACAACTCAAGATTGGATGGTTAGTCGTATATATTGTTGAAATAACAATATATCACAATAGTTAGTGGTTAATGTGTTATACCCGTAATGGTATTTCGGGATATTTGTTATAACACCTCCCTATTAAATAGGAGGTTGTTTGGCTATGTAAGTGGCTATATATTAGCCATGTATTGAGTGTGGAATAGAAGAGGATATTATCGTGTGTAAAGTTTTCTATCTACCTTTGCCCAAATTACCAACATGGTATCAGAGCAGGCATAGGAGTAGGATTCGTAGAAGACAACCCGATAATGTGTTCAACTTCAAAATTGCGGCATGGAAATTTGGTATTGTTAAGGTAGCAAATGCTATTGGAGAATGCTGGAGGAGTTTAGTATTGAAAGGGGATCTAAAGTTGAGCTCCAAGTGTGTGATATCTCTTAGTGATGTTTTTTTAGATTTCTCAAGTCATCATTGCATCATCTCTCCGCATCATCTATGTGAGTGGCTGCAGGCCAAATCGACTTGTGTTCTTAATGTTATTGGCTTGATAATTTGTCATGTCTTTGGAGAATATCACACTGTTGTTCAACGTTGTAGGAGGTGCAATCCGTGAATCTTTAGAGGTCGCATACTAGCAGGCCGATTGAAGATAGTAACTTCAAATTATGCCAAGATTCATTGAGAGTGGCATATGACATAATGAATGCAAAAGCCCAGTGAATGAATCCCATAACAGATGTGCAAGCTGTTGCTACACGTTTTAAATGCCATGATTGCATATCGTAGGCGATAGAATTCAGCAGCGATTTGACTTGTGATCTCGGTCTCCCATGCCGAGAGCATCAAGCTCTTTGTCATTTTGTCTTCACTTTCACAGTTGAAAGTGTTGAAGATCGCAGCCGCAAGATGATACTTCCAGGTGCAATTTTTTAAGGATAAATTTAAATGTAGCTATAAGCTATTTAAATTTATATATTATATTAATATGAAGAGGCGCCTTCATTTGGAGAAAATTAATATTAACTTATTGGCAAATAATTAAATGAAATGTCACGATTTTGGTTGAGGCCGACCTTCTAAGAAGAGGCACGATTTCTCAAGTGACGTTTTTCTCTATCAAGGTTGACTTCATTTTGTGAAAGGGTGCGAACCCTAATAGAAACATTATATAAATACAAGGAGTTTATCATTCATTTGATCAATCAAGTCAAGCATTTTCATTCAAGGAGAAGTTCGATCTGAGCAGCAGATGAAAGTTTGTAGCAGCAGATCGACTATTAAGGAGAAACATATTCATTTGTATCTTTGCATCTACGAGAGGTGCTATTCATTGTATTGCATAAGCATTGTGTTATGCCTGAGTTGTAAGCAGATTTCTGCTCTCATTATTATCAATATATAAGAGATATATTGGCTGGGTTTTTCTCCCTCAGGTTGGAGGGTTTTCCCAGGGTATTTGCTGTGTCGTGAGTCAATTTGAATTAAATTTCTGTGCATTTTATCTGATCATTAAAATCTAACAAAAAGTTTCCAAAGCGTGATTTGTGAGGGAGACGTGTTTGAACTCACGTGATGATAATGATCTTTGTCGTCAATATCAACAATATCAAGATGGAAATTTCTTCTTTGGTAGCATCGTGCTTCTCTATCACCAACCCATAGGTGTCAAGTTAGTCGATTTAGTTTCTAAAGTCTATGTCTCTAGATTAAGTGTCTAATGGTAGTTATTAAATTGAAGTTCAATTGTTATTTTTTTTATTGACTAGTTATTTCATTGAGTGTCTTAAAATGACTTAATTTCTTAGTATAGAGATATTTTGTGTCATAGTCTCAAAGTCCAATGAAAATATTGTATAAATTGTCATAGCAAATCGAATCTAAGTCAAGTTGTATAGGGTCTTTTTTTTGAGTTGTTAATTATTGTCATCAAAAGTATGTCTATCAAAATAAAATTGTCTCAATTGTAAATGGACGCATTATCACTTGTATGTGACGTCCATATTAAGGGGGCATGATAAAACTAAGTCTCAAAGCTAAGTAGCAAACTTGATGGAGGACGGAGGTAACAGAGACTGGAGGTCAATCAGTGGCCTCTCGTTAGTCACCAACGACGAGGCCGCACACATGCTATGGTGACAAATAAATATGCAATGTATTTATTTTTTTCAGCTTTTTAGTGTGGTGTGTGAATGTTGGCAAAATGATCATAGTGGAGAGCAGATGATTGCAAAGGTTCTCTGACTGCGGTGATCCTTTGATTGCGGTACTTCGTTAGAAGATGATCGGTCAGTGAATACCTTCATTGGCAATGGTGGTCATGTGCAGCAAGATCTAGACAGCAAGATCCAAACAGTAACATGCACCCTGATATGATTCACTTTTCAGTGTTCCTTGTTATGTGAATAAGTGGAAATTTCACATTGTGGAGAGGAATAATAACCAATGTTCCATTCCCATTCATGCCAAAATGACTAAAGTCAAGCGCAACTTCCAGTGGTAGTGGCGGTTGTTTATGTTGTTTGAGATCGAGTGGCAGCGATCGGTAACAGTGATTACAATTAAGAACATTGTGTTCTTGTGGAATCTGATGTGAAACGTTTTCTAGTATGGGTCTTTTAGATTTGTGTGGATTTCTTCCCTGATGTACAAGCATAGTGGCAAACAAAAGAACTAGTGTAATGTAGTTCATGGATCTTGAAAGGGTTTGTGGGAGGATCCAAAAAACCACAAGAGGTGAACAGTTGATGAGTTCCTATCACGTCAAGGTTTGTGGTAAGCCTGTTTAAAACCATGGAAGGAGAGAGCCTTTCTTTTGGATCAAGGTCATGAGTCACATAGTTGGACATGCCACAAGGGTGAGCATACTGTAGAGGAGTGTGTGAATGTTTTTCTACCATGTAAACATTAAGGGGGGGAATGTTAGGAAAATTAATGTTTACATTATACTTGAGGTGTTAGTAATCATGTAAATGTAGAAAGGTAATTACTATCGTAATAGTGAGGTTGTTAATAAACAACTCACTAATATAGGATTGGATGGTTAGTCGTATATATTGTTGAAATAACAATATATCATAATAGTTAGTGGTTAATGTGTTATACCCGTGAATGGTATTCCGGGATATTTGTTATAGCACCTCCTTATTAAATAGGAGGTTGTTTGGCTATGTAAGTGGCTATATATTAGCCATGTATTGAGTGTGGAATAGAAGAGGATATTATCGTGTGTAAAGTTTTCTATCTGCCTCTGCCCAAATTACCAACACTAATAGGGCGTATCGGTCACTTAGGTTACAAAGTTGTTATTGGTAAGGAAATTCAGAATTTGCACCAAACTGTTGAGAGCAACTTATGTCTACTATTCTACCTTTGGACCTCTTCTAAGGTTGCTATTTTGAAAGATGATAAGCTTTGTAGGGGGTTCGTTTGTGCTGATTCTAACAATGTCAAGGGTTTCCATCACGATTTAAGGGAAAATTGTTAGTGTGTCCAAGGACAAAAGAGGTATGAGCATCTTGAATGTGCAAATAAAGCTTAAAATTGTATACAAAGTGGATTATTCAGGCCGTGGAGGGGAATGAAGCTTGGAAGGTCCTTATCAAACATAATGTTGAGTCTAGCTCTTTGTTTGGCATAAGGCCTTAGATAGTTGTGGGCTCACTCTACCTCTTGTCAAAGTTAAAAGCATTCTTTTTAATGAAGAGCATTTGAAGGCTGTGAAGCACTACTTGATTTGGAAAGACAATGAATTCAAGGTTGCTCTTTCTATTTGTTGGTAAACATATTTGTCGCTGTGATACTTCGCTGCAAAACAACCTTGACTTGCCCAATGGGCAGCAATAAACACTCCAACAGTTGGAGAGGTTGCTATTAGGTTAGTTATTTTCCTCTGTATTTGAGAAGGGCAACTCCCTCATATGATATGATTAGAGGTTTTTCAAGGGTGTGATTTTAATCAGAAAGAAGGAAAGGAACTAAACTAGAATAAAAATAGGAAAGATAACTGAAAATGCAGAAGGGAAAGAGGAATAAACTCACAGGTTCATTCCTTGAAAAAGGTTATCAAATGCAATCTAACATTAGAAAGTTACATTCACATAGTGTTTCATGATTCTTAGATCAGATAACAATCTATTTATTTCATCTCAGGCATACAGAGTAAACACATACATGTGAGAGGTAGTTACTTGTTGAGAGATCCCCAACCCAAATCTGATCTGAGTTTCTGAGTTTTGTCTTTTCAAAGTCTTTGACCAGCGAATAGGTAGGTTTTTGTTTTTGTTTTGTCTTTGCGTTTTTTTTCTGATTTTTTGTGTGACTTTTGAGTTTTACCAAATATGAATGCAATTTTCTCTTGAGATACAAAGGAATTAAACTGAAATAAACTTCTAATTTTTCTGATTTCAAACAGCCATGCATAAAATTGTAAAATTAAAAATTTAGGAACACCATCCATCAACTAGTCATACCCGGAGTCCAATGCTAACTTGCAATTTGAATTTTATTGATGAAATTCCAGTGAAATACAGGATTACAAATCAGATCTGCTCCTCCAATATTCTGTCCAAACCTTAGCAGCAACATAGATGGTACGACTGCTCTTGAGGATGGAATGGCTAGCAAAATCAGTCACCAAAATCCATAAATCTGCTCTCTAAATTGACAAATCTGACCTCCAAAACCCTAGCTGCCTGCTGCCAGCAAGTAGAATGCAAATATGTGATAGTATTGGCCTAGGAGAGGTTCGATCTATCAATGGCAGCCTCTGATCTGAAAAAGTATGATGATATAACACTACTGCAAACTCAGATCTGAAAAATAACTATTTGAAACTCCTCCAATGAAGTCCAAATGAAGACTCAAGGTAGGCCCTCCTCAAAGGTGAACTGGGTTCTCGTCCAATTCACGATAGCCTTTGAGAGTTTTCGTTCCTAGAAGGCTGAAGCAATGCTGAAATCCTTTTCCAGAGCTCAAACCTACAAAGTGTTTTGTAAAAATGAGAGTAGAATCGTCAAAAAGGAGCCCAACACATTGCTTTATAACCTCTCATGGACTTTTTGATAAAAATCAATAAAATATTTCTCTTGAGGGTCTTTCCTCATCCAAAGAAAAATGCCACTTTTTAAAAACAACTTGAGTTGCTAGGATGGGGGCACTTTTCACTATTCACTTTATGATTTTCAGCTACTATTCACTTTTCACTATTCCATTAAAGCAACCTTAATATTTTCACTTTATCTCTAGATTCATCAATTGAAATCCAAATTGAAAGGCTCGTAAGGCTCCCAGCTAGACTCCACAGCCCTCAATTGGGTTCCCTAACCATGTTGCTGACCTATGGGAACCCTAATATTAGGCCAACTTTCGCTATAGACTGAGCTGTCTAAGGAAGGGACATTACACTTGTATTCTTCACAACCAGAAAAACTATTAAGAATGGCTGCAAACTAAACATTTTAACAATTAACAGCATAAAGAATAAGATCACGGGTTCATAGACCAACAAAATCTATCCTTTATTCAGTTTCAAAAAGATCTCTACAGATTCTTTGCATTTCTGTACACTGTGAGAATTCATGTAGCTTTACCCCTGCCAAAATTGAATCTCTTTTACATTACATTTCAAAGTATTAATAACTTTTCAGCTTGTAATAGATTCTTTCTCACTTTAGGAATTTATAAAAACCTTAAAAATAAAATACAATTAATTCCTGAGAGCACAACTCCAAACAATTTTATTACAAACATTAGGATAAAGACTTTATAATAGAATAATGGGTCTTTCTCAAAATTTGATAGACATATGACTGTCAAGGCATCATTTCAAAAAGTTTGCATGTATCAGCTGTAGGTATGGATTCTTTGAGTACTAGCACGCATCTTCATTACTTTGGCTATGTAACCGGATAGAAAGATTTCAAAACACCTCCACTCATAGACCTCCAAACGTTGCCATGGATGATGAAACTGAAACTTCAACGAATACCTCATCATAATTCAATAAGTCAATGATTGCTACAACTTTTATGATTGCTTTACCTGATCTTCTTGCATGCACCATGCCCGTTGCATTTTCAAATATAACACTGCTATCAGATGAATGCCACAGATAGTCTTTTTGTGCTCCTCTACAACCTCCTTTCACCACCAACTCAAGTTCTTGATGTATTTAAACAAACTACGGAAGCACTCGAGAAAATTCAATCTCTACAGGCCCACAAATCTTCATTTCCTGCATAACTTTTTGCATCTAACAAGCCCATTGTAATAGCAATTGAAGTAACCGAGGCATTAGAGACAAGCCAACAATATTCTGGGGAAGGTAAAGTCATAAATTCTAGTTTGTTTTGACAAAGAATTTTTAAGGTGTAATGTAGATGAGTTCCAATAATAACATACACAGGAGATGGTGGTTTAAGATACATGGATTTTGTTAATTTTAGAAAAACTTTATCTGATAAGTGCTCAAGTTCTGAATCAGCTAAACATATAGACACCTTTTCATGACCTATATCAATACCTCTTACAACATAGAGATCTGAACCCCTACCAATTTCCTCAAACTCAAACCGGGTGTCAATAACTCCGTAAAAACTTCCATGGTTACTTTCTGAAGCATTCCTTAATGGCACATGAATCAACCAATGTGGTAATGCATCTTTTGACGAATCCGTTACTAGCTTAAGTTGCTAAGAGAACCTCAATCTTGCCCATTCAACATGTTTGAGGCTAGAATTGTCATTGCTCTTTGGCCACCATATGGAGTGCTTGATATTATCTGTGCACTTGTTTATGTTTCCACACTTTGCATACATGTCTATCAGAACATTCCCAATGTTGATAAATGATGAATTCTTTCTCATCACATTTTGATGGTACCTAAAATGCTATTCAAAAACCTCCACTTAGTAGGCTGTGAGGATGTTGGCGAGGATGATGGAATTTTTCCTTACACTTGGCAATCACATTTACCTGAAAATTTCTCTTTTTAACATACCCATTTTGCGTATATATTGCGATTATGGCTTTCATGAGATAATATCTTTGTGAGGTGTTCAACCAAACATTTCAAGTGCTTGGTTTATGCTTCCACATATCATTCTTGCGTAGGGAATTTGCGAATATAAGAAAATATCTATTCTATCATGCTTTGATGAATGCTCTTAACCTATTCAAAACTAACCTTTGACATGTTGTAGCAGTGAGGGTATTGGCAAAGGGTGAGGAGTTTGGTTCTGCACTTGCTGTTGGCATTTGCTTGAAAACTTATAAAACCTTTTCAACAAATCCATTTTGTGCATAGGTTGCAATCATTGCACTTCTAGAGATACATTTCTTTGAGACATCCTTTAAACACTTCACGTGCTTTATTTATGCTTCCACATTTTGCACACATTTTTACTAGTGTGTTCCTTTTTCATTATGCTTTGATTGAAGGTCGTACTTGGCTCCAAAGCTTCGATTTTGGCAAGGTTATGAAGGATGCTAGCAAAGGTAGTTTCTAACGCGCCTAACTAAAGAATCCATTTTGTGCCTATCTTGCAATCCCGACTGCCATGAGATGACATCTCTTGAAGGCATTTTGTCAGAGTTCACGACCTTGTCTATGTGAGCCCCCATTTTTGTGCAACCTTTGGATCCAAATCTTGTGAGCAATTTTTGCTGGGAATTTCTAGCCATATCTAACAAAAACTGCCCTCCCATTTTGCTTTGATGGATCTTCATATATTGTCCCAAGCATGTCTTTCTGCACCTCCATGGCTTCACATTTTGAGGAATGCCCATACATTATTTCAAAGCCTCCATTCTAGAAAGCTCGCAACTTGTCTATGCTTCTACATATTGCATTCATGTTTGCTATGGTAGATTTAGTTACAAACTTTGAAAAAATTCCTCTCTCCATGCTTAAATGGATGCGGATATGTTGTTCTAGAGCTCCCATTTACATCCAATCTGTGCTATTTTAGGGAAAACATGTCCAAAAATAAGCTTTCAAAGACTCATTTTTGTTTAGGGTTGTGTTAGCAAAAAGAGGAGATTGGGAACCTTTCAAATGCTTGACAAAGTTAGCTTTCACCTTTTCTCATAGTTAGCATTTTTGCTGACTTTGTGACTTTCATAACTAAGTCCATGTGGCATATTTCACCCTTTCTGTGAAGTTCTTAACCTTTCGCAAAGTTAGCTTTGTTGCAAACTTTGTGACTTTTCTAACCTTTATAATATTGCATGTTTTGTGATTTTTCTTTATGGTAAAGTGAAATTCACAAATTTTGGACTTTTCAAATACTTTTCAATTCAATGAATTTACAATCTTGGTGAAAAAGGGTTAACTCATATCTTTTGATTGGGAGCATATTTTCACTTAAAAATGGCCACCTTGTGCATAATAACTCCATAAAGCTCCTTGTTAATTTGTTTTTCTCTAGCATTTCAAAAAATCCATTTTAATTGTTTCCTTAAATTGTCTAATGAAATTTCGTAAAATTAAAATCTCCCACGTGAAAAGGAATTTTAGCTTGAAAATTTGCCACAATGTACTCAATAAAGTCATAAGTTTCTTTGTAAAATGATTTTCTTCCATCTTGAATAGATCCTTTGATTTGATTGTTTCGGCTAGTAAGGTTCACTTCGATGTGGGAAACATGCAACTTCAACATCTTGTGACTACAAAGGCAGGTTGATGATTTCAATTTGGTGAACGAATTGACATGATGCATGGACTTGACTCATGAAGACATTTGTCGATTTGGTGTAAGAAGTTCAATTTTTTTGGTGAAGTTAAAAATGGGGCAAACACTATTCATTCTCTCTCCCTATGATGGTTGCCTATTTTAACCTATGGTGGCTTGATGTTGGCTAAGTCCCTTGGATGTAGGCTCTCAAATTACTCCAAAAAGGCATTCAAATCATATTTGTCCTTTTTTCCTAGATTTTCTAGGAAATTGATTCCTTAGCAAGAGCTTAAAAGTAATTAAAAGCTTAATTGTAAGATTTTAGAGCCATTTGTGAGATATTAACACTTGTTCTTGATAATCTTATTCACAAAATTTAAATCAGGCTCCCCTCATTTGATGGAAGGATTGGAAATGGTTTATTGGCACTCCTTTTTCATAGATTTTTGTCCAGTTTAGGTTATGAGTGGCTTCATCCTCCTCTATTATAAAGGAGACACTCAATTCCAAGTGGGCTCTTTAGTCACATGCTAAGAATTGGTATAGATGGCTTTAGAATAGTTGGCTAATTCGTACAATGCCTAACATTTTATTTTGTGCTTTGTCATCAAAGGTTGCATTTTGGAGATTGCCGTTAGCATATGGACTTCCCATGTTTGTGGTGTTTTGATTGTCGTGGGCTAGTCATTCAAACAAACCTTCTAATTCTAGTCTTTGATTGAAACTTGGTGCATGCACATTTAGAAAATTTGGTTAATGCTTACAAAGTCTTAATTTCAACATTTTTTTGTGTATTGTTTGTCATGGGTTAGCTTTTGGAGAGAACATTTAGCATATCGACCTCCCATGTTTGGAGTGTTTTGTGAGTAGTTGGCTTGAGTCAATAAAAATTTCAAACGCACCTTTTGGTTTTGTCACACAGCATAGGATGTTTGGACTTGGATTCATTCCTTTTTTGTGCCTTTCCATCTTTAGCTCTTCTTTTTGGAAGCCGTCCTCCTTGGGGATTTCTCACCTTTACTCTTTAAAGCTGCACAAATTTGACAATTGGTTAATTTTTTTGTTTCATTTGTGGAAAGATAGAAAGGAGACATCTTTTATCACGATTGCTGCAGATGACAAATTTGGCTTTTATACCAAAGTTTCTATCATTGCAAATGTGTTTATGTAGATCTAGAAGTAGGACAAGAAGGTGATCATGGAGCTTGAGCATTTCAAGTAGCTCATTGGTTTTTGGGCAATGTCTCTCTTAATATGAACAGAGTGTTGTATGTAGGATAGTTTCAAATTCGTTGATGTCTTGCAGCTGCCCCCCTGGCAAAAACTCTTCGCCTCCATGATAAACTATTAAACACATGATTTCAGCAATATGACTGCTTTTATGGAGATGTTTGTTCCAAGGTGTCTGCAAGAGCCAACACTTTTGTTGAGGAGTTTCTAAGGGGTGAAGAATTGTCACTTCTTGGTGATGGGTTGGGATCCTGTTCCTGATGTTGAGCCCAAGGTTTCCTTGGATGGTTATAGTGATCTTGATTTCTCCTCTAAGCACTGTTGGCATAACTTCTGATTACTATTAACTTTGATTTTGAGTTGTGTACCTTGTAAGTGTGTTCAGTCCTCTCTCTCTCTCTCTCTCTCTCGTAGAGTGTTTTAATTGTAAATATATATAGAAGGCCATTTCAATTAAAAAAAATGAATGTTTTTATTGGCTGCAAAACAACGTAGTAAAATTGTTTAGTTCTCCATTTTACCTCAATGAAGGGTTACAAGCTTGGGATTCTGTTTTATTCCTTTTTTATTTCTTAGCTCTTTCTTTTTCTTCTAAACATGTCTAGAACAAATTGTTTTTCCCTTGATTTTCAAGTTGAGCTAAATGTAGAGTCATTTATGGATGTTTAACCTTCAATGTGTCTATGCTTTATAAAGGATTGTAGTATATGCTAGATGCACTGTAATTCCAATTGACCTCTTCATTTGCCTGTAGGCATGAATGTTGATCTCCTTGTTAAATTTTTGCAAACTACCAATGTTTGGAGGAAGTCATTTTTGCATCCACAAATTTTCTATAAACTTGACATATTTACTTCTTAGAACAATCTTAAGTGCACTATAGCTAATTAAATTTTGTAGCTATGATTGGTGTAATTACTCTTTCCTTGAGTATTATTAGACAAGGAATAAGTTGTAGCCTCTTTCATAAGCTAATCATTTGTCTAGACGAAACTCAAGTGGATTATCGTTTTGTTTTTTGTAGAGAAGTAACAATGTATTTGCTTGGTGATCACTTTCTGTTTAGTTTAGTTCATAGTTTGCAAACTTGAACTCGACTTGGATTTGGCAGACAAAAAATTTCCAACTTAGCAAAAACTAGATAACTTAAAAAATACTTAAATTTATGAAGAAAGCATAAATTTATGGAAAATACAGCTACATAATGCATCAAATGAGTTTGGTGGGGATTTGGGGGTAGCACCCTTGGTACATTTCTTGTTGTGGTATAGGGTGGGGTTGAGGTTGGAGCCCTTGCCCCCAAGTCCAAATGAAGATCTTTGAAACCACATAGACCTTCATGGCACACACCATTTTCATAATTTTAAAAAAGGCAAAAAGTAGCTTATTTTCACTCCAATTTGCACATAAATACTAAAATGCCAGAAAACCGCATTTTTTCAATGTTTATGCCATGCTTTTTTGACATATTTTTTGCCACTGGGTTATCTATTCCACATTTGGCAAGTTGGTTGCATGAATTAGTCAAGTTTTGCTACTTTGACTCAACAAAAAGTCAGTTGATATAGACTCGCAAGTATTCCCTATTAGTACTCAGCTGCCCAAAAAAATCACGAGCTACTTTGCGAGTTTGTATACTATGGTTCACTTGATATGATTAGTCTTGAGTCTTGATAGATTTGGTTGTTTTCTTGGGAATTTTCTACCAATGCTTTTCAAATTCATATAATTATCTTATACACAATTTGCAAAAAGATAATGTTCTTCGTAGAGAACCTTGTAGATCAAAGATGTTGCATGAATTCTTAGTCTTTTTGCTTATGCATTAAAATGGTTTTACAAATTAAAATGTCTTGAAGGTAAATATCTCTTTCCAATGAATTTATCATGTTAGAAGTCTAGTGATCTTATTTTTTGTTGGGGCCTTTTTACTGCTGTAGGCTCATGTGTAGCTATCCTCTCATCTTGCGTGTATTGATGGCCACTCCTTGAGAGTTGATGTGATCACTGTTGGACTCCTCTCACTATAGGAATCTATATGGATTTAATTATTGCACAAGGTTTCATATGTCAAGGATACTTCTGCGCATAAATCTAACTTTAATTAGGATTTCTTAGTTGACATTTAGCATAACCGCACAACATAGAGAGGACTGCACAAAACTTATTCTATTATTATTTGCTCAACTTTACATTAGTTTTAATTGCAATGCTTATGTATGAGCACTCCATGTTTACTACTTAAACTAAAACATCTATTTAATTCCCTATATGGCTGTCTATTCTCCTTCTCTATATTATTGCCTCCTTTTACTATTAATCCTTTATTTCTATCCCTTTATTGAGCTAAAATATATAGCCTCATTATCATCTATTCATATAGTCCACATTTGCTCCATGGATCAATGGTTAGGATTTTAAATACTTAGCTGGGGTTGATCCTTCTCTCCTTTAGACAACTGTCCCAACATGTGGTCTTGACTATTAGACAGCTCAACATTCTTTGAGTTCTTTCCCTTTGCTTGGGAATGCAACTAGTCTTTCACATAGTTTGAACATTCCCTCTATCTTTGCTCCCCATTTGTGCATTGCCCTTGGCCTTTTCCTAAATAAAACCTCTTTTCAAGGGAGGCATTCTTGCTATTTTTGGTTCAAGTGACCAACTTGCACACACACTTACTGACCCCCATAAACCCTTGCCGAGCTATTATTTCCTTTTGGAAAAAGAAGAATTGGCTGGTTCCTTGGTGTTGTGCCTCCTCATGTTGATAGTTGTGTGCTTGAACATTGCTTTATTATGATAGTTTTGTTGTTGTCATCGGCAGGTGCATTGGATAACCCCAAGGTTTTTGGATTCATTCTTCACTATCCCTTGGAATTCCAGTTGCCTTGGGTAAACACCACTATTGTTGGTCTTATCTAGTCTTTCTGTCTTTACTGCCTAGTATCTACCATACCTTTACCCTCTTAAGCCTTGTGACCTGTTCGCCAAGAACAACCATACAACCAAAATTTTCTAGCAGGCTCTAAAAATCTTCCGTTTGTAGAGCTTCTTTAGTTGATATTTCCATTTCACATGTAATGTCCCCATTTTCAGTCACTTCAGTATCGAAGTCAACTCTAGCTTTCTCGGTGAGCGCCAACTTTGTCAAAATGGAATTCAGTGGCTAGCATTGTGCTGTGGGGTTTTCGCTAAGTTTGTTGATGCTTTCCGGGAGCAGTTTCATCCTATTGGGTGTGTTCCAAACATCTTGGAGGGAAATGTTATTTTTGTAAAGTGCCTATTTTTAATAAGGCAGGTTCTTGGTGAGTTCTTGAATATATTGACACCCCCAGTTTTTAGTTTTGGACTATTTTTGCATATTTAGTACCTTCAGTTGGGTGTGGGAAATAATTAATAATTAAATAATTAATTGTAAGTTGTCGAATAAAAAGCAATTTTAAATGATGACTTAAATTAATTATTTATAAAGTGAAGTGACTAATGTGCCGAAAATATTAAATATTTAAATAAAGTCACTTTCTGGAGCAACGAGGGATATAAAAAGAATTTGGAAGCTCATTTGAAGATTATGCTTGCATATTATTCTATTTGGTGATTTCGGAGAGCTTTTTGAAGTTCGAACCCTTGGACGGAAACCCTAAGCGTGATTGGTTTCAGTGGTGCAACAAATCTACCCTAGCCAGTCTGTTGGAGAGATTATACAGATTTCTCACATTGGATTTCATGGGGAAGTTTATGAAATTTGTGAAGTCTCTTGCAGAGACAAATTTTAGGATATATGTGGTGTTGCAGAAATATGGAGTTGAATAAAATAATATTATATCAGCTGCTTTTACCAGCCGTACCATTGTGAATATTTAAGGAAGACCATTTCCCTTGGTAGCAGTGACTGCAATAAAGGGAATCGATTTATTTTAAGAGGTCCAAATGGCCTTCCTTGCAAGCGCCAATATATTTTATCAGTGGGAGCTTTCAAATATTAGATTGGTAGATCAGCTGTAGACTATATTTAATTGCTGCACTTGATATCTTGGGTGCCACACTTCATTGGATGGTCTTGAGGATGATGTGGAGGGGGCTGGAAGTCAATTAGAGTCAATACATTTGCATTGACCCTTCTTTTGGGTGAGGCGACTTCTCCAAGCTGTCGCATATCTTCCTTGGGAGCTGCCATAAGTCATTGAAAGCCCATCACATCAAAAGAAAAAACTTGCATATCATTTTGATAAGGATGTGGAGTTGGAAATACATTGGCTGGACTTTCCAGGTCAGATTTTAATGCAGAAATTTATAAATTATTTTATTATAGATGGCTGTGTATCTTCACAGTTTTAAATGTTATGCAAAACCTGGCATGAAATAAGTATATTGTTTTGTTCTGTAATATCTTCCAACCTTAAATTGGTTTCATCCCGGTTATTCATGATATCAGATATGTAATGCTAAGACATATTATTTAAATGATTTATTGTGAAGAATTCAATTTCAAACTGTATGTGAGTTTAAACAGCATACCTGCAAACTTTTTGACGAAATGCCTAATTGCCTAAGTTGGTGAAAGTGAAAAATTCTTCCACACAAAATTGCCTTGGGATATTTCATCACATCTAGACCATTTTTGCACAAGCCAAGCAATTTCAAACCTTAGCTCCCACCTTTTTACTCAAACCTTTTCTTCAGTCCCCTCCTTTCTCTCACCTATACTCATCTTTGTCATAAAAAGTTTATACCATTTCATTGTTTGATGCCATGACTTTATAGTTGCTTTCGGCTTTTCTTGATTTGTGCATTTGTTGCCATTTACCACAGCTAGCCCAGTTCTTCCCACCATTTCTTTGCATCCCGACTTTGGTTTTTGCATTCATACCATCTTTGCTTGCAAATTTTTCCCTTTCTTATTCTTCAATTATTCATCTTTTTATACATCCTTCACATTTGTTGATGTTTCACTGCATTGGTATACCACCACATCAGTTTTAGTTATTATGTCCATCTTCTATCCATTGCTCGTGACATGGTTTGGGACTTAGTTTTTTTGGTTTTCAAGTTATTTGTGTATTTGACCTTTTCTTCTTCACGTTTTCTTTCCTTAGGTATATCTTTTATTATGAAGATGTATTTTACTTGCTTGTTCCTTCTTTTATCTTGTTCATATTTGGTCTAGTCCTTGTCTTTCCATCCACATCTTTTGTTATCAACTATATTTACTATTGATGAGCCTTTTTCCCGTCGGTCCTTTATGGTTATTCTTTTCAATTTTAGGTTATTCAAAATTTTAATACCCTCCTATTTTCTCTTACTTCCTTCAACTTTCATACTTCTGCACTTTTCTCTTTGCTGCTCTTTGCTTCTACTTCCATTATTATTTTTTTTCCTTTGCAAACTTTGGTGCTAAGTCCCATTTGCACTTAGCCAAAGATAACTATTTATTTTGGTATACTTGACCTTATTACTGTTTTTTGCATATCTTTTTTTTTTGAGTTATGATTGAAAAGATGGGTTAATCCTTTGTAGACTTGTTGGTTAGGATACTTGGCTCTCACCCAAGAGATCTAGGTTCAAGTCTCAGTTATAGAACCAAAATGCTGGGGCCTTTTTACTGATGCTAGCGTACATGCAACCATCCTCTCATCCTGCATGAATAGATGACCACCCAAAGCAGGCAGGAGATGCCACACTGACCTGTCACTAAAGTTTGGAAGAGACTTGAGAGTTCATCCGAAGTGCATCACTCCTTGGGAGCTGTTGTTGGGCTCCTTTTACCATAGGAATCTATAGGTGTTGTTATTGCACAAGGTTTTTTATGTCAGGGATACTTGTGTGCACAGATCTAACATAGTGTTTATTAGTTAAACACAATGATCATTTAAAATAACCACACAACTTAGAGAGGATTGCACCAAACATATTCTATTATCATATGCTCATATTTACATTACTATCAGCTACAATACATGTGCATGAGCACTCCATGTTTACTACTTAAACTAAAACATCTATTCTATTCCCCATATGGCTATCTATTCTCCTTATCTATATTACTGCCTCCTTTTATTCTCTGTCTCTATCTCTTATTGAGTGAAAATATATAGCCTCCTTGGCTTCTATTCATGTTGTCCAAAATTACTTTTTGGATTGACTGTCAGGATCTTCTCTTCAAACACTTGGCTGGGATTGATCCTCCTCTTCCTCAGACAACTGTCCCATCATGTGGTCCCAGATCTTAGACAACTCAGCATTCATTGAGGAGTTCTTTCTCTTTGCCTAGTAGTGCAGCTAGTCCTTCATGTGGTTTGAACATTCTCTTTATCTTTGCTCACCATCTGTGTGCTACCCTTGGCCATTCCCTAAACAAGACCTCTTTTTAGGGTAGGCTTTCTTGCTTTCTCTGGTTCAGGCGATCAAATTGCAACCACAAATAATGGTTACCATGAATTCCAACCAACATGTTTGCATCTTTCCTTTAATCTTTTGCAATTTGACATGATATTGTTTACTCTTAGTAGTCTTGAAATGTCATCTACTATATTATGTTTGCATATTGTTTTGTTTGAATTGTGGAAACCTTTATGTCTCATTAAAACTTTCTAGATCCTAATTCTTCTTTTGTTGAATATAAAATATAAACCAAGCATCCGAGGACTACAGCTTGTGGCTACTTCAAAGTCCAAAGCATTTTGGGGATAATTCTTGGGAATCTTGACAAGATGAATGATTTCTTCATTTCTTACTATTAGGTTACTTTTCTTTAAAGCTTATTTGTTTACTGACATATGCTTGTACATTGTAGAGCATGTAGGATTGTACAAAGCTTTTTCTTTAGTCAGAAATTATTTGATGCTTATTGATCCCAGCAAATTTCTTGGACTTCTTCAATTTATCTGTTAGAAATATTGCAGTCTTTAATAATTTTAATACAAACCTTAACTAAAGTTTTTAATTTGTAGGCAGTTGTATTTCATGATTACTTCTGGTGTTTGCCTTTTTTATATTATTATAATCTCTTTCCCTCAATAAGATTTAATCTGCTTGTATCAATATGGCCTAATAATATCTTCTTTCAGTAAGTTACATTTGAGTGGTCTAATGTATAGTCTTTTCTTTTTCATATCATTTTGCACTGTCCTCAAATGTTTTGCTTATCCTATGTTAAGGATGGAAATTCTTGGGAAGACAAATACAAATTTTCCACGTTGGAAAATGTTTATTAGTCTCCGAGAAGATGCAGACATTAGTCAAATGTTCTGTTCCTGATACATATTAAGGTAAAAACCAACCTTTTATGTATTTGTGTTAGAGAATGTATGTAAAATGAGTTATGGGTCATAAACATCCATGTTTCATGAGGATGGTATGGGAATTACCCACACAAGAGAACAACTCAGGCCAAAGTTTACTAGCAAATATGAAGTCATGATCACTTACTTTTGCTTTTGGGATGCCATGCAACTGCTATGCCATGTCTGTAGTAGCCATGAAAAGATGCAATATGCCACATCAATGAGCATATTTGATGTGCCTGTCTGCTACCACAATGATGATGTTCTTCCCATTTGACTTGTCACTTGGGTAATGAAGTTGATGGAAACATCTTCCAGTACTTAATAGGAATGGCTAATGGTTGTAGAAGGTGTGGCGTTTTGACTGTTTCTCCTTTGTTCCGTTGGCTAACCAAGCATTCTGCTAAAAATTTCTGTACATCTCCTCTAAGGCCTTCCCAAAAGAAGTTCTTTTTGACATGCTGATAAGTTTGAAGAAAACCTGAGTTTTTCCCAATTGGAGAAGAATGTAACTCTCCTAGAACTTTATTTTTGAGGATTGAAATTGTGCAAAGAAAAAGCCCATCCTTGTACCATAAGTCACCGCCTCTCCACATTACTTGGAGCCTATTGCAAACACTTAATAAGCTGAGCTGCCTCTGGATCTTGCTGCCATTTTATTTAGCCTCATTCACCCAGTTATCCTGAAGTACCCAAATAGTCCCCAAAACTGCTTTGGTACAGTCTTCTCTTCTGGATGGTGCATCAGCTACCACATTCTCTCAGTATTTCTTACAAATAATCTCAAAATCCTTTTCCAGCATCTCGGTGATGTTAATAATTCAGCTCATGGTATGCAGTTTCTGCACTCTAGCATTTGAAATAAATTGTCTACGTTAAACTTCAATCAAACCTACAACTTTGAGTGCAATGACCTACATACACAAACTTCTAAAACTACAAAAACAATGAATAAAAATTGAGATTAGAATATATCACTTGCTTTCTGAAAAACGTTTTATTATTCTGAGTTTTCTGTAGATTCATCATTCCAAGTGTTCACCCAAAGTCCTAAATGGGCTTCCCATCTCGGGCGAACAAAAAAAGCCCTTTATTATAGTATATTCATCACAAAGGAACCCACTAAAAATAAGCTTACAACACTTAGAATAAACCAACAAAACAAAACAATGCCTAAAAATAAATACATAATTTGTGCCTTAAAAAACTTAAAAAATGCTTGCCTATAATTAGCGGCTTTACACGCTATTAATATTCATGAAATTTGTGCGTAGCTGAAGGAGAAAAATCACAAAAAAAGTCTCATTTTGCTATGTCCAATGCTAGAACCATTTGAACAACCATAATAATCTAATACTTCTTCTTTGTGAGGAGGGTGTTCTCCATCAACCCCAACTTTCCTCTTAGTGTTTACCAAGTAACTAGCAAACTTATCGGCTGCCTCTATACAAACAGATCTGTCAAATTAGGTTATAAATGATCTGAAATTGGATCCTAGTTTATGATTGAAAGGTTGGTTTTAATCCAATTGAGTTGAGGAGTTTATTTCAAACATGCTTTAGTTTTGGAGGGTCTTTTTTGTTAGTTGGGCACATTGAGGATATGTGTACCTGTTGAACAATTTAAGGTGATCCAAAGCATCTTGGGATGAAGGCAAATTTTGTACACAACTTTGAAAAATAGAGTTTTGGCTCAATTGGCAGGTACACCCTTTTGAAAAATGAAGATAGTCTAGTCACCCTAGTGAATGCTTGGCGGCCTAGGCAATAGAGGCGAACACAAATAAGAATTATTAGTTTGTTTTGAGTCTTTGACTTCCAAAGGTTAAAGTTCTTGATTTCAATTTTCCGTTACTTGGGAAGTTAAAGCATCTACTAAAGGAGTTTGGCAATTTGTTTTGTGGGTGGCACTCTTTTTGATCTTGATTGAAAGATAAATTGTAATTTCCCAAGATTTTGCCCAAGACATTGACGTTCAAAGACTAGATGAACACCTTTTTTTGATTTCATGATGCAATTGTGACATAGATGTGCCATAATGCACACCTATGCATGAGAGATGTCGCAACACAATGTAATGACATTCATTGAGCACGATGTCAATGCACAAAGCATGACTAGACAAGTAGAAGACTTAACCATTGTCATGTGACAACCTCAATGTGACAAAAATACACGAGGATAGAGTTGTCTCTAATGACAATGATTGGATATAAGACCACAACCTATACCTCTTGCAAACAAATAAGGAAAGGATGGGATGGACCATCGTTTCCTTTTCAAGGAACCCTATGCATTGTCCCATCTTGAGATATAGACCAACACACACTCACACCTCCCATAAGATGTGGAAATGACATTCAGATTTAAGGTTTGCTCACTCATGGGATAGGGCAACCAGGAGATCCAAGTCCTCACCTAGACAACTTGCTAGCTAGTCATTCTTGTTCAAGAGCATTTCCAACACAAAAGAGTGAATAACTTACAAGAAACCTCAAATATCTTCAAACCAAGATTATAGATGGACAAGATAGACACTAAGGAGTAAGGACCAACTTTCATATGGAAAACTTACTTGATTAAGTTTGGGAAGTGTTCATTGTTTGAAAATCACCACTAGTACTAGTGCAAATTGCTCCTTTTGAGCCAAAATGTCCCTTGTAGTAGTGCAAAATGCCTTGGCTATCCTAGTATGAGAACGACCTTCATTTCCTAGTCAAGGAACGTTGTGCATTGTCCCATCTTGAGATATAGACCAACACACACACACACACCTCCCATAAGATGTGGAAACAACATTCAAATTTAAGGTTCAATCAGTCATGGGGTAGGATAACCAAGAGATCCAAGACCTCATCTAGACAACCAACTAACTAGTTCTTGCCCAAGAACACTTCCGAAATGAAAGAGTGAATGATTTACAAGAATCTTCATAAATCTTCAAACCAAGATGATAGATGGATAAGATAGACACTAAGGAGCAACTTTCATATTGAAACTTTTTTGATTGAGTTTGGGAAGTGCTCATTTGAGAATTGCCACTATTAGCAGTGCAAATCGCCCCTTTGAGCCAAAATACCCCTCTTACCAGTGCAAATTGCCTTGGTTATCCTATTATAACCCCTTTTGAGAGTACACATTGTCCCTCTTAAGATTGGTGATTGTGGACAATTTATAGGTCTAGAATTGCACTGCAGGGTTCTTGGAGGCTCCAGATTTGACACTAAGGCTAATTGAGGGATCCTTTACAAGCTTGCCAACATGAATAATCCTCAACACTAGGTTTCAATCTCACAAGGCAAGAAACAAGGTCACAAAACTCTAGACAAGTGAACGGCTAGGCCATGACAAGCCTAAAGAAAACTAACACAAATCAAGGTATATCTGCCTTGATCCAAGTTTTGTTTAAAAATGGTTTGGACCAACATCTACTGCATACTTAAGGTTCAATAATCCAAGTTTAACATTCCTAAACTCTATACATTAGTTTTAACCATAAGCCATTACTCACCAAGCATCATTCCTTTCACTATGACAAGAGAAATACTCAAGCGTCTACAACACCTAATTCATAGGATTACATGCATTTACATCTGAATTTACAGCAGATCCAAATGGGACAAAACCATGAAATGATGTACAACAACAATAATGATGTAAAATCAATGATCCAAGTGTTGGCAATCCTTTCACAAATAGTAAATGATGGTTTTAATTAGATTTGCTTTCAAATACTCAATCATCCAATCCTTGACAAGCAAATCTTCAATTAATTTTTTACAAATCAACACAAATGCGATTCTTGGGTAGAATTGCTTCTCATGGACAAGAGGATTTTTGTCTGCAAATCCAATAATGATAACTAAGAGGGTTTTTGTCCTCCGGATCTTCCACGCCAAGGGTTTTTGTCTTTGAATGCTTCAATCTCCAAAATGAAAGGAATAACAAAATGACAAAATCGGATGATTTGGTTTGAGCAAATGACTTTCTTTTATACTTGCATTTTGGGCCCTACATTAGAATTTACCTTTTCGTCCAAGTGTTTAAAAACACTTTTTAATTTAAATATTACATCAAGTGTTTAAAAAGACTTTTTGAATTACATATTGAATTAAGTGTTCAAAAACATATTTTAAATATAATATCAAAGTTGCCCTTTTGAAAATAAATTGATTGAGCCCAACTTAAAATATTATTATTATTTCCCTTATTTTATCTCTTAGCCAATGGGAAACAAAAATAGGTTATGAGTTAACTAATCCCTTGATGAGCTTGCTATAACGACTTTATCAGTTTGGTTAGAAGAAGACTCCCAACAACCATCCTTTTTGGTAGTATT
This sequence comes from Sequoiadendron giganteum, assembly GCA_007115665.2. Taxonomy (NCBI): domain Eukaryota; kingdom Viridiplantae; phylum Streptophyta; class Pinopsida; order Cupressales; family Cupressaceae; genus Sequoiadendron; species Sequoiadendron giganteum. Next base: position 440,639,975 of record CM021106.1, on the reverse strand, counting down.
TGTGGTGGATTGGGGTTCCCCCATTGATCATGGAAAGGTAGACAAATCTCCAACTAATACATGACACATAGGAGGATTTCATAACTTGTAAGCAGCTTTAGAAATGAAAAGAAAAAGCATTAGGCTCATATGCACCTTGTTCTTGTGTCATACTATGCTGGCCTTCTCTGCTCTCGAGCAAGCTAGTCATTTCTCTTCTTTGAGCTAGGTGCTCCCCTTGATTGGTTGTTCTCTCTCATTAGCCAATGATTTAATCCTCAAACAATCAATTAGGCTGCTGTGCACCATGGGTTACTAGGGTCATATTTGTCCTTTGAAAACAAAATATCTCTAGTTAATTGGTTTGGAAACAACTCACCCTATCAATACGAAAAAACGTGGACTTTTTTCAGTCAGTGATACCTCAACTCCCAATTATCTATAGGGTCCATCTAATGGATGAGAAAGAGATGAATTACCTTACAAAATATCATGTGATTAGTGCTTACTCTTACCTAGGTGTATAAGGATAAAGATCCACTATACGTATCTTGATTGTTTCCTTCTAGCAAAATTCCTTGTTGGGTAAGTACCAACCTATATGAAAGGCGGAACATGCATGTTGTATAGTAGTAGTAGTAGTGATTGCTTGCAAGAGTGATGAGTTGCTGGATTAGTTCCAAGATCGTGAGCTTCGTTTGCAAGACAACACTAAAGAGAGGTGGAGAGGGTGGCAGCGATGCTATCCATATAGAAGATAGAGTTGTTGGTTGGCCTACCCCTCTAGGTCAACAAACCACCAACCCTAGAACTACCTATGAATTAATTCTTTGAGTTTTGAAAAGGGGACATGACACTTAGCATAACTAGTAATGTCACAAAGCTGAAAGGGGCCTTTGATACCTTGTGTATGTTGAACAACTTGAATACGAGGACAAAATATACTATGTTGTGATGCATCTTAATGATATGAAAATCCATTGATTAAAACTCTTTATTTGCTATTAATGGATGCAACTGCATGTGATTAGAGTGGATGTTGCTAAGAAAATGTCTCTTAATCTAAAGGAGGAAAGAAAAAATCATGTTTTTGTCCTTAATCAACCAAAAGCAATCTACATGTTTGAAGATTGCAGCATGTATAAATTAAACAAGGTAGGGCAGATATGCCCAAATCCAAATCTTGGTTTCCAACAAAACTTAAAGTAGGGATCACGTGACAGTTTCTGTGTATGTTCTGTGGGGATGTATTCCCACGCCTGGGTTCCCTATCTCCTCTTCTCCTTCCCCATCCTTTTTTTTTCCTTTTTTGCTATGTATTTTGGAAGTACATCTGGGTGTATCCTTTTTGTGTTCACGGGTTACCAGGTTTCCCTTTACTGGGGACTCAGTGGAACATAGGTTTTTGGAGGCCAGGCAATGCTTTTGACTTGGAATTACACTTAATTGTGGGGAAATCACCCCATCTTTGAAATGGTTAAAGCCATAAAGTCTCACCTTGTTTACCTGGAAAAAGGGTGTGCCTTACTGAATTGCGAGTTGACTCAAAGACTTGGACTACTTGGAGACTACTTTTGCAACATGGGTTAACTTTTAGTGGCATGAGTGAAAGGTCAGATGCTTTTTTCAGTCGCATTCATAAATAGGAATGAAAAGGTGTTTTGGGTTTCCCAGCCACATGTGCACTGTGATTGTTTGATTCGTTGTTTGGTACTAAATTGTTTGCCAAAGTATATTTCCAAATATAAACTTGAATGAATGTACTTTTTTAATCTTCTTTCTAAATGTTAACGGTATGTTATCTCATTCTTTTTGATATGGCTAATTTTCTTGGGTTATTCTGAATGAATGTTTTCTGGCTCCAGGTGGGAGCATGTGATGGAATTCAGTCGTAGCATAAGTACAATTTTAGGGTCTACCAGAGATGTGTCCTCATCAGTTGGGCAGAACACTTCAATGCTTAAACAGGCAATTCCTAATTCACCTCAAGATTAGATCTAGATATGCAAACATTTATTTGTGGACTGACTGAAGGAATGTGAAAGTGCACTTTGAAAAGTTTCTTGGTATATAACATAAATTATAAGCTCATGGTTCATTTACTTTTTCAAAGTATCTAAAATATATCCCAGATTAATCCTGTTGATTGGAAAAAACCAGAATACCCACTGTTCTCGCTTATGTGACATCCTTTGGGACTGCAAAATGCCATGGGCTGACACATGGTCCTTAAATGTAAAACTATCTGTCAATCTGAAAACTTTTGAGTTTTTGGTGACGTGTAAATTTGCCTATTATATTTGAAATTTGCACATTTTAATATGTTATTAACTCTTTAATGAGACAGGAGTTACTGGAGCCATCTCTCTTGAAGGCTATATGGGACCTTCTGAAAATATTCTATGTTGACAAGCACTCACTGTCTTGGCTTCCTGAATGCCTGGTTGATTGGTTAGCGGTAATTGTCCTCTATTACTTCTTTAATCAACTTTCACTTAACTAATTGATTCTTGAGTTTTTTATTAAATTCCTATCTGGAGTATAGCTCACTAGTGAAGAAGTGATATTGACAAATTTCTTTTCTCACTATTATGTGTTTTCTTGTATATGTTAGAATTATGACAGGGTTCTTTCAACGACAGAAGTGACACTTCATTCAAAGATTTTAGCACTTCAATTGAAGCTTTGCAAATTGAAGGTCAGATATTCATGGATACAACCCTTTAAAAAATGCCTTAGGTTCTTTTCTATGTAGCTTCTGAAGCATATGTAGCTTCTGAAGCATGAATGCCTAATATATTATAAGGTTGAGATAAAAACTTGCTTTTTTACTTTCTTACTTTGAGTGATGCTTTTCTCTTCCAATTTCACAGCCCATGAATGATGGTCATACATCTTTGTAACTTTTGTGTGTATAAATATAAAGCCTATGTTTTGAAGTATATTTAATATTTTTTTGAGCATGGTAGGTAATCCTGGATCCAGCTGCCATGGGTTCACTCATATGATTATTAGAGATTCAACTGCATAGTTGCTGAAAAACCAAATGGTCTTTGTCATACTTTTTTCTGTCTATATAGTTTGATCTTTTTCTTTTCACATATATTTGGTTTTGCATTTATCTATTCTCCTAGATGCAAGCAATCTTGCAGAAATCAACCTGAGAATTAGACATCAGTAATGGAACTCAATTTGTATTTACGCTGTTTTCTGCATTAGTGAAATTAGGCTTGTTTGTAGAAGGCTTCAACAGATCCACCAAGCAATATAGACTCAAGACCTGTGTTAAAGCTGGTCTATATTCTTTAATTTGCACAAGTTCATTCAAATTCTGTGATGCAGACAAGCTTACCATATGCAAGCACTGAAAAATATGTGGAGTTTGTCCAGTAAATAGAGGATATGTACTATGTAATATATGATTGGTTTCATAAAAATGTCTGACAAATACTTAATAAGGTTGTTTGCATATTATTTGTAGTATATTGTGCATCTTTGGTGATCTTGAAAATATAGAATGAAAGAAGTTCAGATTGGTTTGCATCAACAAGTGATAATAATCAAGATCTTGGTTTTGAGGTTTTTCTGTCATGGCTGGAAGTGTTGTTTGAAGCATTTTGGTTGAATATTGAAATATTTTATTCACTTCTTATAATCGTCTACTGAGGGCCTCTTTCATGGGTATAGATGACATTTTGTAATTTATCTTTTTGTTCATAGATAGTCTGCTCTTCGTGCTTTGCAACACATTCATTTTTCAGAACTACCTTGTTTTTGCTCTTTATGATAAAATACATTTGAGATGTAAATTTTGTCTTTCAGGCAGTGTTGATAGAGAGCCCACTGTCATCATTTAAAAAGTGCATGTAGCCACTTGTTGATTATAGCATGTGTCTTATATGAATTAGGCTCATGCAAAATAGGGGAAATTTCTTATTTTCTTTAATCTTTTACAATATATATATATATATATATTTGGAATGTCACTGGCCAGATTCCTGAAGATGATCAAGATTACTGGGAAGGGGTTGCTTCTGCACTGGCTGTAGGATGGCTGGACTTTGCAGTGAGTATTTATTATTATCTTGTGCGTCACCATGACTTCTAATGCTGATAATGGTTGTAAATATAATGGTTTCAGGTCAGTTTTCTACGAATGCATGGATCTTATGAGTTAGATCAGCTCGACAACCGTCAGGTATATCTTAGCTTGCCTTATTTTTTGGCCATAAACTCATCGATGACATAAAAAATCATGAGCTACAAGAAGTGTGGATTCTTAATTTTGAAGGAACTAGTGAATGTACATGTGATATTCAGCAGCACTTATGAAAAATAATTATTAGTAATTATGATACACTAGGCAAAGTATGTCTAAATTTGGGGATATTTAGATTCAGCAGCCAAAATTGTACCAAATTAAATGCCTTATTAATAAAAAATGTTGAATTTCATCTTTGTCAGTTCTATGCTTCCTTGAGGGGTCTTGTACTTAACTCTCAGGATCGGGGGCTTAACAGTCTTACATTTTCCCTTTATAACATTGGTATGTTTATGTTTCCCATGGGGGGGTTTTCCTTCCACAAGACATTTTGTACATAACTCTAAGGATTGGGTGCTTAACAGTTTGATGTTTTCCCTTTACAATATTGTTATTTTATGTTTCTTTAGTGCTTAGTTACATATTAGTGTACTTTTCATGTCCTTTTGACTTACATCTAATTATCCCTTTATTCTAGTTCTTAGTGTACTTTTCATGCAATTTTGACTTATTGTCATTTGTAGATGTTAATAAAATCTCATTTTTTCTCCTTTGCTTTTCATATGCATTAGGTCCAAAGTGTTCTTTGTAGCCAAGAGATACAATTTAGAGTACACAAAGTATAAAAAAGATGTACAGCTGCAGAAGTAAATAATAGAACACAGTGATGGATTGGACTGGGTTTCACCATACATACAATTCAAAGGTTGTCAGGAAGTGTAAGATTGGAATCATACCCCTTGTTGAAAGCTCATCAAAACTGCTTTGTATATTGACTTTTATAATTATGTCATCGATATCAACCTGGTATACTTTGAATATAAACATATCATAACCATAATATGCAAATGTACCATGTGCCCAAATGCTGATCATGAATGAAGTAAATAATTCATATAAAGATTTAGGAGTATGCCTGCGATCAGGAGTTACTGATGCTGATGTTGCAGCCATGATCAACTCAGTGGCCGGATTCAGTTCTTCCTGAAGGTGATTGGCCTCTTCCTGGTACTGATGTTTAAGTTGGGATTTTTCTATCCCAATCAATTCCTTGATGCACATAGCTTGGCCTTTGATCCTGCCAAGGCTTTGGAGTAATTTTGGGACTTCTCCTATGCCTTGATCCAGACCTTGCATGTGAGACGTGACAAACTGATTGTAAACTCTCTTAGGATATCAAAAACATATTCTTCAAAACCCTTAAATCTTTAATGGATTAATCTCTTCTTGGACCTGGACCAAAGATTTGCTCAATTTTTCAAGTCCCAATTGCAGTTTGGTTTTGTATGTTTTTAAGTCTCATTGTCACTTAGAAGCATGGTCTTTCATTGCTTTTTTGTTGTCCCAACAAAGTCTATAATAACTGTTATTCATCCTTTAATGCCTAGGATCTGTCCATCTATGCTAACTTTTGTTATTGATGTCAATCTATCTCTGATAAGTAGTGGCTTTTATGTACAGGGTTTTGACTTGCCTGCATGTTGGAAGAGCTTGGTCATAAAACTGCTTAGGTACTTATTCAAGTATTTGCTGTGCAGATTAGGCAACTGATGCGTTGTCTTTAAGCAATACTCAGTTAAATTCTTTAGATTGTTTCTCGCATATCTTAGCTGTAGGTTCAATAAAATCAAGTTAATCAACCATAACTTGCAGTTTTTGCTCTCCTTTGGTTGTTGGGTGTTAATCAATTGCTGCACCTTCAGATCTAATTGCATTGTTTTGGCTGTATATATCCTTTTTATTAACTATCCCCATCAAATTGGGATATCCAAGTCAATTTCTTAATCGTATTGTTTTTCTTCAATGTCCATATCATGATGGTCATAAACAGCATTAGCTGGTATGGCTGTGTTGGCTTGTTTTATAACTTATATGGTGGCAATATCCTGCATACCCAGAATTTTAAAACAAGCAGGTCTGCCTACCTCCTTTGCATTGTCTTGATGATTTTTGCCTTTCTACTTGCTGGTGTGGATTTTTTTTTCTAGAACTCAAAATGATTGTTCATATATATTGATAAAAATTGGGTCTACATTCAAACTCTGATGTTGGATTCACCAATGATTAAATGCGTAGGTCTAAAATGTTCTTATTGATAAGTAAGCAATAGAAAGTAGTGACTGATTTGATATAGAGTTTCAGCAGTTATAAAGTGCATGGGTTGTTGCCAACTGTAGCATTGTAATCAAATCATGCGACGCCTCATCGAAACAGCTTCATATATTAGCTTGAAGGATTACATCTTCAACATCAGTATTATATGCTTAGTTATGAAGAATATTGTAAGGTTTATACTTCTAAACATGCAAAATGGACCAAATTGTCAAATGCTTCTTACATTTGCTTTTGACTGTGTCCAAAATGATAGTATTGTCTTCTGCTGCCATTTTAAACATTGGTTATAGTGTGAACATTTCATTCTGCTTGGTTTTATTTTCTTAGATTTGTGTACATAATGTGAGCTACACGAATGAAATTTTACAAATCTTACATATGCAGTATGCATCAGCATCTATAAAAGAAAACATTTATTGAATGTATATATGACATCCCATAACTTCTGTAAAAGAAAAATGCTATCAGTTGTAGACTTTATGGACAAGGATAATGCTAAGAATGATATCAGTGAATCTCCAGCAGCTAACTTGTACCAAGTTGGATATTGTTAGATTGATGAATGTCTACATTGACACATTGAATTTCTTCTTCACGTAACTTTAATTTTCTGGTTACTGTCCAAAGGAATTAACCTTTTGTGCTTTTTATAAATTTATTGTCATTACGAAACAACGTTGGAAATGATATAAATCATTTATCATATATGTTTCTATGGACTTAGAAGCCAGGAATGAAACATGTGTTTGGACATCAAATCTGCTGCATATTGGACTCCTGATGAGTACGGTTATAATCTATACAGACTGAAAATGGACTGGTGGAGGCAGTTGCTGTGCTTATTTTAAAAATGCCACGTATGCGCCCAAGTTTGCCTGCTTCTGGATTGGGCCAGTGCTTTAATTTGAAGCCTGATTTTGTGAAGGTGATTGTTTTCAGTTGGAACAGGTTTAGGTCATATTTGCTGTTGCATAGATTACATGCAATGCAGATGATTATCACTAAATCCAATTTGAATTCTGCAGGCTTGGGACAAGTGGCGAGGGCAAGTAGCAAAATTGGATTGTAGTGCATTCTGGAATGAATGTGGTAACCATGAAACAATGCGTGGGCTGAAAAAGTTGATACGGATAATGTTGGGTGACATTGATACGCTTGCTTCTGTTACTTTTCACTGGATGGAACTATTGATATCTCACTTTCTCTACATCAGACCATTTGCAATGGTGAGATGCATTCCTTTGCTATTCTGGTAACACTACCAATATTCTATTTATCAAGAGGAAAACTGTTAAGTTTTATTCATTTGTCTTTTCTGTGTAAGTTTTTACTTGGGTTGAAAATTTGAAATTTATTTATTAATCCTCTTGTTAGTGGTTAAGTTTATACAGGAAGGTTCCCATAAGGTGGTTGGGTAGTTTAGGCAGTTGGTTTCATTTGCCTCTATGAAGATTATTGTAAACATTGAGTTGCACGTGTTTGATCCCATGAAATTAATTTTATATTGCCACTTTGTTTTGTCATGTTGTAATATCTGTTTTCTCCATTGCTGATTCCATCAAGTGGTATTAGAGCCGGCACTAACAACGGAAAACAGTTGAAAATCTATTGTGTGTTTACTTGGGTCATAGTCATAACATGATCACACTCTCTTGAGGACCGCTGAATGTTTGCTTCTCATTAATTTTCTAAATAAGGCAGAATGGGTTCTCATTGACTTCTTGTCAATGCTGGAGGCTGCTGACCAATTGTTGCATACATAATGATGTCGAGGAAGCAGTTTGACCTTATCAAGATAAACCCAGGTCATTTCTGATTTTGCGGAGCTAATGTGCTATGGATTTTTAGGGTACTTTGTAAGAGACCTCTCCGGATATAACCCAAGTTTTTCCCAAACTCCAATAAGCATCCAATGAAATGTACTCCGCTTACAATAGTGTTTCAAGTAATCAAAACAGTAAAGTGAATGGTTTGCAACTCTGGTATCAGAATTTCATTTTTCAGATCGCAAAATAACTTCACTATACAGTAAACTCATACCATGCTACTTCAAGACTCAGAACTAACTGAAAGAAACTTTTAGTACATAGGACTCACAGCAATGAAGAGATTATTCGATACCAAAGACTCATTAAGATATGCTAAGGTGGAGCAGAAATATTACATTGTCTGTAACAGTAGCTTTGAGAGCAATATCCTGAGTTTACAGTTTATAAAATTGCATATAGCAGACCCAGTCTCTACTATTAACCAAAGACCCTTCTCTAAAGGAGAAAATACAACTACAGTCACAAATCCAACAGGAGAAAGGTTATAGAAGTACTCAGATCTCGAACAGTGCATTGGCCACAACTTGACGAGAGAAAATCGACTCAGAGAAGCCCAGAATGAACTAGCAGCGACTGTTACCTCTTCATTGATGTCGATTCTTCTTTCCAAAGGCACGCCTAGCCAGGAATCAGAGATATACACAACTTTCAGTCCTCCAAGCAAACACGTCCCAGTCTAAAGATCTTTCAGCAATCGCCCATACTTAGGAATTCATGTCTTCTATTATCTGCCGTGTTTCTCCTCAAAAACGACTCATGTATGGAGTCTTATGACTGAAAATGGTGCGCCCAGTCCAACTGCCTTGTCAATGCCTCCAGAAGATGACTGCGAACTGAGGTCAAGCAGCTTGCAGAGCCGTTTTTCTCCCAGGAATGCTTGTCCCTCTGTAATCCGCCCAGAAACTCTAACTCGTGCCTTGCCTTAATACACAGCGATCCCTGAATAATATCGAGTATGTCTTTAATCCTTCAATCTGATATAATATGCGATGAAATTCATATAATCAATCTCCCAACTCAAAGGTCCTGATTTGCCTGCCTTCAAATAAGATTATATCCTTGAAACAATATGGCTACCTTATTTAATATTTCCCACGACTTTAGCTTCTCTCCATACATTGAACATTCTTCTTTTAAATTTCTGTCAAAAATAATATTCAGAGATGACTTTAACGCCCAACAATATTATTTCCGTCAAAATGCATCAAAGGAATAATATTTCACCTTTGGCAGTTTATATTTATTGTTCCCCAATAACTTTGTCTTTCTCAAATGTTATTCAGACATGCTCCACATTACATGAAAATGATTAAAAATTCTTGAATAATAAACTTTATCATGTAGATAGCTAAGTACCTCAATAAAATGCAATAATAAATCAGCTATTGCATTAATAGAACTTCTTACTCAGAATTGCAGTAATACATCAGCTATTGCAATTGTTCAAATTCTCAAATACTTAGCTTTTCAGACAAGCTGAATACAATCGTTGATCCTCAAATTTGGTTGCTGAAAGTGACTATTAAATTTGCAATGAAGCTCCTGTAGGAAATCTAAAATGATCTCCTCCACAATCTTCAGCTAGGGTTGATCTTTCACAAGCGAACCTGGTATCCTAGAGTCTTCAAACCCTTAAACCTGAAAAAGCCTTCAAGCTCTTCCCAAACTGAAATAAGAAATAAAATCCAAGCATGCCCAAATTCCAAGCTCACAGCTCCTTATAAAGATTTCTCAATCACCTCCAAGAAGCTTCTAGAAAAATATTATTATTTTATTCCCAAACTGACTTTATAATTTATTATTTTATTTTAGTCACTTTAATTAAATTAATTATAAATAAAGTTAACCTTTTGATTTTAATTTATGGAGATAACTTTATAAACAATTAATTTAATATTCCCACTTTAATTTAATAAAAATAATCAATTAAACCATCCTTTTGAAATGTCATTAATTTTTGGATAACTTAATCAATTAAATTAATTAAATCACTCCACCATAAATTTGGGGACATTACATACATTTTGGGCTGTACAGGCGAGTTTATTATCTACATGATATGCTTGTGCTTGTAGATCTCATGTATAGCGAGTGAATACTTCACCTATTATAATTTTTGTCTTTGTCTTATGCTCTCGTAGCCTGCTATTTGCACTTTAACTTACTACCTGAGTGCTTGCAAAGGATGAAGGACCAACCAAAATGAGGCAGATTTTGGATGCAATTCGAGATGGGATGTGTTATTCTGGAAAGGGCAATCTTGTTAATATTTGTGATTCTTAGTATATATCCATTAGAAATATGAATCCTCTGCAGGAATCATCTGGAATTGGAAGGTCAGTCTTTGTATTCAACTATAATATCTTTCTTCTTGGAGCATTATGTTTGGGAATTGCAGGAAATGTTGCTATGTGGTTGTGTGTGCATGCCAATGTAGGGTTTCTATTGCTGCTAGATGGTTTGCACAAGAAGCAATGGAGGTGGTCACTTGTGTAAGTGGTTTTTCAGCTATTATTGTTGTTATCATGGCAATCATGGGAGTAGTAGTTCTATAAACTGCATTCTCTGTATATTTGTGGCTAAACATGCCAAATTCCATGAAGGTAACCAAATTGCCTCTTCTTATTGGTTATGGATTCTGGGTCACATTTGTGGCATTTTTTGCTCAGCTTGGTGGAGAAATATATACAAAGGCAACATAACTAGGATCCGATTTGGTTGTTAAAGTGGAGCTGGGGATATATGAGAATAAGAGACCTCTACTTTGAGGGAGAAAGTTCTTGGCCAAATAGAGCACATTGTAAACTTATAGGTCAAATATTGAAATGGGATAAAGGTTATGCTGAAGAAACGGTAGGAAAATCAATGCAATGGTGTTTACGTTTGGTTCATTTGTCTAGGGGCATGGCCCAAGTGCTGATATTAGTGCATTGTGCGTTGGTTTTAACTATTGTAATTGAAGGGATGATTTTTTTCATTATTCTTTGTGATGTTTTGGTTGGTATGCTTGAAGTGACGAATTTAAACTGTGTTCCAGATGCACATGTATTTGTTATGCAATATGAATTTAAGGGGATTTCAATTGATTTGCTTTATTTTAGCTTCTCTCATTCTATTATCCCTAATGATTTGGATATATCACTAGTCAATACAAAATAATTTTGATGAATAGAGTTGTTGAAGTTTGAATTTTTGAAGGGTTCTCTTTCATTTACTTCTCATTAAGCTCTTATTTTTTACCCTCCCATGTAAATTAAATGCATGTTAAAGGAGGGTGCAGGACCCGTTAAGAGGATGGAGGACCCACTAGGAGGATGGAGAATTTTTCTATTCTGGGTTTGCTATATGCTCCTAGAGTGGGTAATTTTCTTGAGTAGCATTTTTTGATAGGAGTTGTTTTCTAGTTGCTGCAATTTTTGAAGTTAATTGTTTGCAGTTTTAGCTTTCCTGTTTGGTGCACAGTTTGCAAACACAGATTCGACTCGGATTTGGCAAATCAGAAATTTCCATCTTGAGAAAAACTAGGCAAAAATTGAAAACTTAAAAAATTCTTGAATTTTTGGAAAAACATAAATTTATGCGAAGTACAGCTATAAAATGTATCAAATGAGTTTGGTGGGGGTTTAGGGGCACAGCCATTTTCATAATTTTAAAGAAAGCAAAAAATCCTGTACTTCCAGTCCAATTTGCACAACAATTCTCAAATGCTAGATAACCATGTTTTTTCAGCATTTATGTTTTGTTTTTGGCACATTTTTTGCTGGGTGGTTACCTGTTTTATGTCCAATGAGTTTAATTCACAGACTCACCGAGTTTCTTTGTTTTGACTCACCGAAAATGGGCAATACAAACTGTTAGTTTTCCCTGTGAGCACTCGGCTGCCCAAAAACTTGAGTACCTGGTGACTACTTGGTGAGTTTGTATAGTATGGTATGGTGTGTTCTAATTTTGGCTTTCAATTTCTTGTGCTTTGACATGGGGTGAATGTGGTGTTAATGCTATCATTATTCCCTCGTGATTGATAGGGGGAGGTTGAAAATTTTGGTGATTAGCTGTTCATGGGGATCAATATAGGTTGATAGATGTTGTAGTTCAACCCTTTTGCACCAAGGCATGCTTTGGAGAGACTTGTTGAGGTGCTGAATGAGAGGATTTTGGACAGTTTGCTGCTAGATGGTTTGTCACAAAGCACAATCTGCATCTAATGGCCATTTCTTAATAATTCAGTTCCTGCTCCCAGAGGAGAAAATTAATACAAACAGCCATTCAAAAGTTCTTTTAATGCCCAATTTGCCATGTGAAAGCCTTTTTGATCAACGTGATTGATTGACTAGCAAGATTTTAATTTATTAATGGCTATCCTGTGATGTGCATATGTATGAAATGATACAGGTATGGTGGGATAGCGATTGTTCCAGTCTTAGGAAACAATATTTTAGCAAGTTTATCAACTTTTGATGACAAAAGTGCACAATCAATAATTAAATCTTTAGTTTGGGGTGCAGGTAGGCTTATATGGACTGTGAGTGGCAAGTTAATAAGCATAAATGTTCTGCAATGATACAATAATTACAATGTTTTGGCACTTGAAAGTTTGTTTGATGCTATCGCAAGCAAAAGAAAGAATTTTAAGCACACAAAAGGTGCTGGAATGAATTTAAATTGGCTGTCCCAAACAGGGGCAGTGAAGAGAAGTGCTTAGAGGCTCAAATAAGAACCCAAAAAATGAACTCATCAATGACTTGGAGCTATCCACAAAGTGGGCTAGCAAAATGGAGAGCTTAGAAGCCTGTTGCCAGCTGATAATTGATCCAGAAAGGTATATGCCTGCTGAAGGTGTAGGAGTAGTGAGATTCTTTGTATTTTGACACCTTGAAAGTCCTAGTTTTGTGGGAACAAAGCAGGAATTCAGAATCCCAGCTCACAAATAGGAAGATTTGAGTATGGTTGCCCAAGGTGGAGGGGCAGCAAGTATTTTTAATTTTGAGACCTTGAAAGGCCTGGTTTTGTGGGAGCAGAGTGGGAATTCAGAATCCCAGCTCAGAAAGGGGAAGATCTGAGTCCCCAGAATGCAGCAATATATCGCTATAAAAATCTAGATTGGTGGGAGAGTTTTAGAAGTTCTCCTATATCAAATTTTAAGCAAAACACTTAAAAACACATCAATCTAAAGTACAAAATTAAATCTAAGATAATCTAACTACCAAGAAGCTACCAATATTCTATGCTAATTACTCTATGAATTAACAAATCTAAGCTAACTGACAAATAAAATAAAATGCAAGCCTTTGGCTGAGTGTTGTAGATCTAGAGCTAGTTGGAGCAATAAAATCCGGAAAAATTGTTGATTGTCATCCTTAGGCAATGCTACCCAGTTAATCACGCTCTTCTTCAGCTATTGATGAATGCCTGGAGGTAGGAAAACTATGGGATATTGGTTGAGGAAATAGATAGTTGTGCTGGCTTGAAAATGACAAAGTACAAAGCTGCAAGTTGTTTGATTCAAATCAGACTAATGAATGGGAATAGTTTTTAGTACAAAGGTAACAAGTTAAAGCATGATGGAACAGATTGTGCCTAGGGCATAGAGTGTAGAATGGGCAGGCTGAAAGAAAATGAAGCTTGCCTAGCTGGACTCTTCCTATCTTCTCAACCTTCCCTTAAAATGAGTCTAAAACATGTTTTTATAAGCTTTGTGAAAGTTCTTGAGATGCAAGGGTCGAAGAGAAAGCCAATTGAGAAGGTATTGGAAATGACACAGAGTTCAAACATTCAAAATTCTCTTTTTTGTATATTGTAACAAAATTGTTGGTTTACACCGAGAGGCAATTTTAAATTGCCATGACAAATATGAAATCTCTATGGTGATTATGTTATCATCAGTGGCGATTTAAATATTGGTGCAATTATGCTACTGCTGTAGAGATTGCATGATTGCTATAGTGGTTTCACAACCATGTGGATATTATCGGCAATTTTGTCATAATAAAGAAAACATTAAATTTTCAAATTTGAATAGGTTTTAAACTAGCCTTTTGAATTGGGAATGAAAACATGTGTAAACGGACAAAATAAAATTGAGGGTTTTGGGTTGTCATTGCTATTCATCAAATTTTATGTCATAAGCCTATAACAACCCACCTTCCTTTTTTTGATTTTTGCAATAAAGATGCAATGCAATGTCTTCAACACTTTCTGATCACCCAGATCTTAGAGTGGGCAAGGTGAGAGCATACAGTGTCTCCAACCACACAACTAATCTAGATGAATGCAATTATATTGATATGATGGAAAGTCGACCATAATATGTAGGCGGCAAAGCCAACCTTGTCAACACCTTTTTGGTGGACTACGCAAAATGATATGTAGGCAGAAAAGCCAATCTATCAACACCTCTTCGGTGGACTGTGTGTATCCAATGCAATCCATTGGCAAAATTTCTAAGTTTGACTCAGACCAAAATGGTCCATAATGCCAGCTTGTTCATGCCAAAATGGGCTGAATGAAAATGTTATACCTGTTGGCACGAACTGTCCAACTTTGTAAAGTTCCTATCCCAATATATACCATAAATTTTGCAAGTTTCTAAACCTTCAATATTGTAGCATTTCATCAAACAGTTCTCATGCACTCTTTTAGACAGATTTTTGGTTGCACTGTGTTTTAGATAGTTTGTCTCATAGTGTGGAACATGTTTGCATAATATTAGCGTTGGATGAAAGGCATTACATCAAACACTTATCTTTCATTCCGAATTAAGTACTTGCTGGTGACAATTACAATACAGGTATTTATTTTTCAGACCATCCTAACATCTGTTAATAATATCAAAGAGGCTACTAACCTGAATCGTTTAGCTCCAAATGACTAGGAGTCCTTCCAAATCCCAACGCTTGCGTTGGAGTGGCCTAGCGACCCCTTCAAACTGAGTTCCAGCTCCCACATCACCTTTATAGCCTGCTGTTACTTTTTGTATGAAACAATGAACAACTGAATCTGTTGCTTTTATCCAGTCACTAGTGCCAATTTCAGTTGCTGTTTCCAAGCACCAACACAAGGTATTGTATATGTCCAATACTCAACGTCACTCGGCCAACTTATGCCCTTCAATCGCCCTAGTTCTGACCTTTACCTTCATGCCGAGCAAGATATACTTCAACGCCAGCAATATATATTTCAACGCGTAGCAATAGACGAATTCCACGCCTAGCATATTGTTATCGAACCTCAAGAACTCTTCACCTAAGGGTGTTCAGATTTCAGATATTCCTTCCAGCCATGAATACCAACAATAATATCAATCGCCCAACGTTAAAGCACCTAGCAACTATCAATCAATTTACTTGAAATCTTCATACATGGTGTCCTAGCTTTTCCTGTAAACCTCTTGCAACTATTCAAATGATTTGTCTTGCTTGCAAGACTTCACAAATTATTTAATCGTTTGATCCAAGTTTGAAACTTGTGTGATTTCATCTACAATCAGCTAGGGAAGATATCTCACCACTGAAACTGATTTCCCAAAAGGTTTTCGTCCTAGGGTTTTGCTCCAACAAGAAGCTCCAAATCCATAATAGAGAGATAAAAATAAGCATAAGCAAATGAGCTCCCAAATTCTCTTTTATATTTTCTTGTGGAACTTTCCTGAAGGAACCTTTTAATTTTCCTCTTAGAATATTTCATTAAAACACCTTTATAAAGTGACTTTTAATATTTCCTCTTTTCAAATCACTTAAGTCACTTTACAAAATTATTAAAGTCAAGTCATCCGTAAAATTTGCTTTATTGGACAACTTTATTTATTTAATTAATTTATGCTCTGATATTGTCTGAAATTAGCCTATGGGAATAAAATAGGCTAAACGGGTCATTTCCGATTACTCCACAGAAGGGGACATTACAAACTTACAAAATGAAAATGCATTCAAATGATGGACTCTAGTGGTACTACCATCCAAGGTTCACAAGATATATATAATATGCATTACAAATCAACATTTGAGGAAGTAAACTGCTGTTATAGACTGATACAAAGTTCTGATTACAAAATTAGACTGCTGCAACATCTAGAATGAGACCAAATAACATTGATAAACAATATATTCAATTACCCAACATGAAAAATACCTCCAATAGTTGATACAAGAGGCTGATGTAGGTTTGATATCACTCTGTAACTGTTGTCATACTGTCAAACAGGTCTGATGCACTCTGATAACATGCTGCAAACCCCTCTATATGCTGATGCAACAACCCCAAAATGAAGGAAACACACCCCAAACTAAAACACAACTGATGTAGGCTGTAGAAATTCATCACAAACTTAAATAGAGCACTATGAACTCCCTTTGTGATTGATAAATATTGAATAACAGGTCTGACCAACACTGATAATACTCTGAAATCTTTCAAAGAGTATGCCCAGCACCACTACTCAACATGCCTAAACTGAAAACTACTCCAAAACACACCAAAATTGAACCCAAAGCACCATGAATACAATGAACATCAAATAGAATGAGAAATCACTCACCTTGCAGGTTTGAAACTGAATTTATTGCTGCTGGTACAGCAGGTATAGGAGAGTCAAAATCCACATAAATCACTACAAACATCAAATCCCAACGCCCCAACAAGTATGGGCATGTATACTGCTAAAAAACAATAATAAACTAACCCCAAACACATGAAAACTAATGGATATCAAACTGGTATGGTACTTACATTAATTGCAGGTCTGAAATACAGTATAACTATTACTGCTGTTGGTACAACAGGTACAGCAGATACAACAATCATAAAGCTCTTAGAAATCACCAAACTTAACCTTATTTTTGCTTGGTTTCAAGAGGAAACCTCCTTCAATCACTTCACAAGCTCACAAACTTCTCAAAACTGCATCATAAATCCTTTCATGCCAAAAAACATGTCAAAACACATCAAAAATCTTTATTGAAACACAACTGGAAAAATAACTTAATTCTGTTGCACAAACTAGAATGTCTTCACTTTCAGTACCAAGGCAATCTCTGTATGAAATCGTTCAAATGGATGTTGAAGGTTTTCATCCTCAAACCCAATAGTTTCAGCACATAGGTGACTACTAGATGAAAGACTCTTTCCAACTAGGATTGTTTTGGTCCCTGAAATTGGTATTCCTAGAGGGTTTTTGCCCTCAAGAAATATGAGAAGAACTCTTCTCACTTGGAGAAAATAGCAAATACAATATTTAGTCTAACTCTTGTTCTCAAGACCCGATCTCTAACCTTTTTAGAGCTATTTATGGAAAAAAAACATTTTTTTTTTTGTGTTTTTCAAAAAAACTCAATGTTCCATGGGGATGTGTCCCCTGGGTTTTTGCCCCCCGTACCCATCCAGGGAACGTCTCGGGGACGGGGGACGCCTGGGGGATGGCTGACAGTCGTCCCCAAAAAGTCCTCGAAAATTGGGGACGTCCCCGATTGGAGGAAACGTCCCGGACACAAAGGGGGACGGATAGGGGACTCCTAGCCATCCCCTAACCGTCCCGGGGACAGCCAGCCGTCCCCCTTTGCCCAACAACAATTTAACACAAAAAAAAGAGGGTAATTTTAAATTTTCTTTTTTTTATTCTTTCCTTTGTGGACCCCATGTCCTCCCAACCCTAATATGGCCACTTAAAACATCTTCTTACCTTCATTTGACCTCATTTTAACTTGCCAAAAAAAAATTGCAGCCAAAAGAAAAAGTGAGAAGAGAAAGAGGAGGGTTTGAAGGAGCTGTTGGAAAAGAAAAACCAGCATTTAGGAGGAAAAAAGGAGAGCATTAAGGCAGCAACCAACAAGAGAAGTGAAAGAGGTATTGGTTGGAGTTCCATTAGATGAGCCAGCCCCTCACAGTGACAATGAGTCAAACTCTAAGTTTGATTTTGATGCAATGTTGGTAGATGCTGAGTAGCGGCAGCCATCATACTTTCTATTACTATGTTCTGGACACTTGTGAAATTGACATTTTGACATTTGTAGTATAAACTTGTAGCCTTTTGGGCATTTTATTATTTTATATCATATGCACATTGACTATTTGACATGAATTATGGTCCATGGAAGCAATTAGGTAGTTGTAGTATTAATTTGTATGATAATTCGATTCTATGATGCATATGTCAATATGATTGGTGGTTACATTTGCAACTTTATGAATGTTCATTGTTATGATTATCATTACTCATGAATATCTGAAATTCAAATTTCCCTATATTTTTAAAATCTCTCTCTCTCTCTCTCTCTATCTATCTATCTATATATATATATATATATATATATATACACTATATAGCCGTCCTCCCGTCCCCTAAAATCCCCTCAAAAAATTGCCATCCCCAAAACTCGTCCTGCCGTCCCCCCGTCCCGGAGACTCGGTGGAACATAGAAAAAACTTATTTTCTTTTGTTTTTCACTGATTTTTGGAAATACTTTTTTTTGTTCTTTTCTGAAAAATTAATTTCCCTTAATAAAATAAAGTGACTTTTTCGAGAGCTTTTAATTAAATATCATTTTTAATTCTCCCTTTCAATGTCACTTTTAATTAAAAACCTTTAAGTCACTTGTACCTCGTGCTGCTTGGTGCTAACACTTTTTGACCCTCTTTTAAAAACACTTTATGACTTAAACCATTCTTTTTTAAAGTAAATAAACATAAGCTGCCTTTATAATATAAAGTCACTATAAGAGAACTTAAATTATTTATTTAATTACTTTTATTCACACATCCCAAGGTCTTAAGAAATTTGGTGCTCTTCTAGGATGTTGGAAATCTCGAAAAAGTGTGGAATGCTCCTTGAAAGTTGGATTTGCACTTGAAAAAAACCATTGTATTCATCTTGACTCCTGGAACACTGCCATTCTTAGAAAATTGTTTCAATAAAATTGACACTTTCCAAGAATGTTGGAATGGATTGAAAAAGGGACATTATAATGTCACCTTGGGTGGTGTTTGTCATCGTTAGACATAATAGTTGCAATGGTTCATCGTTAGACATAACAGTTGCAATGGTTCAAAATTGGGTATTTGCATACTTTCTCATTGGAATAGGTGAGTTGCATAAATAAGACGTTGCTTCCTTTTGAAGTCAAGCTGTCTTTGGAGCATTAAGCATATTTCATTTGCATTATTGAAGCCCTGCAAAAGCAATAAACCAGAATCAATTTCAGCATAATGAACTGTTAATCTGTGTTTGTGGGGTCAAAGAGATATTACTTGTCCCATGTGTGGCCTTCCAAGCCCAACTCTTGCAAAAGATGTAAAATTTGGTCAAATGTGGTAGCATGACAATATTGGCAAAAAATTTAATGAAATAAAAAATGAGAAAACGTATTATTCATGCGGGGTTGAAGTGTCTACTTGAAGTCAACTGCACACGATAAACACGAACAAAAGGGTTAGTTTGTCAAGGAATATTGTCTAAAGATAGTATTGTTAAAGAATTTTACCATTTGACAAGGAATATTATCTAAAGGCAGTATTGTTAAAGAATTTTACCATTTGACAAGAAATGTTGAAATGTTGTAAAGTTGGAAACCTGAAAAGTTGCCAAGAAAGAATTGAGATGTTTGTTATATTGCAAAATTTGCCAAGTTGCAAGAAACAAAATTGTTATGCTAATAAAAGATATTGGATTGTAAGTGTGAAATGCCATGATGATGGGGAAGATGTTATTATTGATAGGGTGCTATGGCAGGAAACACTATATAGGAAGGGTTGCTAAAGTGTTGCTATTGTAATAACCACCCTTATTTTTTCTTTTTTGAAATTTGGTTATCTCAGTCTAAAAAATACATAACAACTTCCTTTCCACTTTCTGATCACCCAAATCTCGGAAAGAGCAAGGTGAGAGCATATGGTGTTCCAAAATGCTATAAAATGAAATTAACTGCTGAAAGGAAAGGCATTAGGTGGCAAGCCAGCCAAACCACTTATTTAGTGGGATGCAAGCATTACAGGAAAGGTAAACCATCCGCTTATTCTGTGGGAATTACAATAGCACATCCACTTTTCAATGGGAAAGATTATCTAAACTGAAAAGTAAATATCAAGCTCTGCCACTTATCTAGTGGAGTAAGTATCAACATTAATACATTATATTCACTAGTGGTACTACCAGACATAATTACAATCAAGCACAACAAAGGAACGACTTTGGCAATAAGGCCATCCAAAGGACTGCATAAATAGTTCATGAGCATTTTTATCATCAAATGAAGTGGTTAGCTGCAGATATGAAAATGGTGATAACAGTGACATTTATCATCTCCAAATCAATTCCAAAAGCATGAACAATCACCAAAAAGACAGCCAATCAATATTCCTTGAAACATTAATGCTGGTATAATCATGACAAGCCTGGAAATCAAAGTTTAACTGCTGGCAGGTGATGTAGCAGGTTTGAAATGACTGGATTGAGTTGTTACAGGTCAAACAGCCATAGGAAATTCACCCAAAACACCTTCCAAACAACGAAGTCCACCTTTAATCATCAAACATCATCAACAAGTATTTCCTATGTCACCAATCAACACATAAAAGACCAAGAAAAGAAGGCAATTCAAGCCCAAAACCTCACACCCAGGGCTGTAGGTGGTATGGCCCAGCAAGATAGTTCTTCAAAAATATTCAAACATTCATTACACTTTGCAAAAGTTAGACCAAATCACTCCAAAATATCTGCATATTTAAAGACATCGAATACCTCCATCATGAAACCTCCAAAACTAAAACTTTGTTGAGGCACAATGGTGATTCTTGAATGAAATCACACCAACTCCAGCTAGGGATTGTCTTCCACATCCGAAACTAGAAGTCAAATGAAGGTTTTTGTGCTTAAAAGATATTAGGAAGAACATGCAGGTTCTATCTGGCAGCATAACGGTGTAAGAAATCTTCAACATATGATATGAGCCCCCGACACCTCCTTATATAGCTTTTTTCGTTGCTTTTTGTTTTTTGAAAAAATACTTTTTTCTGTTTTTGAATTAAATAATTCATAATGTGCAAAAAACCCCCTTATGCCCAAGCATCCACTTTTGAGGGGAAAAAATCACTTTAATAAAATTTAACACTTAGCAAATTTTTAACATTTAACATTATAAACTTAAGTGTATATTCCAAATACTCCATCCGAGTAGTGGAAAGCACTGCCAAGGCTTCAAAATCCAATTCCGATCATGTCAAGATGTAACCAAGGTTGAGGGATGATGACAGGCGCCAACTCAAAGACTTACTAAGAATATACGTGCTCTCCAAGAAGTTTGGAGAACACCCTAGGAGGCCAAAAATACTTTTGAAAGTGTCATTGCGATCCAAATGCCAACTTAGCTCAATGCCACAAACGGAAACCAAGAAAGACTGAACTTGTGCTCTCCAAGAAGATTGGAGTTCTTCCCAACACACCTAAAAGCTTACGAGAAAAATCCAAAACTGGCCAATGGCTCACAAAACAATATTGCTAAAATAGGATACATTACAACTATGATAAACAAAAACAACTCATTTACAAGAAATGGCTTGAAATGGGTCCAAAGATTAGGATTTGCTAAAAAATGTGGGAAAACTACTAAAATGTTGGCTAGAGGGAGGGCAAGGGTCTAAATAGGTAGGCACTCAAGGTTCTCCCGGATAATGCAAATTAAGGCAAGGCACTCTATGTTCCCTATTTCAGACTATGGGAAGCAATCAAATAGATTTGCTTTGAAGGACATATGCCTATAGATAGGCATTGAAATTGACCATTGTGCAATGTGAGGTGAGTTGTTATGATGCTTCTCTTTTTGGTTAAATACGCGGGATTATTACAATTTCATGCTCTACTATGTATAAGTTCTATATGCTGCTATAGAATGTCGAGTTTAGATGCAACAATTCTTTTTTTCCTTTTACTTTTAAATGTATTATACCATATGATAATAGTCTTGCAAAAGAATGTTTTAGGATTTTGTGATATAGAAAAGGTAATATTCAAGGAGTAGGAGCAATGAAGTGCAAGCTCAACAATGGGTAGAGGATTGACTACAGTGAAGTGTATTTTTGGGCTTTTGCATGGTCTAAATTTTTTTGTGGGTTTTGCTTTAACGTTTTGAAATTTTGCTTTTGGTTCTCTCTTTTTGTTTTTTTAATAATTTTGATGTTACCCTTGTAGTGAAATTGGTAAAGGCTAGACCCCTAGAGTAGGAACATCATGAGCCAGAGGATGGCATTGCTTGTGGCTTGGATTATAATGAGGGACATGTTGTACCCAAAATTAAATTTTTGCTTCAATAACACATTTTGATTAAAATGGTCTAAATCTTGTAAAATTGTTGTCAAAAGTTAGTTTTAGGTCAAATAAAGCATGGGATTTTTGTGGGTTTATTGTCCAGAGGATACTGGCAAATTTTGAAAATTTTGAAAATTAGGGTTTTGGGTCCTTGTTTCTAGTAAAATCCTAAAAATAGGATCTTTCCAGAAATGATTGAAAATAATTTTGATTGGCTTATTTTACTTCACGATCACACTAGTCAAGTCAGAATCAAGAAAAAGTCAGTTTTGCTCTAGTAGACCTACTTCACTTTTTCAGGAGAAAAGTTAGGACCTTCGAGGTCAACAATGGCAGATGGCCAGTTATCAGGTGTCGAAATCTAAGCCTCAAATGCATCATAGAAGATTCTATGGCAAAAGATGCTCAAAAAGATGCTTCACGACAAAGGGGATTTTCAAAGGGTGAAAAATGTAAAAAATATTCTAAGTTTGGAAATAGTACGCCTTGCTACAAGGGAGATTCCTTTGCAGTCAATGCCCAAGTCAACTTTGCAGCATCCGTGCACGTAAAAGGGTGAAAGCAATCACAATGGTCGTGAACATACTTGTGTCAGCAGCAACAATGCTTCAACACAGTCAACTTAGTCTAGCAACACGGTGATCACAAAGTACGAAGAGGTGAAAATCATCAGAAAATGGTTAAGTCTAGAGCCAAAAGCGCCCTTGCTGGCCAGGGGTGCCCTTGAATTCAAGAAGCCAAATGCAGTTGTTAACACTTGCAAAACTAGTCGTCTTCTTCAGATTTTTGCTAGCTTTCCGGTGAATCATCAAGCAAATCCAACAAATTTGATAAATCCCGGGAAACAAAGGCAAAGGCGGAAGATGTTGAAGGTTAAAAACATAGTAACGAAACTCGGACTCGGCTCGAACTCGGCTAGGGTGACTCAACTCGGGACTCGAGACTTGACGCATATTGGACAAAATGAAAAAACCCTAGAAATTTAGATATTTTTAAGGATTTAAAACTTGTTTCAAGCACCCTTTATTGAATAAACCTTAAAGACACAATAACATCATTAAATAGAAGCAAATTTGATCACATACACAGTTATACAACGATCACATAAGTATAAAGTACACAAATTGTAGCTGAGTTGCCGAAGGAAATAACACACCTAGATATATAAATATAGTCAAATGTATACAAAACTCATGGAATATGAAATCCATGACATCAAATGTTCCATATAAATATGAAATATCAAAAAAATAGCCACAAGTCTATGCCTTAATGGAGCCAGCATCCTTCCTACGAAGGCTTCTAAGGGTCCTCGATGATGTAGCAGCTGCAGCCATAGTCTCTACCCATGTCTCCATGCCACTCTCACCAACACCAGTTGTGTCTCCTCATGCTCTAGCCTCCTCCTCAGCCATGGCTACAACCTGAACCTCTCTCTCTACTTGGTCCACCCAATCCAGGTCCTCGTCACTAAAGACTGCATTTGTAGCCTTAGTGATCCACTCAGACTGTGGATCAACCTCCTCTAGCCTGATCGGGGCAGGGTCTTGGTCAAAAATCTTCTTGTAATTGAGACGAAGGTTGTAATGAACATATACCAAATCGATCATCCTCTCCACTGACAGTCTATTGCGCTTCTTGGAGTGTATGTGCTTAAACATACTCCAGATGAACTGCATGGCTAGCTCAATATACAAATGACAACATTTTGAAGGTCCGGTGTATCAAAACCAAACATATGCCACCATCTATTTGAGATGAGAAAAAGAAACAAAATCAGTCTCATTCCAACTTTAATTTTCAAGTTTCAAGTTTCAAGTTCAACATTTAATAATAAATTATAATATAAAAACTTAAAAATTATGCCCTTAAATATATTTTTACCTGGTTGTAATGTCATGCTACTCTCTTTGCACAATTGACGTGCAAAGAGGTCTCCTCATGCTTTAGTGAAGGCATCTATCTGTGTAGTAACAACAAGCAACATTTGCTCTATTGTCAAGTAGAGCCCACTAAGAATCTCTTTATCTGCACGAAAATCACGACTGAATTGGAAGGCCGGATTTAGGAAACATGTCGTTGCATGGAGGGGCCTATGAAGCTGGTGGTGCCATCTCCTATCAATGATCTCCCAAATGGGACAATACTTCTCCTGAACTCCACCATAGATGGATCTAATGGCCTCTTTGGCCCTATCCATGCCCTTATATATGTAGCCCATTGCGGGCTTCTCCCCATCAACAACTTGTAGGAGAACTAGCAAGGGCTCGATAAACTGCAAAGTGCAAACATTAACTTAAGCGTGAATGAAAATAAACAAATAAAAGTAAAATATGAACAAAAATTAAAACATAATGAAGAATTAAATTTTACCTTCACAATCTCCTCCATTGGTGTCCAAAACCTTGGCTCATCAAAAATGCAATCAGCCACAACAATCCCTGTAGTGCTTGTAGCATAGGATGAGGAAGACCACTCCTCACCAACAAACATGCTCCTTAAAGCTACCTTTGACCGAATCAAAGATTGCAATGTGATAAAATTTGTTGCAAACCTAGTGATGCCAGGATGAGCCAACTCCCTCAACCCCGTGTATTGCCTCATAAGGTTAAGCACCCATGTGTGATTGTATACAAATTTGCAAATGTTTTTTGCGGCATCCACACATGTTTTGATCCATGGGAGCTTGCCAAGATCCTCCAATATGAGGTCAATGCAATGGGCGACACATGGAGTCCACAATATAGTAGGGTGCCTTTCCATCAATAATCTACTAGCAGCAACATGATTTGCTGCATTATCTGTCACCACTTGAACCACATTCTCTTTGCCCACCTCAGCTATCACCTCCTCTATAACCTCACAAAGGTATGTGGGATTTTTGAATTGGGCGGAAGCATCAATGGACTTGATGAAGACGGTGTCACTTGATAAAAGAAGTAAAACCAATTATTCAATAAATTAAAAAACATAAATCAGCCATATTAAATTATTAATTACTAAATCAAATTCAAGTTTCAAATTAATCAATGCATTGAGGGAAGTACAATTACCTGCGGAGGAAACTAGAAAATTAAGCAGCATCCTATTTCTCCTAATTGGTCCAACCATCAGTCATGATGGTGCAACCCAAACTCCTCCATTGCAAGCGCTGCTCCTCTAATTGTGCTTTTATATCTGCCACCTTTTGAGTCAAAAGTGGGCCCTTTAATTCATCTTCGGTAGGGGCTTTGAACCCTGCCCCACATATGGTTATGGCATCAACCATATTTTGCCAAAAAGGAGACCTAAAACATGTCATAAATAAATTAATAAGTTACTTAGATAAGTATTGTAAAATGAAAAGTTTTAAGTTTTTAACTTCAAATTTGAATTCGATAATGAGATACATCTAGATTCTAAAATTTAAATATAAATTTTAAAACAATTAAACGAAAAAGAATTGGCTACATGGAAGGGAATGGTGCAATAGTACTAGAAGTCTGCAATTGTTTTCTTGGCTACATCATGTGCGTCCTTGTTACAACCCATGCTCTCGAGCGACGGTTGGGAACTAGGAGTAGTGCATGGTACAAAATATGAATCCACTCTAGATTTACGAACTCTAGGGCCAATGCTAACACTCCCACTACCACTAGCAGTAGTAGCAGCACTAGGAGTACGCATAGTTGGTGTAGTAGCAGAAGCACTAGCACTAGGACGATACATAGGCATGGAAGTAGCATCTCCAACACCACCAATGCTCGCCAACTCCTCCCTTTGCCTCTTTTTCATTTCTTTTTGCAATTCAAATGTTTCTAATTGCACTTGCACTTCACAAACAACCTCACGAGGTGCTTCAGGGTAGTCCACTGTATCATGGATGGGTATGTGTGCAATATGGTATTTCAATCTGTTTATGCCTCCATGATATATTGTTTTACAATATTTACATTTTGCCTCTCATTTTTTTTGCTCGGCAAATATTTCAGCATGTTTCCAAGTAGGGTTTTTTCTACCTGGGGTTTGAGACATTGTGAAAATATGGTTTGATTTGCAAATGAATGTGGCTGCAATAACAAATAGGGTTTCTAAAATTATTTAAGTTGCAAGTAGGGTTTGTAAAAACAAATGCAAACTCAAAAAATCAACAATTTTACAAATTGCAATGAATTATTTGTTAAAAAAACACAAAAAAACCAATTAAAATAAAACTTACCTCATAGATTACGCTTGAAATGCAATGCAAACTCCTCCCAATTGCTGGTAATGAGCTCTCAATGCACTTGCTTGCTGGTATGAAGCTTCCCAAATGATATTTGAGCCCAAATTTGTCTTTAACTGCTTTCTGGTTGCCCTACTATGAACTCTTCTTTTTCTTCACAGCTCTTTTCTCCTCCTATTTTGCCAAGTGAATGAAATGAAGTTGCTTTTAGGGTTGGGGAGATGATATAAGTGAAAACAAAAACCAAGTTAAACAAGTGTTTTATGTTTTTTTTTTGCTTTTTAGCTTTTGCTGCATCAGTCGCGTCCAGGGGTTGAGACTCTCCTGGAAGTGGCAAGTTCGGCGAGTCCTGCCAGGACTTGGCCGCGTCCGAGTTCGGGCTCCTAGAACTCAACTAGATTCACTCGGCTCGAGACTTGCCAAGTCCTGGCGAGTCTCATTAGTATGGTTAATAGTCATAAAAAATGGCATTCTACAAATGAAACTGCACCCTTGTAGCTCAGGGGCGCCCAAAGAAGAGAGCCATCAAATGTCAGTTTTTGCATTGACTATCTCCAGATGATCTTCCTAGCTTCAGTCCAGCTTCGCAACGAATCAGTTTACCATTCCATGAAACGTATCAAATGACAGTAACTGTTGATCAAATAAGCACGTAAAATGGAGGATAAAATGTAATTCAAAAGGTCAAATGTACCCCTACAGGCTAAGGGCGCCTAGACTTTTGGTCAACCAGATGAGGTTTTCAGCAGCTGTCTTCTTCAAGAGATCTGCTCAAATCTTTCTAGCTACGCTATGAATCCAGTTGCAAGTTCTCAGTACTTTTCAAACGCTCATAAATGAAGATCTAGCATAAAACGTTGGAGGCAAAGACAAATTGAAAAACATGAAAATTTGACTATGTTGAAGAAGATGCACCCTTCTTGGAAAAGGCGCCCAACTTTTTGGGGCCTCAAATGTAGCTTTCAGACTTCATGATTCCCAGGAAGATTTCTTCAGAGTTGATCAATCTCCACGATGAGATCATCAGCACAAACATCAGAGCAGTCGAACTCCCGACAACGAGGGTCAAACTGGAGCATTTCGTCAAAAGTTACAAAGTGCAAAATGTATGTCAGAGACACAAAAGCGCCCCTGTAGGCCAAGGGCGCCTAGAATTTGAGCCTCATAAATCAACTTTCAGACGTTGCAATACCAGTCATTCTTTCCGGAATTGAACTGGTTTTCTGTTCCATATCCCGACATGTTCGCAAGATTCATCAATCAACGACGATTGCAGAGTGGAGCACGAAGGGTCAAATTGAAAAAGTTGAAAAGTATCTAGAAAATGGCTAAGTTTGGTGAAAAAAGCACTCTTCTGGTAAACGACGCCCAAGATTTCAAGCCATTAGATTTACTTTTTCAGGGTTTTCAACTCCCAAGAACATCTTTTCAGACTTGATTCAACTTTGCAATGAATCTGTCAACCAAGCTTCAAAATCAACCGAGAGACTAGAATTCATGGTCAAACAAGGGCAGTTTGTCATAGTAGAAGTTGAAAATCTTTAAATTTTTTTCGAACTCCCTAAAGCTTGGCCGCGCAAAGTCAAAGTGGGCCCCATTGACTCTCAGTTGCGATTTTTGCATGCTTCCTCTTGCATATGGTGTCCCAAAATTAGTGGAGAACTTGCAGTTAACAAGGCAATCATGCACATTAACTCTTCAATTAGGGTTGGCGCCATAACTAACACTCCCACCTCCAAAATGGATATTTATTCGTGCATAGGCGTGTCATTTATCCATTATTTCTTGCAGGTTGAAGCTAAAAAACATATATTTTTCTCTCCAACGCATTTTGAAGGATCTAATAGAGGCCATTTTTAGTATTCTTCGTAGTTCCAGGTTCAGATTGCACGAAGGAATACTTTTCCATACTCCATCTTTCCAATACGTTCTTGCCAGGAATTCATCATATTGGGTTTATACAGAGGCGTTTTTCTTGAGGATTGAAAGAGGCAGTTTATAACTTCTATCTTCTAACCCTCACATTTCTTCTATCCTTGTCTTAGGTTTTCTCTTGCATGTCCAAGTAAATGGCATTTTTTCATAGATCTGGCCTTCTGGGTATGTTCAACACAATATAGGCAACATGTAATGTCCCCATTTTCGTGAGCATCAGAGTTCGTAAGGAGTAGCCTATCACTTGACCCTCGTAGGCTAATAGTTATTGATAGGGGGTCTTCTGTGGCAGTTACTTGATGATTGGAGACATTACTCCTCAGCTGGATTCAGGTTTTGGCCTTTGCACAGGTTATTTGACTCAGATTGGCACATTTACTATTTATAGTAAGTTACTATTTTGGGAGAATCAGGGTTCCTATTAATAGAAAGACACCCGAGCAGAGCATATTGGCAGTGTCGACCTTGATTGGGCCTTTGTAGCTGTTTCTAGACTCAGTTTCACATACTTACTATTTATAGTAAGTCACTGTTCGGGGTTTCTATTTTTAGACGAGCATCCGATCACATGGAGAACAGGGAGAGTCGACTCCTGCCTCAGATGGCTTAGCAATTAGACAAGTACATCAAGAGATATTAAAGTTTAAGTGACTTAAGTGATTTATTTAATATTTTAATATTATTATAAAGTTATAAAGTAACTTTATAATAATAAAGTCACTTTAATATATTAAAGTGTGTTAAGTGAATAATTTAATGTGGGAATAAATCTTTTATCCCACATTGGCCAGGAAGGTGTTTGAGCTCTCCTAAGGAAAGAATAAAAGAGAGAAGTAGGAGCTCATTCTGGGTATCCAGTTGATGAATATTATTTTGATTGATTTTTATTGTGGAGCCTAGGGCTTTCGCAGTTTTCTTCTTTGATCATAGGAAACGAAAACTTCCTATTGATAGCATAATTGAGGGAGTGAAAGATCTCTTGAAGGGTTGCAATTAAGGAGAGGATAATTCAGTCCTTTCATCTGTGCTTATTGGAGTAGAATCAACGATGGTTTTAAGAGCAGATTGCAAGCTCTCATCCGCTGCCATAGTACTCGCGCTACAGTGACATGAACAGTACCGAGCTACAGTAATCCGCTACAGTGATTCGCTACAGTGCTGATTATTATTATTGGCTAATAAAAGGGTTGCCATGATTGTTGGGGATGTGTTATGTGTGTGATGAAGATTACAAGACATTGCTGGGTGTCAACTTCTATTCCAAAAATTCCAGTATTTGCTGATTCAAAGTCAGACCTGTTCTTTGCAAATTTGAATGCCCGGCTTGTTAAATCAGATTGTGGTTCGATTTTAAAAAGAGAAGCACATAAAAATTCAAATAAATTCAAGGACGCATCATTAAGGGACCAGGCAGCAAGGCGCCTAAGCATTGAAGATAAATCTTTATCTATCAAGGAGAATCGAGCTTTTCTTCTTGGCTGCAGGCACTTCCAGGTTCTTCTTTATCAGTCTGCTATATCACATAGCTGTATGATTTCAGTCATAACTTGCCTTTTAGATAGAGTTGAATAAGGGCTGTGTATTATCATCTTATCTCCATTGAAGAAGACATATGTAAATTCAGTTGTGGAAGCAATTTAGTTGCATTTCATGGTAGCTGCTGTAGGTGAACATTTGGTATCAGATCTGATTGGAAATCATAATATGAGTTGTAAGCCAAGAGTCTTGGCATTCGCATTGTCCTCATCATTGAAAGATTGCATTTCCAATAACATATCAGTAGTTAGAGTTATCACTTGTTGTTGGAGCATTGAATATTAATCTGAGGGTGTATGCCAACTGTTTGACATAATGACAATGGCTGTAGATGCATTATATTCATATAGTTCCTTAATCTTATGCATTTGAAGTATCAAACATGATTGCATTACATTTAGAAGATTATTAAACTTCATGGAGATCATTTCCAAACATCTTTGGTGCATATTTTATGAAAGCAAGCATTTATATCAGACTGATAACTCAGACCAGCACGCTGGAAGTTTGCATGTGAAGTGTTTGACAATATCCCTTCAAGGTTAGAGCTGCAATTTTATATCAGAATTTGCAAGGGATATCTCACAACAAAACTCCCGTGCCAGAATTTTCCGAGAAAATTGCCTCGCTGCCCCCTATTTTTAGGCTTTCCGAAAAAGGTCGTTATTTCAAAAAATGGAGAATTGATCATAATGCAAGCGTCTACAAAACCAATATGTTAGAATATTATTGCGAAAAAATAGCCTCTGCAGCTGTGTTGCCCCCTGTAGCCTGTCCCGAAGGGTTGTTGCATGTCAAAGGAAAAGTCATTTTTTTCAAATTTCTGATGATCTAGGTCAGCTTAGAAATACATTCTTAACAAAACCCACGTCTCAGAAATTTTCGTAAAATTTGCCCCTCGACAAGCTATTTTTAGCCTCACCAGAAGCTATTTTTAGCTTCACCAGAAAAAGTTGTCCGAACATATCCGTGTTTATAGTCAACAGTCTAATTTTCCAATATGCAATTCACTCAAATTGAATTCAAGACCAAATCGGTCTTGATTCATGATTCATGATTTCATAAGAACAGTTGACACCGATTTGCATCAAGTGCATCCAGAGGTTGACTTGAACGCTTTGGAAGGCATAGACCAAACCACATTTAAGAACATTGAGCAATTTGGGTTGCTTGAAGCGGCCTCATTTCCCATCTCAGCACAGAGTATAGAGTTTGTAATTGCTTGTGTAAAGCATTACAACCCTATTGCACGAGAGATTTGAAGAGCACAAAGACATACTGAGAGGGGGGGTGGGGGGGGGGCTTACCCTCTCAACTTTTATCAACTTCAAACTCTAACACAAAATCAACTATGCAAGAATATCACAATATGAACAAGTTGCCACCAAGATTTTATGTGGAAACCCTTGCGGGATAAAACTACGGTACAAATAATGTACTTTATGAATTATATAATCTTTACAATGAATGTAGGTACCAACCTTCTTGAATCACCAATTTTGTAGTTTAGTAGGCACCAACCTACAAGGAGCACCAACCCCTTAAACTGATTTTAGTAGGCACCAACCCCTAATTTTCGTAGGCACCAACCTCCTGGAGGCTCCTACCCCACTTGCCAAGCACCAACTTAGCAGAGATAATAATATCAAGAATAATACTCCACCTTTAATGTTGCTTCCTCAACAGATGATGGACAATTCTGCTCAAATAACCTTCTTACAAATCTGCTATAATCTTCTCTGTGGGTCTATCATATATTCCTCTTCGAAAACTATGTCTTCTTCAATTGATGACAAACTCTTTCTATGCCTTCATAAAGATCTTCTTGTTAATAATATCTTCTTCAGCAACTCGATACAATTATTCATATATCTTCCTCTTTAAATCAGCCTCTTGTCAAGTCTACTCATATATTCTTCATACAAATCTGCTTCTCATAAATTTTTCTTACAGATCTGCCTTCAACCGTTCTTTGATGATCTTCCTTTTATCTTCTCATTTGCGTATCTGCAAATGTTAATCTGATATAAACTTTTATTCTTTACACACTCTTTCAGCACAAAATCTTCATTTGATACCTCTTTATCTGCTCAAATTCTCTTTATTATCACAGATCATATTCAATAAGTTCCACTCTTCGATTCTATTTACAATGATCTTCAGATTATATTTATTTTCACTTCACACTTCGCTGTATCAATCAAAGATAATATTCAATAAATTCCGTACTTCAAATCTGTTTGCTTTCTTTCTCAATCACAGATGATATTCAATTAAAATCCTTGATTCCAAACTCCAACACTTTACATTCTTTAGATGATATGCATTTATTTACTAACACACTGCTCGTGTTTGGATGATATTATCTTTTTCACACACCACTTACTTGTTCCTTAAATCTACATCTTTATATCTTATTACCTCTTATGAAGATTGGCAATGCATCATAATAGATGCGTCTCTATCCAAGGGAGACGTCTTTTTATTAAAGCTAATTCCAACTTAATCAAACGTTTACAATCTTTGAATCTTTTTAACCAAACATCATCTCTTTCCATTGGTATTAATTAAATCGATTCATAGCTTGCATCTCTTTTGTTATCGGGCTTGTAAAATAATTACACCTCTTCCTTAATTCGTGTTGAATATTCTTTGTATAAACTGTGTCTTTTATAAAATAATCGCTGCCAATATAATTGCTGCCATTACAAATATAATCGCTGCCATTACAAATATAATCACTGTCTTCAGAATGGCATAGATAATGCATTCGATCCTTTGACATTTTCAACGGTGCTTGGAAGCTAGTTAATATGAATTCGATCCTTCGACATTTTCAATGGTGCTTGGAAGCTAGTTAATATGATTCTGTTCATGACTCCACATCAGGTCTTAACCTTCCACGACAGCCCATCTATATGCATTTTTATTTGACACTCTAATCGTTTCAGTCAGATGAATGATTTGATTCCTCTGGCAATTTACAAATGATCTCCGTGTTGAATACAACAGCCAGCAATACTCACTTGACAATATAGATTGACCATAATGGTCTTACATTTAATTATAAATAATGGATCCATGATACAATATGCTTGGGTGATGACGATATTTGAAATAGGAACCCGATGGTATTTATATAATGCCTGTATCATGCAACGGCAATTGCTTCTCTCTCATTTGATCATTTGCTCTTTTGCAATAGAGTTTTCTCCTTTTCAGGTAGCACATTGGCTATCTCTCATTGCTGATCCTTCTTAATTTGATCATTGTACTATCCTTGATGTCCTTTGACATAGATCCCACTTGAGATCAAGAACTCTTTCATCCATTAATGATCTTTCTATCGATCTACCTTTGACATCAATGACTTCTTTGTGACAATATTCTTTCATTGCATCAATGAATTAACTGTCTATAACGTTGTCTTTATTCCCTTGACATCAATGACACAATTCTAACAATCTCTTATATGCCTTTGACATCAATGACAACATTTCCAACAAGATTCAATCAGTGGATGGGCGAGTGGTATGCAGTCTCAAGCCAAAAGACATTGAGAAATGCTTTGCTATTCCTCCAAATACAAACAATTTGGTCATATCCATGGAGGAGTGTGAAAAGGCGTTCAATTCTGGAAAGGAAAAATGTCAGAAAAGAATGGCAAAAAGGTGGCTTAAATAGAAAAGAAGTATCTTGCCAAAGAATGTGGGACGTGGAGAATCCAGAGATGAATACGCAATTATGATCACCCTACTCAACCGTGTCATCGGTCAAGCAAAAGCCAGCAGGTTCCAGCCATGGATGTATTACATCATGGCTCAACTTGTCAACAACAAGGAACACTATGATTGGGCTACTTTGATTAATGACGTTCTCCACAAACAGATGACTGATTTCTTGATAGCTCACGAATTTCGCATGTGTTCATACCTTGTGTATCTGATAGCCTTCCAAGGCCAGTTTAGAGGGTTGAATATTGTAGGAACTCTAGGTGTACAAAAGGTTCATCAGTATTTGTCGCAACTTGAAATCACACAATTAGAGTGACACTTCAAGCGAGTGAATGAATCATTCCTAATGTACATAGTGAGGAATCTTGATCGTGAGTTACACATGCGCATTTCAGCAGAAATCAAATTGGCGATGGTAGATTGGGCGGATTGGTTCATCCAGTTCCCTACTTTTATCTACATCCGCATATATGGATACTCTGGTCGTCCAACCATGTTACCCCGTTATCCATCTGATAAGGTGGTATTCATGGAATTTCTATGGTAGTTGCACGAAATCCACTCCTATCGGCGCATTTAACACAAGACAACTGCCACTTAGATGGGGATTTATAGGTGCAGATCAGCAGCCTACGCCAAGGCTATGGGCCATGAGATGACGAGACTTAACCTTGAGTATCTCATCGAAAGACGCTCATATGACCCTTGGGGTCACTTTTCAGCATGCCTTGGCGGACGTTCTTCATAGAAATTTTCTATGGAAGATTTCTGGTTTAACTGCGAAGACGAGTTCCAAGTGATAAGGCACAACTACAACAGGTTCACCCTTTTAGAGATTGTTGATTTCATGTCAGAGGATCTGGAAGGGTTATTAGCTCATGATGGGGAAGTCACACTTCCTACATTTTTCAGAGATCAAGTTGACACACAGCCGCTTCCGATCGTCGATTGGTACGCCAAGGAATGCGCATTTGTTAAGGAAAGATCGGGTAGAGTTGTGAGGAACAACATACTTTACTTGGACAACAAGAGGATGAGGAAGGTAGTCATTCCAAACATAGAGCCACCATCGGTTACTACTTCACTACCTTCCACGTCGAGATCAAAACCCAGACAAAAGACATGGAGTAACCCTCCTAAAAGAAATAGGATGTTAGGGAGTACAAACGGAAAGACACCAGTTGCTGATATAAATCAGCAAGAACAACATGTGGAGATAGCCACGGATATAGTTGAGACAGTGCTAGAAACAGAAGCAGAGCCTCCCATTCCATCACCACCACAACAGTCTCCGATTCACATCGACTTTGAGCCAGACTTGTCGCCATGTGCCTTCTCAACG
Organism: Sequoiadendron giganteum; assembly: GCA_007115665.2. Lineage (NCBI taxonomy): Eukaryota > Viridiplantae > Streptophyta > Pinopsida > Cupressales > Cupressaceae > Sequoiadendron > Sequoiadendron giganteum. Next base: position 440,604,750 of record CM021106.1, on the reverse strand, counting down.
CAATCTCATTCATCAAGAGTTCCTAGGACTAGCACCAATCCTTCTAGCAAGATTGGTTGAGAATCTTCTTGGCTTGAGAATCAACTGGGTAGGAAGAGAAGGAAGCCGTCCTAGCAATCGGACTATGTAAAATTTGATTGTGTCTACCAAGACACGTCAGAGAAGAAGATCAAACAGGAAGGTTCATGTGGAAAGGAACACCGACAACAAGATTATCATTGAGACTGCCACACCACCAAAGGACAAAAACTTGGATGAGGTAGAGGTTGACGATTTCACCTTGATAAAGGGCAACCTTGGTAAAAGCACACGCCAAGCAGATGTAGATCTCCTCGAAGTTGCAGCGGTAAGTATAAAGGAGAGAGTGATAAAAGATGGTGAAGATAAAGCAGCCCTTAAGGCTGAAAACCAACAGCTTTGCCGATACATCTCAAACCTCCTTCATGGCATTGAAAATGTCGCTGCCTTGCTCCCGTAAATGCTTGAGTTACCAGTAGAACAAAATCAGCTAAGTCAACTACTTGTTTATGGGAAGTGCTTGAAAGACTGGGAAGAAGAGTTCGTCACAAGGGGCCATTTCATACTTTTAGAGTTGTACCAGTTGAGGTACAATGCCCACGACCTTCGCATAGAGATTCAAGAGTTGAAGCAGGACATAGCGGTTGACAAACCACGGAATGAGATCATGGTCTCTCACTTGAGGATGGCATATGACTCGGTCACTATAGAAGAGAATAAGGAAAAGCTTTTTACTTGGAGAGAACAACAAATCTTCAAGGTAAAAACACATGAAACAGTTTTTGCAAAGTTGACCGAGAGCAGAGAAAAGGTGGCAAGTGCACTCAAGTTCGTAAGAAATTTTGTGTCGCAAGTCCCTTGCCAGTATTAGCATGAGGATGGTGAATACATCGAGCTCGTTGACGTACAGTCAAAGTTTCAGAAACTCATCCATGGGATATTTTGCGATGATTCAGTTGATTGTAAGTTGAGTCAACTTGTAGCCATGTCAACACAATTCGACGAAGCGGTCAAGAGTGGGAGACAATCGCAAAGTTAGATCACAGATGGTGAAGAGATGCTGCAAAGACTTTGAGTGCTTCATATGAGTATCCGTGCTTCGGATGATGAGGCAGTTAACAACTTCTTGGATGAGTTGATTGCTCGTGATCACAACCAATGAACTACTAAGTGAGGACGTCCTACCTTTTCCAAATAGACATTAGACACAACAGTTAACTTGTGCCTCTTTCCAAGTTAACTCGCTGTCCCACCAATCGTGCGTGCCTATTTTGGAGATACCTATGTACATATGGATTTCTAGTTTAGTTTAGAATCAATTGACTGAAGTAGTCTTTTCAGTTAACTGTTAAGTTACATGCATTTAGACATAGGAATAAATCTTGCGGATTGGCAAAAACTAAATGTTAACTCAAGGAGATTTTAGGGTTCCCTACTCCTTTGAGCTTCTATAAATAAGAGCAACCTTACTCATTATTGCTCAACTTTTATTACTACACAAAATTACTGTTCCATTAAGCCAACGATCTTGCAAGTCAATATTGGTTCACTCTTTGTCTAAGAGCTGTTTGGTTGATCACATTTTGTATGATTTCGTACCATTTGCTGTCCCAATTTTTTTGCATTCGTTGATCGAGTTTGAAGAAATAAATCAAAAGAGCAATGAGCCTTTGATCCAAAGTTTCAAAGTTTATCAACACTTGTTTTTATAATCTTTGTTTCAATCTACACCTCAGACAGGGCAATGAGCCTCTGAGAGAATTTAGAGATTAGGATTATTGTTATATGTTGTTTCTAGTAATCTTCATTTCAGTCTACACCTCGCCTCCTTGGAAATCCTGAGATATAGTTTATCGTCAATCATTCCCAATTGCTCTTAATTCCTCTTGCTCAGTTTTTCTTGAGGAGATAGGATAGATATTAAGTTTTAGCCTAGTTGTAGTTGAGATCTACGAAACCAGAAAAACCTCAGTTGCAATGCAAATGGTTTTATAACCTTGTGCCTCTACTAGCTGAGTAAAAAAGATAGGAACTTAGATTACTTTACTTTTTACGCATAACAACAAAAGAGGGAGCTTCCCTTCCTAATTTGAAGAGCAGTTAATATTGTGCATAGCTGTCCGTTGCTAATACACACTCTAGAGGTGCAAATTGTAATGCCAACAAGACACATTATTTCCAATGTAACTCAGAGTAGGCTACGATCTTTGGGATCAACTCATATTGAGGTAAAAACTATGAAACATGTTAGCTAGCTCCTTAGACATGCTGTAGATTTAATGCGCGATTGAGAAAAATAGAAATAGAGTGAGCATGTATTGAAATCAATAATTTTCTCAACATCAAGCTGGTGGAATTATTAAGGTATGCTCAAAGGGTTTGGAATAGGAATGCATAGCCTAGAATAGCATAAATCTAGGAGAGTGGTTGAGACTTTGAAAGACAAATGCTGAAAAATAAAGTAAATTATCACTCACTTTTGAACTCTAACCATAATGTGCAATAAGAATGAAATGCATATGTTCATTTTTGCCTCTATCATGCATAAACAAGAAAGTGTGCGTCAAAGAAATCATTCGTTAAAGTCATGTTTGTCTATCAAAGTAAGCTTGGGGTTAAGCCATCTAGGGTCAAAAACTTGTCGGACCACCTCTTAGATAGGGAATGTCATCTCATCAACATCTTCTTCCTACTAGTTTGAGGCAAGACATGTAGGAATAGGATGCCTAGCTTTTAGATAGGAGGTATCTCTAGATGTTGAAGTTCAACCCACACAATTATTTGGGATACCCTCGGTGGGAATAGGAGCAAAGCTTAAAGTGATCTTCTTCTATTAGCTTAATAATTTTAGTGGTGGTGGTCCTAAAGGAAACTATAACAATTGTGTTGGGACTTGTTTGAGGAGTCTCCATTTTCTTGGTTTTATATTTAGGCTTAGAGTGATGCAAGGCTTTATTGCTAATGGCCTTGGCTTGACTAGAACCCACTCTATATTGATTTGTACTCTCTCTAGTTTGATAAGTTGAGGGCTCATCAGTGTGGGTATACTCAACTTTCTTTCTAGGTTGCTCTATTTTATAAGCACTAAGAGGATTGGGACCCCCTTGATGACATGGAATCTTCATCTTATAAATCGAAGGCCATCCTAGAATCATGTTGTTATTAGTTTCTCTATGTATGAATAAACACTTTGTCACAAGGTCTTAGGATTGATAGTGATAGGGAGCTTAATCTTCCCATTGGCTAGGATAGAAGGTCATGATAGCCTTTTAGGGATCACTGGTGCTAGTAATGTATGGATTGTTGTATCCCATCCTTTGAAGGAGGAATAGGGAGACTACATTGGTTGTAGCTCCATCCTCAAGCATAACACGCTTAATGAATTATCATAGACCAAAGCTTGTAAATAGAGAGAGGGATCATTGCTCCTAGCAATGTTGTTAGAAGACAACTGTTTCAATTCAAGGGTAAAAGCAGTGTTCTTATGTGTAGAACTAATAAGTTGAAGGCCAATTACCATATGGTTGACTAGAGAGATTGAGGAAGCTTGTACTAGATGCTCAAACCTATGGCACCTAGGAGAGAACTCCTACGAGTGGGAGAGTTCCTTAGGAGATCTAGGATGTGAGAAAAAGTAAAATGTTTGGGCTCCTTAGGAGTGTGGTTGAACTGTCAAGTTCCATAGGTGGCATATATTTCTTGGTTTGTATCCAATTCTACTAGACCTAGCAGGCTTTGATCAAAGGTTTGTTGATGAATTTTTAGGCCTATGCGTTTTGTCATGTTGGTGTAAAAATGTGTCCATGAATAATTGTTGTTGACCTTTTGGGAGGCATTGGATGATTCTGTTATACTCTCTACATGTTGATGTGTTGTGCTCCCAAAGCTTATGAAACATGTAGTAGTTCTTAGGGTCATAGTTACATGGTGACCTACTTTTGTCTGTTTTGGTTTTGTTTGTTGTTATATTGCCTTAGTTGGGAATAGTTAACAATGTTTATGTCCATAGCATGGTTCAATTTTTCTTGAGGGTTGATGTTTGTTTTGAGGGAGACAAGTATTCCTATGAGTTTTATGGTTGTTTTTTACTAGTTCACTATTGGAATCATAGGTTTTCTTTCCAATGTCTATGTTTGCTCAATCAATTCATAAAGTGTTGTCGATAGCACCATGATAGGTCTTAAAAGGTAATCTTTGGACCTCCTCCCAAATGTGTGAGTTCAAGGAGTGGAGGAAGAGGTCGCAGAGCTCCTTGGGATCCATGTGGGGAGCAATGGTTAAGGCATGGATATCTTGCCTCCATCCAGAGATAAAATGGGCAACATATTGTTTGGCTCTCGTCTAATTTGGAGAAACTCTTAATTTCCAATATTCATAAGCTTGTTCATGTTAAATGGTTTAAAAAATTCATCAACTAGTTTGAATGCGTGACGATACTACCAATCTAACAGAATGCTTTTTAATGACTTGGGAAAGGTTTTAGTGACTATAGCATCCCAAGGGAGGAGATGATAAACTGCAATTGCATGAGCGTTGATGTGGGCATTCATATCTCCCTCTCCCTTATACTTTAGGCAAATCAAGGAAGCGTCTAGCAAGGATGGCATGCCTAACTACATGATCTAGGGGTTCCTTAAGATAATCAAGATAAATTCCCACACTCAAATGATAAGAAGAATGCACATGGTTGTATTAAGTAGTTGGGTACATGGGATAGGCTGATTGGTAAGATTGGTGTGGATGAGGAATTGCATACCAAAAAGGAATTGCTTTGTTTGTTTGGGATAGCGTAAGGTGATGTGCAATGAACTTCGGATGATGGAATCTTTTGAAGATGACCAAATGGGTTGCTTGCTAAAGATGTGGGATTGATGCCCACAAGTCTAGGACTGTAAACATTTAGGAGCTTGTCCTAGGTAAAGAGAGAACACTTTGAGTTCATGGTTAGCAAGTATGATCTCCCTAAACTAATCATGCTGAATGAAGAGAACAAAATGATGATCAACAAAGATGATTAGAAGGCTTATTGTTCTTCATGTCGGGTTCACTAATTATGTATGTGCCAAAATGAGTATTCAACACCAAAGCGGGCACATGCAAATTCTTGGGTCATGATAGAGCAAACCATCAAGTTTTAGATGCAATTACTAACAAGAATCCATGTCCAAAACTCTAGGATCACCCGCTAAAGATCTCATATGGAAATCTTGGAAATGAATCATGTATGACCTAGACTAGTTAGCTTGGCAAGAAGTCTTATTTGGTATTCTTTATAGATTAGCAAGTTCGCACGACATGTTTAAAGGTTGTACCATACCTTTTGATCAATCCAATCAATTGCAATGGAAGAGGTCCTAAATAGAAGCTAATGATGCTCAAGATCCTCACAGGGCAATAAAATGCTAACTACTAGAGGGGCCTCTAGGAAGAGTTTGTCTATGGGCAGACGAAGAGGTCCTAAATAGAAGCTAATGATGCTCAAGATTCTCACAAGGTAATAAAATGCTAACTACTAGAGGGGCCTCTATGAAGAGTTTGTTTATGGGCAAAGGAAGATGTAGAGACTCAACTATTTGTTTAGGTTCAGATTTAAGTTCTACGGTAAAATCTGCCGGAAATCTGTTAACTTCCATGAGGAATTCAAGGAAATTGTCGTTAATCAAGGGAGGGAGAACTCCCTTTTCTTGCAAGGTTGGGGTGAGCTTGTATGGGATTCTTGGACACGTGGATGTGCGTGAGTGCTAATGTTTGCTATCCTAATGTTTTTTTCCTTTTTGATGTTTTATGATTTTTATGTCTTTTCTGTTTACTAAAATTTTAAACAGCCTATATGGATGCAATAGTTCCGTGTATGAACTTCCTTAACTGCTCTTTTCACTAGCACAAATGATTTAATTTAATTATGCAGGAGAAAAAGAAAAGGAAGTTTGAAGATTTAATGAACTATGTAAATTATGCAGTTAAACAATGTCTAGCCTAATGCAAGCTAATTTCCAATGAGCAATAAACAAAGACAATGATCAAAGCTGTAATAGGTTGGGATATCCTCCTCTGCAAAATCTATGCCAAGCAACGTGGCTTGTCTCCAAAATTTGGTTGTGTACTCTTGTACACTTTGTTGACTACCTTGCGCATAGTAGAGCCACCTAATCTTTTGTTTGTTTTCATGGCTAATTGGATACAAATTCTTCTTTGTAAATCTTTGAAACCTTCCCTGTTGTATATTGCTTGTGTCTTTTTCTCCTCACATCAAGTAAGATAGCTCTTCTGCAATAGAAGAGGATGACCAAAATAAGTGTGCAAAGGAAATCCTTTGTGCTCCATTGACATTATGAACACTGAAATGCACATCCATTTGTTATATCTCTGTATCTAATAGCTCAACATTAACTTGAGCATCAAATGTCTTTATTTCTATTTTGGTTTCAACTTTAAAAGGAGTTGCTTCAGATTTTGCTTCTTTCTCTGCTTCTCTGTCTTCCCAAGTATGCTCTTGGTCACCCTTTTCCTCTGCTCCTATTGTTAAGCAATCCACTGCTGATATTTCATTGCTTGTTCCATGTGACACCTGAAGGCTGAAACTCTTGCATTTATGTCTCCTGATCTGTCTTTGTCATTCATTCTTTGTGTTCCAATCTCTGGATTGCCTGAGAATAAGTTCTGATCTTCTGGAGACCTGTCACTGTCATACAATTCATTTTCCACCAAAATGCGCATGCTTAGTAATCTCTTCTGATACCTAAATGATCTGTGATTGTGCTAAACACTTGCATGCAAACTAAAAATCACCAAAGTATATTGCTACTCTACTCTTTTAAGAACTATCAATTTGATCTTGGAAGCTAGTTAGATTGTGCATTCAACTGGAAATTAACAAGGAAAATGACACAAAACTATGCACACTCAATTTTACCCTGGAAAACCTCCATTGATGGATGAAAAACCTGCTGCTAGGTGCCAATAGCATGTTCACCTGAACTCAATTACTTGGGAAAAAGTACAAAGAGTTGATTAGAACTTGGGAGCTGCTCTTGCTCTCTATCAATACTTCTGAACTGAAACTGAGTTTCTGGCATCTGCTGGATGCATAGAAACACATTTCCAGCTTCCTTGAACCTTGGTAATGACCCCCAAATGATAATATCAACTTGTTGGGAAGTCCTCTTGTGCAATGAAAACCTCCTCTTGGAATCTTGAGCATCAAAAGTCACTTACTGTTCGCTTTGCATACTTTTGACTGAGTTGTATCAATCCACTGCTTTCCACAGTGAGACTCACCCAAGTGTTTGCAAGACAGCTCTGGCAGTGTCGAAACTACTGCTTTTGTTTTCAAAACCACTGTTTGATGATAACTGATGGTCTAAACTGTGATAAAACAACGAGTGCTTACATATTAAAATTTTGGAAAAAACTTTTAATTCCTATTCTAGACATCTTCTGGATCGTTTTTGGATCACACATTTTTGTTTCGTCATTTTTTAAAGTCTGGTTTGTGCAAAGTACTGCGTTAAGCTTCAATTCATGAGAGTGACTTTAAGCTCAAGCATATTTCTCTTGCTCCACATATAGGATCCTAATCAGGAACCTTAAACCAATATCAGTTCAATCTCTTTTGAAGTCACAAAATTAATTCACATTCCCCCAAGCTGTCTCAGAGGAACACTAAAGAAGGAAGACCATGAATGACCAAGATATGTCCATGGGTCAAGAAAGTACAATATGTTAAGTTAGCAAGTAGAAGTGTTAAAAAGAGCCACGAGAACTGAAAAAGTAACTATCACTAAAACAATCTAAGGTCCCAAGTAAAATGGGTTAACACAAAATGTGTGAACCTCTAACAACTCACAGATGATGAGGCCATAAAGTAAAAATAAAAAGAGTGATGTGAAAGGATGTGCCCTTAATGAAACCTCTCAAAGGGTTTTTCTGAAGACCGAAGCTGGAGATGATGGTTGGTTGATATCTGTATTATCATTTATTAACATCTTTTTGTTTCTTTTCTTGAAATTGACTTGATTATTTCAAAAAAGATGATAGAACTTTTCCTTTGTTTGATTGTATTTTAATTATTTAAAGTTTAGTTTTAGTGACCATTATTGTCATTCCTTGGAGCGTTTGTCTCTAAGGGAGAAGAAAACAATGAAATCTGCACATATGTATCTATACGCATGAATGGTTTGCTCACATCATGGTCGTATAGTAGGCTGTGTGCCAACTTCATGGATTAAGGGCACGACTATAGCATTTAACTTTCTAGCCAGGCCTGTGGGATATATGGGAATAATTAAGCCATATTAGGCCATTGGGCACCTATGATGATGTGGTAATGCATTTCCCTATTTAGTTGGATCCTATTTCCTAAGATATTGATGCTTTTAGACTCTGTGCTGCTAAAAGAGTGTGCACTACTTGGCAGATTGTGTCTGACTTGCTTCAATGATGATATAAGGTGCCAACAGATGTCTGGGATTTAGCTTCAAGGTCTATGTGGATATTTCACTCCTCACTAGGGCAGCTTAGTCTCTTTGCCTATGTTTTCTGGCAAAAGATTTGCCAAGACATGGTTCTTTTGTTGGTAACTACGATTTAAAAAAATTGCACAATTTGTCCAGTTTAAAGTGAGTCTAAACCATGCTGAAAGTTTAGAGCTGACAGAGCTGCTTATCAAGATATTTGTAGGATGATTCTTGATAGTTGTCTTTTTAAAATGCAATTCCAAGGGACATGATCTTTGTGAAGAGGTTAGAAACAGATGAAATGGAAGGACTTATACATTTATGTTTAGTGAAACATACTTTGACTTTTACCCCATGGTTGTAACAGGGGTTGTGGATGGAGGAATCTTGAATTGTACTGGCTAAGGTGCATTTAGTCAACTTGAAAGGACAGCCTTTGTTCAAGGTCAATGTGTGGAGGTTGTTCATACTCCATCATTGGTTATGAAAGGCAAAGCAGTGTGGATGAGAGGAAACTGTCGATTATGTCTTTGGTGGTTTTTATCTAAAATCTTTTCTCCATGGTGTCGAGCTAGGTTCAATTATTTATTCACCACCTCCCTTAATTGGAGGTACCCACTTCTTGGTGATACATGCATGATCAAGGATAGCTGCTAACTTCAACTATTTATTGGATACAATTTGGTTGACTGCAATTGGAGTTCTGTGGCAGTCAAACTCTTAGAGATTTTTTGATGAGTACCCTTCTCTCACCTTAGGGAGTTCCTGACTGAGACTTGGTTTGATAGTCAAAGCTAAATTGAAGTGTTGTTATGTGGTTGTTGACTGTTGGGGAACATGACCAGACATTGATTTTTCTAACCTTTTTAGGGATATACTTTCTTTGCAGCCCTGTTCTTTGATGGATGTATCTTGTTTTCCTAAAGTAATGTACAAGACATTTCATAAAAACGAAGAAGAAGATTGTAGAAATGAATATGGATTTGTTGGGAAGATTTTGGCCCTTCCATACTGCCCATTTATTATAATTTCTACAATGCTAAGATTGCATGCTAATGCTTTGGAGAATTGCAGTCAATACAGCCACATATTACAAGGGTAATTCGTGTAAATATTCAGGCCTGTTTCTCTGCTAGTAGTTTCCAACTCATTGATGTTGTGGAAACCATTATCCTTTTGTGTTTATTAAGTAATCAGATTATAATGCTCTTATTGGACATGAGTTGTGTTTCATAGCAGTTAGTGTACTTATAACTTGCATATAGATATTTATTTGTTCAGAATTAGAAAGAAACATATTCATGATCCAATCACCCATTTAGATGTGATTGTGTTTGTTTAGGCACTGGAAGGCATGCTTAGCTTATCCAAAAAGTGTATTCAGTTGAAATCTCCAGCTGCTGATAAGCAACTCACGGAACTTATTCTTGGCATAATTGGAGATGACATTGAGGTCTGCACTAAATCTTGATTCAGACAAAAATATTTTGTTGTGTTTGTGCTGGATTCAAATATATTATATTTAGATTTGGTAGAATGATTATTGCCTCTTGATTGAATGTATGCAGGTGATTCTTGCAGAATGCTCCCAGATTTTTGATTCATGGTGCGGTTGCCAGAATCCTCTATGCAACTTTAATTCATTAATTATTATGTTTGTCATGCATAAAACAGATCTTACAATGTGGATAATGGTCTTTGAAGGCAAAAGTGTGGTTGCTAAATAAGACTAACGCTACAGATATTTATATGATATTTTTTTACTGTGATGTATATCTTATTGCTGGCTATTTAACTTCGTTAAGTGCAGGATGCTGTCACACATGATAGAATTGTTGACAGCGAAAAGCTTGCAAACAGAATTACTTCTGCGTGATGAGAAATATACTTTGGGAGGAATAAGCCTTGAGGAGCTTCATAGGCTTGTTTATGCACAAGTTTTGTCATCTCATTCTTTCACTTGGCAGGTAAATTTGTTACGCAAATTGTTCAGACAGGGTGGAACTTTTCTCCTTTTGTTTTGAATCTGTTTCTTATTCACTTACCTTCTTACTGAAAGCTTCTGCACATTTAAGGAAACCAAAAGTAGTGGCAAAAAGGATTGGCTTATATTGCTCTAGTTTTCAGAATGCTTTGATCAATCCCTAGGTTATCAAATTGGTAAAATAAAAAACATTTATGTATTTTCTCATTTTTTATTTTTTTGATTGGTAAATTGGGGGTTGCAATGGGTCCTCCACCTCTTAAAAATTAAAATATCCCAACACAGCCAAAGTAAAGTGAAGGGAACTGCTATAGAGGAATTCGAAAAGTTCATCCACAAGCTAATATACACTGGTTTCAACTGTACTGATATAAGGAAATTATGTATTATTATTGATTGTTATTACAATGATGTTGAGATTACATTTACCAATAGAAGGGTGCCTTCATGATCTATGCCAGTCTATCCTGCTCATCATGTTGAATCTTAATGAAGACTTGCAAATCTGAGTCCGAGTCAGGTTCTGCAGGTCTACAGCCTTCACTTGCAGAATTGCCGAGCCTGACAGTAGAGACTTCCAGTCTGTTGAAAATCATGAGTTTCAATGAAGACTTGCAAATCTGAGTTCGAGTCAGGTTCTACAGGTCTGCAGCCTCCACTTGCAGAATTGCCGCATCTGACAGTAGACTTGCCTGCCTGTTGATCTATGCCAGTCTATCCTGCTCATCATGTTGAGTCTCAATGAAGACTTGCAAATCTGAGTCCGAGTCAGGTTCTGCAGGTCTGCAGCTTCCACTTGCAGAATTGCCGAGTCTGACAGTAGAGACTTGCCAGTCTGTTAAAAATCATGAGTTTCAGCAGACTTGCAAGTCTTTACTGTCAGACTCGGCCGAGTCTGTAATATCTGACAATCATGTTGAAATTTTCAAAAAATCCCATTAAAAACATGTTTTCATATTTTAATTTTAATTTTTTTATTGCTGAGTTTTGATGCCGAATCCAAGTCCAAGGTAAAAGATGGCTACCAAGTCCATACTGAGTCCAAATGTCAACAATGATCCAACTGCGTACCTGAACTGTTTACGCCTTAAGGCTGCTGGCCTTGTCTTTTAGTGGGAATGCATTCAACGTGTTTACGGGCCTAGACCCTAGGTTGTTCATGGATTGGTATGCCTTGGGAAGGTTTCTTGATGATTGTTTTAGAGAGAAGAGATTATCTCTCCTTGGTAGAGTGACTCACTGAAGGCTGCAAAGGGACAGATCTGCCCCTGATTTCAACATTATATTGAGAAGGACTTGGGAGAGAATACCTTTCGAAGTCCCACCCATTACTTGGTATGGCCTTAAAATACTCTTTGAGGGATTTTAATCCTGTCATATCCATGATTACCCTATTGATGGGTGGAAGAATCCTTCCAAACAGTTACAAGACATCTATTCAAGTTGATAGCCTCATACAAGCTGGAAAGTTGGTGTTTAGACCTTCCATGCCTCCTATATACAAAGATCGACAATTTGACCCAACATCCTAACTTTCCTTCTCTCCCTTTGGTGAACCACTTAACTCATTTTATCAGAGAAGTGACTCACCCATTGTATGGTTTTATTCATAGCTGCGAGTTTCCTTCCAATGACATGGAAGCAATTAAAAATATGATGAGAGGATTTTCAAATGAGTTTGTGGCCTTAATAGGCAAGCTTCCCAAGGGAATTAGAGATCCTATTAGAACAACAACAACATCGACCACCTTGGTTATGTGCCCAACTAATATCAACTATCTTTGTAGAGATAACTAGCCCTCATTTTAGTTGTTCAAGCCCCTCTATCCATCCAATGGGTAGAAGGGGTTACTTGATACTCAAGCAATACCAATGCCTCCAAGTCTATTGTTCCTATTCAAAATAACATGGTAGAGGAAAGAGACTTTTGGTGGCTAGCTTGTAACCTTGCCCATGATTTGAACATTTGCCTTGCTCACCAAGATCATAGATGTTTGTGGCAAGGGGCACCATTGACTAAAGATCCCAAGAAGCCCCTCTTTTGATTTTTCCCACCTTGACGACCACCCTACCTTTGATCTTTTACTAGCTCTTTAGTTTCCCTTCCATGGACACTTCATTCCTTCATTGACACTTCTCTTTGTAGGGATAAGCCATGTCTCATCCACAACCCAACGCTCCTTGCATGGAGCTCATAGTTCTTGTTTCACTATCATTCTACTTGTCTATTCAAAATAGTTTCTTGCCGAACATAAATCATGTTGACATTCACAAAATAGATATTTGACATTCCCTCAAAACCCTAGATAGTGGCATTCAATTGTTACATTCATCTCCTCTTTGTTAAGGAAGGGTTGTTGACATAGGCAATATCTAATGGGCTGACGCTTGGACGATGAGGATGTTGACCACAATGGTAGAGTACACTCTTCAAGACACACTAAGTTTGGTTTGATTCTGCTTAGGTAAGCAAGCTAATTAGTTTATTAAAACTATTGTTCCTTGGGGTTGTGTCCTTGGTCTTTTTTAACTTGAATTGGGAACGGGGACATCTTAGGGAGGGCAAGATGAGGATGAAATGTCCTAGGGATGGTAGGGCAACCCTAGATGCCCCATGCAAAGGGGATCTTCCCTAAGGATGTCCCTTGCAATGCATGGTCGTCCCAAGGATCCCTATTAGATAAAAAAAGTCTATTTTTTATAATCACAAAAAAACCCCATTTTTTTGAAATTTGTAGTTAAGTTCTACAAATTTTCTTTCATAAATGTTTATGATTTTTGAATCCTCATTACTATTTCTTGGGAAACAAGCATAGTGAAAACAAAAAAGGAAATAAATAAAAAGAATAATGAATTTTCACTTTTTCAACTATGCAACCCCCACCTTAGGCCCCATTCTTCTATGCTTACACTATCCTCTTCGACCAACCGACCCGAAAATGCCTTATTCTTGCTCATTCTTCCTTCAAATTCATCCATTCTTCATTCATTGTTGGCGTAATAACTAACACCTTTGGAGTGTAAGTTTGTACAGACAGCTATGCACACTACGTGATGAGTGCTCTTCAAATCAGGAGGGGAAGCTCCATCTTTTGCTGGTATGCGTTCTAAAAGTAAATTAATCTAAACCTATCTTTTTCGACTCAGCTGGAAGAGGCACAAGGTTAATGAAACCAAGGCCATTGCAGCTAAGGGTTTTCTCTGGTTTCGTAGGTCTTAACTACAACTAAAACTAAATACTTTAATCTATGCAATTTCCTCAAGAAAACAGAGCTTGAGGAAAAGGAGTAGGAATGATTTTATACGATAAACCGGGTACAGATTCACAACATGAAGGCAAGGTGGCACAACAATTTGCTTCGCTGAATAGGTTTATTAATACACACATCACACGATAAGCTTTAGGTACAAATTCTCAACATGAAGGCAAGGTGGCACAACAATTTGCTCAATTTGAATAGGCTTATTAATAACAAAACATAAAGGATAGCCAACTAGGACAGTAAATTGCATAGGCGAGACACGCGTACAATCTACGATCAAACTAGCCACTATATTTAACTAAGGTAAGCATTTACCATAATAATTGCATGAAACCCAAGTGGCATAACAATTCATTATCATAATAAATACTTTTGAACAAATACACAATAAGCAATAGTACAGGCAAGGTAGGCACAACATATATTACTCTCTCGTGCAAAAGTTATTTACAAGTGAGCTGAAAGCTCTTATTTATAGACATCAAAGGTGTAGGCAACCCTAAAATCACCTCGAGTCAACTACAGTCTTGCAAGCATGCAAGATTTTATTCATCTAAGTCTAAATAAAAGAAACTATACAGTTAACTTGAAAGCTACCATCAGTTAACCGTTACAAACAAGACTAACTGGACAATGTGCAACATGCATGTCCTTATTGAAAGAAAAGCTAACTGATAACTAACATCGGTCAACTAACACTAACTAAGAGTCCATCCTCCTGCGAAGATATCTCCAAGAATGAGATAGGCGTGCTTGATATCAAGAACTGACGTTGAGTTAAGTGCTGCTTGTGACTCGTCCTCGTAAATAACTACAGGATCCAACTGGGCGTCTACTTCAAGCCCTCTCTATTTATTATCTCGTCCAAGAATTTATCTATTGTATCATCATCTGGCACTCTAATGCTGTCCATGATGATCAACTGCCTGTCTAATTCCTTATCTCCATCCTGGATCTCCCTCTGACTATCTCTGACTTCTATAGTCACCTTCATGAAACTGATAGTCAACATTGAGAACTCCTCCAACTTGCACGCCTTAGGATCTCCACCTAGATTATCACGAATCAGCTCTTTGAACTCAGCCTAAACTGCCTCCAACTTGGCATATGTACCATTCTCACGCTGGTAGTGACATGGGATTTGGGTGATGAACTCACTAATAAATCGAAGAGCTGCTGCGACCTTCTCCTGAATTATGCCCATCTTAGCAGAAACGCTGTCATATGTTTCCACTTTGCAAATTTACAACTCTCTCCAAGTGAAAACCTTCCTCTAATCTTCTACTGCTTCAATGGCGTCATAGGCAACAACAAGCTGTGATATAAGAATCAGATCTTTCGGCTTACGCTCTGCTATGAAAATATCGATCTCCTGAATCCTCTGTCGAAGATTATGTGCATCAACCCTCAACTGATATAGCTCTGTAAGGAGGTGTCGACCAACAACGATGAAGTCCTCAATCCAGGTATCTAAAAGCTTTCCTCGATTAATCAAGTAGCGAATCCTCTGTTGATCTGCGGTTGTCTCTCGAAGCTGCGGGAGTAAAGGTGCTTGTCCCTCGTTTCCATGAAGTAAACTCGAGATGTACTACCGGAGTTTCTTGACTTCAGCCTTGAGGGCTGCCTTATCTTCGCTGTCTTTCATGACACGCTTCTCCAAATTACTCACGACGACCTTGAATAGGCTCATGTCGGTGTGTCGAGTACTTTTACCTAGATTCGCTCTGACGAAGGTAAAGTCACTAACATCAACTTCATCTAGGTTCTTGCCTTCTGGAGGTGTAGCAACCTCTATGATGATTTCGGCTTCAGGATTCTTCTCAATGTTGACTTGCTTTCTGGCTCTCTTATTTAACCTATTCTGATAAGGTTCACCGAACTCAGACAAGTCAAGCTCATATGAAGGTATATGCCTTTCTCTTCCCAATGACATCTCGAGCCAAGATGAATAAGCAACACTATCCTCTCGAGAAGGAGCTGCTTTTGCTATGTCAACCATTGGTGGATTAACTGGCATGAAGGTCTCATGTACTGGAGAATCAAGTCCTGAATCAATATCGATCGGAGATGACTGCTGGAACTACTGGCTCTGCTGGAATTATTGGCTTTGTTGGAATTACGGGCTCTGTCTCAACCTATTTCCTCTTGGTGATGCTTTTCCCTTTTGAATTCACCCCAATCTTAACTCCTTCAAGCGGCTTCAAGATAACCTTAACTCGAGGCTTCGCCCTAGAAGTAGAAGGCAAGGAAGAAATTACTGCTGGCGGCTCTGCAATTGGAATCACCTTTTGCTTCCGTTTGCTCTCAAGGAAGTACATGCTCGTTTTAATAACTAACCTAGACAAGTCCTTTACTGAAGTATTCACTGGGACATACCAATTAGGTTGGCAAAGTGGCTGGCGAGCGACTTGGTCTTTAATGAATGAATTGAGAAGTATCTCGCCATCATCATCAAACAAACCCTCCACATTTTCTGACAAGAAATCAGCAATCTATGGGAGAGTAAGCCTACAATAATGATGCCGATGCACCTCAAAGTCATCCTCACAGTTGACCCAAAAGTCCTCAAGCGTTGCCGAATGTGAAATGTTTCGCTCCAACCTTGCCGAATAATGACCCAACGGGTCATAGGTACGCCTCTGACGAAAACACTCGAGCTAGAGTTTCTCTAACTCGTTTGCCATTAGCTTGCAATCGGTAGTTGTCTTACACTTGTAAATACCCAGTCCGAAAGGAAAGGTGAAAGCTGGCTTGTGTTAATTGCGAAGAAAAGTGTGAACCTCGTGTGCTTGTCTCATAAACTCCATGAAATGAACTTTGTTCGACGAATACCTTGATAGCATTAGAGGCTCTCCTGTGTATCCATACACACAGATATATGTGAAAGTAGGAAATTGGATGAACCAATCCGCCCAACTCTGCATTGCTGATTTAGCCTTTGAGGAAATTTTAACATGCATCTCATTGTCTAAATCTCTGACTGCCCTCATAAGAAAATGATCATTCACCGCCCTAAAGTCATGTTCAGCTTTCAAAAACTCTAACTGAGAGTAGTATTCGTGCACTCGTTGAACGCCCAAAACTCCATTGGTCTTCAATAGTCTAAAGCTGCCTTGAAATCCAACCAAGTAAACTAGAAAAGTCACCATGTGGAATTCGTGCATCTTAAGGAACTCTGTAATCTGCTGGTGAAGACACTCACTGATAAGCATTGCCTAGTCAAAGGTTTCTTTCTTATCAATAACTCGAGAGATGAGGTAGAACATCCATGGTCGGAAAACGCTTGCGTCTTCTTGACCTGCTAACCTGTTGAGTAAAGTAATTAAAATGGCGATCTCATCCTTGAACTCACCATGCCCAATTTTCTTTGGTATGTTGGTTTTCTGAGCTTTTAACCATCGGTGAGCTACTTTCTTCTGCGATCTATCTTTTTATTCCTCCCATATTTTGTCACAATTTGGAATGGATATTGCAAAATGATCTGAGTGTGGAGGAATAGAAAAGCATTTTTCTACATCCCTCGGTTTAAGGCTACAAACAACCCTTCCATTGGTCGACCTGATTTGTCTGGCAGACGAGTCATAATGCTTGATACAAGCAAGTACGAACTCGAGGTCAAAGACTGAGATGGGAATGGAGGCGGCTGCAAGTATCCCTGAATGCTCAAGGTTCTTGATTGTAGTACTGCTAGTACCCTCCAATGTATTCAGATTGATGACGGGATAAACATGACCCAAGTCAGTATCAGTAGTTTTTCAGAAAACTATGAAGAAAGACCTGTTTGGCCTTGTAATCTATGGGATTGTACTGCATCTTGAAAAACTAGATTATTGACTGTAAAGTCGGGTATGTTTAGACAACTTTGGAAAAGGTTGAAAAAGCTCGAGGATAGGCTAAAAATATAGCAAGTGGAAATGATTTTTTTGGGAAAAATTCTGAGATATGGGTTTTGTGTAGAATCAAATTCTAATACATTCTAGATCGTTAGAATTGTGGAAAAATGTGATTTAGGCTTGCATGCAAAAGGTTTTCGGTTGAGATTTGAACTGGTAGTTAGGGCATTGGGGGCAATTTTTCCTGTGAAAATTTGGAACATGAGTTTTGTGTAGAATCGAATTCTAAGACAACGCAGATCAACAGATTTGCGAAATAATGTGTTTTAGGCCCACATGCAAAGAAAATTCTGGAAAAAAGCATAGTGCTCTAGAAGAGAGGCAGCGGGGCAATTTTCACAAAATAATCTAAGACATGGGTATTGTTGTTGATGCTGAAATACTCAAACCCAGATGATGCTTTTTTGAAGATTTTGCCGTTTCCTTTGACATGGGGAGAAAACCTAAGACGAGAATAGAGGAAATAAGACAGAAGAATAGAAGTTTTATGTTTTGTTTTAATCTTCTTCTGTAGAAATTCGCCTATGCTTGAAGTAGATCTGATGAAACCTACATGCAAATGGAAAACAAAGTCTGAAATATTCTTCCCCCGAACATTAAGAATCTGTATCTACGAAGAACACTAAAGTTTGACACCTGTAGCACCTTTAGATCATTTTTATGCTCAAGAAAAGACATTTTTCATTAGCTCACAATGAGAAATAATGGACGCCATATGCAAAATATATAAGAAATTAACTTCAAAGGCGTATTAAATGCATGCCATGTCTTGGAAAATGTGCTTAGACTTCAACTGGACCTTCAAAACCCATGCATGGCCTATAATCTGCTTCAAAATCAGTTAACTGCATGAAGAACAACCCTAATTAGGGCGCCACGTTGAGAAGTTCAGTTAACAGATGCATGCAAGCTGATCTCGGCCAGTTACAGACTAAAAATAGGCTCTAGAAAAAGTCGACTTGGAAAAAGTTGAACTGAAGATCTATTTTCAATTAACTGTTTCACCTCTCATGTGCACATCTATTCTTGAGTTCAAAAGTCAATCTTTGGCTTTAGGTGTCCCTTCTAGACTTAGACATTTTTCTGAAAACTTGAATTTGAAAACCTCATTGGAGCTCACGTTTGATCACTGATTTTGATTGACTGGCATGTTGGATCAACTAGCTGACAATTTCGTTTGAAGAGCAGGATCAAATCTGACAAAAAGACTCCTTGAGGTGACAAACACTGATTCATCCATCTGAGGCCTTAAAATCAAGGGCGCCCCTGGCCTCCAGGGGCGCTTTTTGACCTCCGACTTAGAAATTTTTTGGGCATTTTCCATCATTTTCACTGTGAATTTGACCTCACTTCCCTTTATGTTTCCCGGTGTCCCGAAAAACCTTAGGGTTAGCCGACTGGCTCACTGTAGAGCATATTGGATTCTGAGCAAGAGCTCCTTGAGAGCACTTCCTGTAAAAACATTGTTTGATAGCTTTAAAACATGGGCGCCCCTGGCCTCAAGGGGCGCTTTTCCTCCCAGACTTAGCCATTTTCAAAACTGGCTAGAATCCACTAAATCTTCGATTGCAGGCTGCTGAGACATCCTCTGACTTGATTGAGATATGCAACAAAAATTTGAACCTGACATAGACAGGATGAGTACTTGAAATCATCAAACAAACTGAATTCAAGGCTCCAAAACCTTGGGCGCCCCTGGCCTCCAAGGGCGCTTTTGACATTTCTGGACAATTCTGATCATGTCTGGAACCTCAAGTTTGACCTTTCACCACGACAACATGGCGACTCTGATTCACCTGCTGACAGATTCGTTGCAAAGCTGGATCAAGACACAAACAAACCTCCTAGGTGTCACTTGATCAGGAAACTTCATCTGAAGCTCCAAAAAGATGGGCGCCCCTTGCTGATAGTCATGCTTTTCACTCCAGACTGTCATTTTTAATTTCCCTCGTTTTGCGTTCAATCTCCAGTTTCAGGTGACATATAGATCCGTTGAACTGGCTGGTTGGCTGATTGCGAAGCTAACAGGATTCCAGAGAAGACATCTTGGAAGAGAGAAGTCACAAAAAGTTGATCTAGGCCTCCAGAATCAAGGGCGCCCCTAGCTCAGAGTTGCGCTTTTTATTCCAGAGTTAGCCATTTTTACAGCAACTTCACCTTGTCGAAAAACCCTTCTGAGACGAAGTAACTTTTTGGACAAAACTTGCCATAGAAACATCACTGAAGCATTTTGAGCTTAGCTTTCGAAACCTGGCACCTGGCCATTTACCATTGATGAGCTTAGAAAACCTAACTTCTCACTTGAAAAAACAAAAACTACCCACCAAGATTAAACCGAGTTTTAACTGAAACTGACTTCACCATTGTGATCGTGAAGCAAAATAAGCCAATCAAAACAAATTTCAACCAATTTTGACAAGTTTCAATTTTTAGGGTTTTTGACATAAAAGTAGGGGTCCAAAAACCCTCATTTTCAATTTTTTCACATTTTGCCAGTATCTCTGTGGCATCACACTGACTCAAAGCCCATACTTGGATTGCCCAAAAATTGTGTTTTGACATCATTTTTACAAGGTTTAGACCATTTTAAGCAAAATGCCTTAATGAAGCAAAAAAATTGGTTTGGGTACAACATTCATCTCATCTTCTTTTCACTCTCTAGCAATTCAATCCATCTCTTTTCACATCCTCTTGCAATTCTCAAGCATTCCCAGCACTTCAACACTCCATTGCAGCAACAACACTCCATCAACTCCACATAGCAAGTGTGAAGCAAGCCATAGCAGCGCGGGCTTGGAGTCTTGCGAGACCTCCCTTCATCACACTTGAGGCTGTGGTGACCTTGCCAAGTCCGCTTTCTCCTCCATTGGCTAGTGAGCTTTTGGGTGGAGGTGGTAATGTTTCGCTCCTCTCCTTTGTGATTTGGTTGAGTAACACTTCACTGTTTTGTAGTGTGTATTGCAACTTCTACTTTCTTTACTTCTTTATTGTATATTTCTACTTTGTTGCTATCTGGCTGTCCGTGGAGGTGGAAACACCAAAATGGGGGTCTAACTGAGGTAGACCCCTATACAGCCCTAACATTTTCCCCTCTTTCTTATGTGTAGGTGAACGTGCATTTGGAGCTAGCTGGCAAATTGGCACATTGGTGAGGTCGTCTTCGTCACCCTAGCTTTTATCTATCTACTTTATCATCTTCGTTTGTATTTTTTGTACTTCATTGTTCTGTTTTGTTCATTTACAAATAACTAGCTAGGCCGTTAGTTTGTTTTTTGGTAGTTCGTATTGTACTTCCTGTCTTCTGGTTGTACGAACATTAGCATGCCAAAATATCAATTCAACATAATGCTCTCACAACCCTCAATGCCTTCTTAAATAAGGCTCCTAGGTCAAATCTGATTTGTTTTTATTAAAATATTCAATGACTTCATCACTAAGGCATCTAAACCACCCTTATCCAAAGGATCTGATTTTATCTTATTAAAATATTCAATGCCTTCTTTACTAAGGCATCTAAGTCACCCTTATCCAAAAGATCTGATTTTATCTTATTAAAATATTCAATGCCTTCTTTACTAAGGCATCTAAGCCACCCTTATCCAAAAGATCTGATCTTATCTTATTAAAATATTCAATACCTTCTCCATTAAGGCACTAGACCGCCCTTGACCAAGCTGACTTAGAAAATAATCTGATTTGGTCTTGAATATTAAAATATTAGATGCCTTCTTAATCCGCCATAGAGAAGATCGATTTGATCTTAAAATATCAATATTAGTTGCCTCCCTCATTAAGTCTCTAAATTGACCTAGGAGAGAGAATTGACTTCTAGAAGCAAATCAGATTTGATCTTATGTGGGTCGACCAGCTCATGATCAGATTTGATTCTTTTTGGCCACTTAAGGAAGAAAAATAATATTTTATTTGTTTTAAACTTCCCTTCTATATTTCTCAAAAGATTGCTTTGACTTGGCGAGTGGATCAAGAAATAATAATAAAATATAATCAACATTATATTTTATTTTCCATTAAGGATAATTCCTTTTTATTAAAACTTCAAAAATATCTCACCAAAATTATGCTTCTCATGGCCATATATCATTCCTGCACCAAGTTGACTAGCTCACAGGAATGGTGAATGAGCTAGTTCTTCTCTCCAAGATATTACTTCGAGAATGGGGACATTACATTTTTCCAAAAAAATACAAACATAAAGATACTAAAAAATACACATTTTATTAGCTTACCTCATTTCAAAATTCAAAACATATATGCAACTTTTTATTGATTCATGTTTAAAAGCTGGATCAGTGTTGACTATTTCCTTTATAAAAGTGTGACATAACTTTGTACTTTTACCCTGCAACATTTTCATGTCAAAAGGTACAATTGGCAGAGTTGACTAGGTTCCTTTTCAAATGGGGATCGATGGCTACATGGTAACATTTCATTGCACTTTGATGATCTACCAATATGTTGAAGACATTGATCTTGGGGATGGGTTGATATGAATCGTTGAGGATCATCAAATATTGAAGTAAAGTTAGAAGGTATTAAGTAGTAGGATTGAACAAATAATTTGGCTAACTTTTGTATATTGGTTGATGGTTCCATGTTGTGCCTTTGTGATCTATAGATTTACTGTAGTTGTAGATCTTGTGGCAAGGTTAATCTAGGCTTTTGATCATGGTCAAAGCTTAATGATGTTGAAAGTATGGCCAAGCGAGTAGAAAGCATACACATGTTATGGTCTGGTGAATTGTGGCTCAATAGTATATCAAACTACCTAGTGCCTTGGCCATTTCTTGCAATTGTTGACTATAACAGAAAGCAGATTGGAGCCATTGATTTAAAGAAAATGCTTCTCGAATGGCATTAAGAAATATGATTGAGCATGTATATGAGCACATGACTTTATCTTGTTCACTATAGTGGACTAGTTGATCAAATTGGGTCATCTATAGATTTGTTGCATCCATTGATCTTATTCAAAATCAATCTTTGCCAATGATCTTGATTGAACTTTAATGAATCAAATTTTATATAATGAAGGACTGAAAATTGAAGTAGGGGGCATTTTTTGATTGGCTCATGTAGTCAATAAATTTCTTTGAAGGCATTTGATCATATTTGGGTTTTGATATAATCTCTCGTAGTTGTTGATGTTAATAGTGAGCTGATCTTTGCCATTGATTAGACAAGATTAGAATGCATTGAGAAGGGGACCAAAAGACTTCTATTTTGTTATGTGGTACAACTAGATGGATATTTGTGGATTGATAGATTAAAGTGTTAGGACTATAATGATCCATAGATTTGTTGAGGTCATTGATCTTTTTGATGAAAGCATCTTAGTCTTCAATCATGGGTAGTGTTTAACAATTCAATGGCAATTAAATAGATTACTCAAAGAATACGTGGTATAATTTGGTTGCTTCTTATTGGCTGAAGGACAAATATGTGGGGTTTTTGTAAGAGTCTTTCTTTGTAGGAACAAATGAAATGATGCCATGTGGTCTCTGTTGGAAAATATATGGTGAGCCCAATATGCCTACCTTGCGGTATTACTGTTACACCCCGATTGTATAGCTACTATTGCATAGGGCAAATGAGTGTATTGTGTGAATCTTTGATATGAATAAAACGTGTTTTGTTATCAAAATGAATGTTCTCTATTTAAATGACTGTCTCATTTGGTTGGTACTTCTATTGATGTTATGTTGCATGCAAAGTATTGAATTGAGAATTTTCTAACTTAGACATTTTGTATACTGTTGATGTTATGAACAAGTAACTGCCGAGATTGTATGTCTGTGGATGCAGGAACAGGAACTATTCCTCCAGGCAGAGGGGAGACATCACTCGGGAGAGGGGCTTGGTCGAGTAACCGGTAAAGTTGATCAAGCTGAGCATACACACACTTCACTGAGAATTTTGGGAACTGAGTCAGATTAAGTTGTCATGATAAGTCATCCTTAGGCTTAGGAGTTATGATTACTTCTTCATGCTTTATGAGTGGTGTTCCTTGATTGACTGACTTACTGTTCTGTGAGCCTTGAATGTGAAATGTGAACTGATAAGTTACTGATGCCTGGAATTTACAGTTAAATGTATAAATACGTGTTTATGCAATTACGTCTATTAGAGGTGCTCTGACTGGCCTATAATACACGTAATTGGAGATTTGAAAATAAACATGTATAGATATATTTAAGTGTAAACTGGGTAAGTTAATTAATATATTTAATATCGATGTTATTATAGTTTTACCGATAATATAATATATTAATATATCTAATATAATATTTGAATATTATATAGATATATTTATATATTTAAAGAAAGGTAAGTTAAAAACTATAATAATATTGTATTGAATATAATACAAAATATATTAATACATTTTAATGAGAATATTAAAATATCTAAACCTTTGGAAAGATTTTAAATAAACTATAATCTTTGGCATTTAAATTTACATTTATCTTATAAAGGTATTTGAGTTTATTTACCTTTGGAAATAAAGGTAATAAGACTTTCATAGTCTTTGGTAAATGCTTTGCAAACCATACAAAGGAAATTTGAAATATTGAAATACTTGGAAAATATTAAAAGGAAAAAGAATTTCGAAATTTTGTAAAGACCAATGGAAATTTATAAAAATCATTTAAGGAAATGTAAGTATGAACTATATACTTTGGAAAGTATAAAAGAAACATTTGAAAAATCGCGGATTTCTTCCCGTGAAGAAATCGCGCGACTGTGTTAAGCAAAGAAATGGTGAAAAACTTCAGCAAATACAGTCCGCGCCCAGCTCACACTTGAAAGACTTGGTCGCGGATGCTAAAGCGCCACCATTGTGGACGCGTGGGTGGAAGAAAGGTAACAGCAATTGCAAAAAAACCCTTGACGTTTTCAAATTGAAACTTTGGACGCCATTTGTGCTGCAGTCCGCCATTTTTGAAGGCAAGTTGAATGTTTAACCTGTACGTGGTTGCTCCACGAAAATCAGAAGTGAAATGTTGAAACATTCTTGGGAAAATATGTTGAATCATCAACTCTTTTGCTGTGTGTTTGGCTATTCGACTGCCACTGCAGATTTTGACATTTTCAAAATAAGAGGTGTCGAATTCTCATGCCTACAAGGTAGGAAACATGAGAATTCGAAACCTATAAATAGGTTCTCACTCATTGTTGAAAGACACTCATTTTTCATTCACTCTCCTTGCTATGGAAAATTCGAAATACAGTGCTGTGGTATTTCTGTGTTTTGAAATTTCATTTTATGAGAGCCATTGTCATTTTATGAGAGCCATTGTTATTTTATGAAAGCCATTACCATTTTGTGAGAAGCCATTACCATTTTGTGAAAACCAATACCATTTTTGCTGAAAGCCATTTGCAATTTGGAACTATATTGCTGAGAGCAACCTTTTGCATTTACCTGAAAGTAGCATTTGTTCAAGCTGAGAGAAGGCTGCGAAGGACGGTGGAGCAAGGATTGAAGCTACCGATCAAGCTCATACGCAAAAGGAAATCAGCCATGAGAAATATCTTTGTAGATTTTCTGACATTTATTTTGAAATGTGTGATTAGATTGCTTGAGTATGCCTTGCTTTATGCTGTAGTTTGAAAGGAAAAATAATAGGAAACCTCTATGTTTCTAAGGAATTGTTGAATTGGGGAATAAGTTAAATTTCCTTAGAAAAGCTTTTTGAATTAAGAAATAGCTTAAGGAACTTCAAGGGATAGTTTACTTATTTTTCATAAAGAGAAAAGATAAAAATGAAGGATTTATGTGCTTTTTATATTGCATGTTGTGTATGATCTCCGTATATGGAGAATAAGGGTAAACTAGTTACTATATTCTAGGAACGAAATAAGGACAGGAGTCAAGTGAATTCAAGCAGCTTAGAGTTTTAGATTAACTGAGATAGGCTAAGGAACTCCTAGGATAAAGATTTCCGAAACAGGAGAGAAGGAATGGATTACTTGTCAAGTTGGATTATTTCTAGTAAGTAAGAATGTCGTAGGTTGGTCTGGGATGAAAGATAATCCAGTGAAGGACTTGAACCTATAATTGTTGTCTTGAATTAAATTGATGTAGGATAGTCTGGGATGATTGACAATCCAGTGAAGGACTTAGCCTACGCGTAGTGTAAGATAGCCTTAAGTCAAATCGGCCCTGAGTAGTTTATATGATAGATGACCTTCATTCGAAGTACTGAATGAGAATACTTTGGCCAAAGTAGTGGAAGGTACGACATCCACTTAGATGTGAGATAGTCAAGACTACACTGTCAGTTCATTGTGATCCATCATGCTAGTTCGGGATTGTCAAATAGCAAGTTCTAGATGTATAGGACACAGCACTATGCTCAGTTGGGTTGTCGCAGCCGGTTACTTTGCCAATCTCTTCGTTCGAAGGGAGGGCCATCTATTGAATGATAGATGTGTGGGGGACCGCATTAACAGTCCGTGGTTGGCGGAAAATTGCCTGAGTGATGTTTCTCCTCCACCGCAGGCGACGGATACACCAAGATTTGAAAGGAAGGGAACCTGGACCGTCTTACTACTATTTGTGCAAAAGCTTATGAGCTATGTATGTAATTTGTTTTACTTTGTACTCTGATTTATATTTACAATGAAAATGGAATTCATGTGGAAATATATATTGTAACTTGCATGTATTTATCAATAAAGAAAGGACGAATTTTATTGCAATGTCTTTGTTACTTGTTACTTTTATATGTTTAGGAATGAAATGTTAGAAAAATTTTGTTTACCGGTTTTGGGGTTGTTACAATTACTTTGCAAGTTTGTTTGATATTCCATATATGTATGAACTGTGGATTAGATGGCTATGCCTTGCGAGCTTATCAATTTAGTAATGGGTTAATCTTGCGAGCTTATCAATTGTTTGATAGCTTATCCATAGATATGCTAAAGAGGTTAATCTTGAAGGAGATCAATCTAGGCCATTCATTAGTGTTGAGAGATAATAAGTGAAAAGAGATATAGTCTAGTGTCGAAATAAAGGGGTGCATGGAATGTTTTGATTGACTACTGGGGTTAGTGATTTTCTTTGCAAATGTTCATACAATTTTGAGCCATGGAGATAGAATTTCTTAGTAGTTGATCTTAAAGGCGATTGTATTGCTATTGTTGGTGGCAAGGAGTGCTTCATGGATTGAAGTAACATAGTTGATGGAGTTTGAAGAACAGTTGTGGTTTGATTGGTGCATATTTGTATATTTGTAGATGAAAATTAGGTGCCCATAGATCTATCAAAATTGTTGATCTTGCGATCAAGTTTGTAAACCATTGATTGCTGTAGGTACTTAGTGGCTAAATTATAGCGCTAATAGTATGCTTGGAGATGGAAGGTAGATACATGACATGTTTTGATTGATTGATGAAATAGTGAATACTTTTGATGGTCTCCCACTTGCCTATAGTTGTTGATCTTAAAGAAAGTTAATCTTAGTTGGTGGTGTAGGGCAAAAATCAAAATCATTTGCCAACATAATAGAGTCCTAGTCCTTAGATGAAAGCGGTTGAGCATAGAGTTTGTTGAGAGAAAATTTCATTTGTAAGATTACTTAAGAGGTTGTTGGGTTTAAGCGACTTGAAGCTAGGCCAGGATCTAAAAGTAAACCAATATATATCATGCTACAATGTCTATTCAAATCAGATGGCTTTGAAGTCCTATCCAAAGATTCAAATACAATATCGAAAGATGGAAAAGTTGGTGGGAGTTAAGGGACAAAATTTGGTATGTTTTTGCAAAGCATTAATTGCCCAAATTTATAGAAAATTCTACAGTGACAAATGAGTGTACTGTGATGACATAATGAGTAGTTTTAGAGGCAAACATGATTTGGGTGCTAAGTTGTTGATTGAAGAGATGGTAGTTGAAGGAGTTGATGGGAAGCCAACAATGCCCATATTGTTTGTGGAAAACGATGGAGGAGGTTGACTCATTGGGTATTTAGCATCATAAGTTGATAGAGTTAGGTCTCAATAGGTATTACACATGTAAATCTATGTGTATTAATATTTACTTTTCAAGACAATGCAATACGAAGCAACACATACCATAGAGTCATTCTTCAAATTATAAGGGGAAGCTCCTTGAGACCTAAATCTAAAACTATAAACATAATTTTCAAGTATGCACACTATTCAAGAATTCAATGGGGGCATTTTGCATAAATGTAAATATCTAATTTGACTATGTTTTTGCCTTGGATGCAAGCACTAGATCGTGAATAGTCAAGACTTGCTGCTAGATTTTTAGATTTAAAGAGGGTAAATTATCAAGCATAGATGATGAGCTCAACTTCCTACTAGCTAAAGGAGAAACCGATATTCAGTTACAACACATATTTGAACTAAAAACAAACAAATGCTAACTATTGGTTAAAGTAGAGACCAATGAATCTCCATTGACAGGAAAGAATCGAACATGTGAACACCTCACGATTTAATGAAATAGATAGCTAAAGTGTATAGAACAATTTAATTTGGAAAGATGGATTTTGTCATTACCAAGCTAAAAGCTTGACCAAATACAATCTTATGTCATTTTAATTCATGAAATTACAAACATTCAATCACAATTACACAATTTTTCATGTCCCCTTTTTGAGTAATCAAAATAATTTAATAATTTAATATTAAGGTGCTTGAAATAACTTTCTTTTATAAATAAAGTGCAAGTAATATTTTATTATTAAATCAAAATGCTTCTCAAGGTGATAGTTTAATATTAAGTTCAAAAGGGCGATTAAAGTGCAAGAAGAAATATTAAAATAAAGAAAAAGGAAAAATAAAGGAAAAAGCCATTGGGAAAATTATAAAAGCATAACTTGCTCATTGAGATGGGGATGCTTGTTTGAAATTTTATTTTCCGAAAGAACAAAAGTTCTTCCCTTTTTTGCCACACGGCATAAACCCTCCAGTTTCAGATTCAAGGATGAAAAGCCTCCTATCCTGCAGAGTGATCTCATCCAAGAATTGTCAGTGCGCTGCAAGGATTTCAAAATGGGGATGAAAACCCTTGTTTTGTTGCGAGTGATTCCATTCAGGGATCACCTTCAGTGCTGAATGTAATCAGTTTGAATATTTCAATTTTTGGGAGGTTTGCCTAGATATTTTATTTTTATTCATTCTAGTTGTGAGATTTGAAAATATATATACACAAGATTTATTGATAATTATAGAGGGAAATTTATAAGGGTCCGGAAGCACTAAGCAGGGCATGAATTTTATTTATTCAGCTGCTTGCTTTGATTTAAGACTGCTGACTCATACAAAAAGAAAGAATGGGTGTAGGAATACATTTAAGGAGGTATTGCTGTTTATAGGTTGGAGAATATGGTGAATAAGCATCAGCTGCAGCTCTTTAACTAACCTTATATTTTCCAAAAAGTGAATTGCACAGGTAAGTAAGGTTGCGTGGAAGTTTAGAGGTGGCTTTTTAGACTCCTAAGGCAGTTGGGACTCTTCAAACTTTTCCATCAGCCTTTGTTTGAATAAAAGACACAACAATAAGAATTGTAGTTCTTTTTTTAAAGTCATGGGTTCTTAAGAGGACATGGAAAGGTGTTGAAAGTTGTCGCTGGCCTTTTGGAGGAATATTAATGTTATTAAGACTCTAAAATAATGACGTCCTGCCTTTTTAGGGAGTATTGGAAGGCCAGCAAATAGTATTGCTCTACATTAATAGAGCAGTATGGTAATATGAGTGTGATATTGGACATTAGAAGGGAAACAAACTGAGGCTCCAGCTATCAGGCAGTATTATCAGCAAAAAATGGCAACACAGACTGGAGAAAGGTTTGGAGGGTGGCGTAGGAGTTATTAAAGTCAGCACCAGCAATAACAGATTTATCAGCAACCTTCAATTCGATGTTAGAATATCATTGACTGTATCTTGAATTATATAAGCTATAACAGAAGATTTTATGATGACATTGAATATTACTGTTTAGTCTCTTTGTGAACTCCAGGATTAGAGAATAGCAAGCTGTCTTTTCTGTTTCTATTATGAACGTTTTGTTAATCAATTGTCGAAATTACTGTACCGTAGCACAGGGCAATTGACACTCTGTCAGACATTTACAAAATATAAGTAAAATCTTTGACCAGACTATTACACAATCACTTCTATTGAACAATGGCTTTTGTAGCATGTGTGACTTCCAATAATATTAATTGACTTTCATGTAAATACAATAACTTCACTTATGGTTTGCCTCAAGCTGATGTATTGCTTAAGTGGAGTTTACTTTAGTCATTTTGCTGTTTAGGTATCAGGGTGTAAGTCTTCAGTGATTCCTTGTTTTCATCAAAATGTTGGGGCAGATAATAAATCAAGGAGTTCTTCACTGTGCATTTTGTACTTGTGTCTCTTAGAGACAGTTGTTTTTTCATCTTCCACTTGGTACAACTGAAACACTCTGCAAGGATGCTAGTTGAAAAACTAGATTGAGGCTAGACAACTTTACAATTTGACAAGGGAGGAATTCCATTGACTTTTGATAACATGACAAGAAAGACCTAGTTTAAGGCTACACATTTGGTTGTAGGCAAAGTTTTGTAGGGGTACCAATATTGGTACTAACAAAATCTAAGGAAGACTTTCCCTTTTCTTGGAGAGAATCTGGTCTAGAGGAATGTCCTACAATGCAAGTGGTATGAAAATTGGACCCTCCAACCATTGAGTCTCTTATCTGAGGCTTGATTGAGTATGCTATATGGTATACATTGGACTTAATGCTTATATGTAACATTTCAGAATGGAAACAATTTTGGGGGAAAGGTTGTTGTGACAAATTTAATGAAATGACTGCATACTTGAAGTTTGATCTGATCATTGGAAGCCTTGTGCAAGAAGAGTAAAGCATATCATTTTGGAGCCCAAGTGAGTATAATTATCACGAGTTGAATTGAATAGCATGTAGGCAATGACTTTATTCTTTCCACTTGTCATGATGGATGTGCAATGGTGCAGATTAAAATAGGTATTAGCTTTCTTAGGCAGTTTGGGTAAAATAATGGGTTATAAAAATAAGTTGCCTTTGTGGAGATATGAGCTTTTTGGTCAAATTTGAGGTCTCTTTGCCAGAGTTGATCTTTTGGCCAAATTTATGTAGGGTGGCCTCTGGTCTCTGTAATTTCTAATGTCAAATGTTGTAGTTCAAGTATTTGTTATTGTTTAATTCATTATTTATAAGTTTGAAGGAGGCTTTACAAGAATCTATCCTCTCCATGTATGTATGTGTCTTTTTTTAAATAAAGAAATTTAGGGGGTGTTAGAATCATCTTTGATGCCACACTTGCAGGTTGCTTGTGATTTTTTATTAGTATTTTTTTGCAGCAATTATAAAATATTTTTAGTGATAACATATGGGATTCTTTGTTCACTTTGGATGGTTAAAGAATGTTCTGCCATGTGAAGTTGCTTGATTCTTAGAATTGAATTAAGTGAAATTGCAGTTAGATTGATGGGATTTTGTGTGCAGTTCTAGTATATTTAGCTTGAATGTGTTTACCCTTTCTTTATACCTTGACTCTATCCTCTTTTGGTAATTGATCATGCTTTACATTGAATACACCCTCTGTTTTGGCATGATGTTTCACTGCAAAACTTCAAAACTCTAGACATCTTCTGTGCCTTGTTGAAAGCGATTCCATATTCAAGTATGAATCATTATTACCCTAGTGCATAATAAAGAGAATTCTTTCCAGAATTTTTGAATGCTTCCTGGGGAAAGGTTCAGCAGTTAAATCTAAAAGGCATGTTTGATATTTCATTTCTCACTTTCTAATGATACTTTATTTATCTCCTTTACCTCTGTTATTGTTAACATACTATGTCTTTGCTTTTCTGAACATAGGAACTTTGATATTTATTGTGCACTTCTTTGCATATTATTTTTGTACTCATGGCCTAGAGGCCAAAGTTTCATAAGTTTAGAACCAAGTAAAAACTCACATGAGAATATGCAAAATATGTTTGTAGCCAGCTTTCTAATATATAATCTCCACTAAATCTTACTGCATTTTTTTTCTTTTCCAGATTGCACCTATTTATCTAGCATCTTGTCCAAGGCAGGGTCTGGGTTTATTGGAGATTTTACTACTAAGGCAACCTGTTGCTGGAGACAAACGACTAGCCCTAAAGGTAAGGACAGTGGTGAAAGCGAATATGCTAGATATATCTTCATATGCTACTAACAGAGGTCTTGGTTGGGTTGGCCTGGCTTGAATCTATTAAATTAGTTCGTAAATGATATGTAATTTGAACAGGTCCTTGAGATATGCCGCCTATATGAGCTTGATGCTGTTGGCAAAAGCATCTTGAAGGTAATTATTATTTTATTTCTTGTAGTCGTCCTATATCACATGTCTTATGAAATAATCCTTATTTTTAGTCAAACATCAGAATTATATTTCCAGTACTCTATATTTTCTCTTAGTTTTATGTGTTGGAGTCACTGATTGTGTCTAGGCATATCTTGAACATCGTTTGTGTTTATTCACATCTATGTAGATGGAAAAAGGATAAAAAAAGTTGCTTGTATTATGTGGCTTCATGTCATTTTGATCTTGCTTTTTGGAAGTGTAAAAGAGAGGGCTATAAATAAGAAATAGCAATGTTAATTTGGGCGAAGTCTAACTAGAACAAACATTGAACTAATAATCCTGATGTTTTAGCACATTAAAATAGTAGTGGTTGAAATTTCTTTGATGAATTCCAGTGAGAGGGACAATGAATAATGCTTGTTGATCTTGGAGTAATGGTGCATATAATAGTAGCATTAATTGGAATTGGGACTTAATTGGCAAACCAAAAGTATAATTGTAATTTAATTACTCGGGATTTAATTGGGAAAAACTTGGGAAATCTCACAATGCTGAAAATCTTCATAAAAATAGGGTAAAAATGCTGCCTCTTCATCCAATGTAGCCCAAAATAATATTTTTCTTTTCTTTTTAAAACTATAGTAGGGGTTTGAGGGCAGGAGCCCCTCGCAAGATGGAGGAGTTGTGTATCTTGTAGGGTTTGGGGGTAGTGCTCTTTGCATATTCCTTCTTGTGATATGGTACAGTGCCTCATGGCCAAGCCCAAATTAAGATCATCGAGGACACAAGGACCTTAATGACAGGTCATTTTTCATAATTTAATTACCTTGAACCAAGGTCCAAAATCCTTCAAAATATGTGGGCGTTGAGGCCATAAAACATTAACTAGGCCCTTATTGATTGAGAATGGAATGGACATTCATTATAGAATGATTGCCCTCAAGTATACCCAGGGATAGTGCCCTTTGCACATTCCTTCTTGAGATTTGAGGTGGGGTCAAGGGGTGTGGTCTCTATGGCCAAGCCCAAATTAATACTTTCAATGCCACAAGTACCTTAATGACATGCCAGTTTTCCTAATTTTATTAATTTTAACCAAGCTCCATACCATTAAAAATATGTGAGTTTTGAAGCCATAAAACAGTAATAAGGCCCTAATTGATTGAGTATGGAATGGATATTCATTATAGAATGATTTCCCTCAAGTATAAAGGCCCTAATTGATTGAGTGAGTGTTGAAGCCATAAAACAGTAATAAGGCCCTAATTGATTGAGTATGGAATGGACATTCACTATAGAATGATTTCCCTCAAGTATACCCTAATCAATCCAATGTTTGGTTACATGGAAAAGTTCAAATCCACTCTTCCAAACCCAAATCTGCAATGTAAAAATGAAGATTTGGCTGAACATTCAAAAAACAAGCATTTTATAGGAAATTTGAAAACACTGTTTTAATCTTGAAAAATCCATGTGTTTTCAAAATCAGGGTTAATTTGCTATTAAATCAGCCTTGAGAATTGTGTCAGTGATTAGAAGATAAAACTGGCAATCCAATCTGAATTGGATCCCTGGCAGGTGTTTAAGGGGTTTGAAGACATAGTGATCTTCAAGTTGCATTCCATTTTTTTCGTAATTTTACCGATTTTAACTAAGTTCCATACCCTTAAAAAAACATGAGCATTGAGGCCATAAAACAGTATTTAGATGCTTTTTGTAATGTCCCCTCTCTAGCTAGTGGTTTGGGAGTTAGAGTTAGCCTATGACTTTGGTCCCTGTAAGCTAATGAGATGTTCAGGGGGCCCTTTGGAGGGGATTCAGGTTCTTTAGCAAGCTTGGGTATTCATTCTTGCATATATAGCTTAGTGATCTAGTTTATTGGTTGGTGCACCTTACGAGGTAGTTTAGGAGCACATCATTCATAGTAAGTTATACCAGGTTAAGTGGTTACCATGCCTGCAGTTGGATATTGTGTTGGGAACACTCTCAAGGGTTATTGCTAGATTATCATTCAGAGTTGGTGTTTTAATTAAATTATTTAAGTCAAATTACTTTAATAATATTAATTATTAAAGTGACTTAATATTATTAAAGTGACTTTATAATTTAACGTCATAAAGTAAATTTTAATAAAGTACTTTATAATTTGGTGTTATAAGGGGATAAAGTGACTTTTTATATAAAGTAATATATTTTAAAGTTACTTTATGAATATTTTATTAAAAGGGGTTTATGTTTCAAAAGTAAATATTATTATTAAAAGCCAATTGCAAAAAGTGGTGTTGGGATTTGGAGAAGGAATATTTGATATTTTATTTAAAAGTAAAATGCCAAAAGATGGGCTTTAGGTTTTGAGGAGGTTAAAAGGCAAAAGTGAATGTTTATTCATTCATTCATTGGTATCCAGATTATTATTTTGCAAATGGAGAGAGCTGAGCAATAGGGTTTGCAGGCACGAAGTTTGAAGCTATTATGAGGATGAAAACCCTTGAAGAGGACAAAGTTTACAGATGTGAGAGATCACTCAGGGACTCTTGATTGAATGGTTTCACACAGGAATCATTATCAGAGCTTTCACAGGATTCAGAAGAATAAATAATTCAGATTTTCCTCAGTTTCAGATTGCAGATAAGAGTAAGGTTACAGGCATATTTTCTGAGTTCATCTTCTTGATTTGGCACGTTGGATTTGCAGCTCATACATCCCTTAGCAAGCACATGGAAAACTCCCATAGCAGGCCGTACATGTTCTATCTGACTTATTTAGCAGGCCGTACAGATTTAGCATAGCAAGAGGGTTCTAATTTGTCAAAAATCTGCAATTCTGGGCTGGCATGTGTGGGAATGGCTCAGGCCGTACAGCTGAGTGTGGACATGGAGTTTCTAAGGCACATTTACTTGGTTTGTTAGCTGCTACACATCAGATCTGTGACGTCCAACATTGGCAATTATAGTGGTAGCAATTTC
This sequence comes from Sequoiadendron giganteum, assembly GCA_007115665.2. NCBI lineage: Eukaryota > Viridiplantae > Streptophyta > Pinopsida > Cupressales > Cupressaceae > Sequoiadendron > Sequoiadendron giganteum. The sequence continues at coordinate 440,569,797 of CM021106.1, read as the reverse complement.
AAGGAAAGATGGGAGCAATTTAGCTAGTGGCGGCTTAGGGTTTATGCATTAAGTTTGCTGGTTATTCATAATCAGACCTGTAATGTCTTCTTCCAGAAAATGGGTATGTGATTGAAGCTTTCAAATTGCAATAATAACAACTGGGTTCCTTTCCTTATGCATTGTTTCTTATTATTTAGCATTTTAGCATTTATCTCTTATCTACATCAATACTGGTAAACAACACAAAAAAAAATCAGATCCATAACCCCAGGGGGACATCATACTTTTATTGAGTGAGAATCGAATGGATATTTGTTGAAGAATGAATGCCCTTGATTGTGTCCTAATTGTTCCCATGTTTGGTTACTTTGGCAATGTAAAATGAGGTTTTTGACTAAAAATTTAGAAAACAAGTTTTTTTATAGGAAAATTAAAAAGACTAGCTTAATCATGAGTAAACAGGGGATTAATTGCATTTTGTTTTGAAAAATAAATGTAGTTTTTTGCAAATAATCCAGCCTTGGGGTTCGTGCTGGTGATCAGGTGAAAAAGGCAGTGATCTGATTTGAATCAGTCAAATCTTTGGCAGGTGCTTCAGGTCTTCAAGGCCACAGGATCTCCATGCAACATCCCATTTTTTCATTATTTTATCACTGTTAACCAAGCTCCAAACCCTTCAAAAATGTAGGTGGCGAGCCCATGAAGTGTAATATCCCGAATGGAATTTTTTCTAAATTTTTGCAATTGACATAAATAATCATGTATGCTCTAATACCACTGAAATAACCTAGACCAGTTTTTTATACCAAATTTTGCAAATTTTCAGTGTTTGATACATAGGCATTTCGTCAAAAGAGTTACGTTTCAACTGTTCTGGGTTTTATTTTCAACTTGTTTAAAGAGATATCTCAAATAAACTTCACAATATCCACTTTCCAACCATCACATATAGTTAATAACTTTTTCATACAAGTTATTGCCTAAATATGATTACAAATGAATTTTATATAATAATTTGTATTGTTGTTTAGAATGATATTGCACAGAAATCACATACAACAACAACTTTAAATATGATATTGCTATCAGGATTCAACCGTGTAGTTTTCGAGTCAAACTCATTGACCCATGATTCATGAGTAGTGGTTCACGAGAACCCGTCTCTCATGATAATGAATGGTCCACTTAGCACTCATTGCATCTAGGTGATGCTCACAGAGGTGAAGCATTGGTCTGTCCCGGGAGGTCGCCCATCCTAGTACTGCTCCAGCTCAAGCGTGCTTAACCATGGAGTTTCCCCCAAGGTTGAGGGTTTTTCTAGGTTTTTTCCCAAATGGATGTTGGCAAAATTTTCTAAAAATAGAATGTTTGACTCGAGTGGTTCAAACTGATTTTGATTGGCTGAAAATACTTTCTCATCAGGTTGGTCCAGTCAGAATCTTCAAAAGACCAGTTTTTCTCTAATGGGTCTATTCTGCTTTTCTTGAAGCCAAATCAGGAGCTCCAACGTCATCAATGGAGATTGGTCAATTGCTAGGTGTCAGATTCTAGGTCTCAAGTACTGCACAGATCAAGAAACAATGACAGATGCTTGAAGAACGAAGAACGAAGAACAAAGGAAGGAAGCTGAAGGAATCTTGAAAGTTGCAAATTTTGACTAAGTCTGGAGATGCTAGGTTCCCTTGCCCAGTCAAGGCGCCTAGCCATTCATGCCTTAGCCATTTTTTAGTCTCCGACTGCCGAGCATGAAGCGGAAAGTGAAGGATAAAGCAAAAGTTGAAAAAAAAGAAAAAATTCTAACACTGGAGAATAAATGCGCCCCTGCTAGCCAGGGGCGCCCATCATTTCAAGACCTCAAAACATGAAATTAGGGTTTCTGCCTCTAAGATGTTTTGTTCACAATTCTTTTGGCTTCGCAATGAATCCAACAATAGGTCTGAAAGATACCCTCTCAATTTTTTCTTGATTTTCAATTGACAATTACAAAGTACCCATGCACCCATTACGGTTAGCTCCAAACCAAAACGATGCGGAAAAGAACTCTAACCAAGAATGCCCCTAAAACCACTTAAGGAGGAGGGGCGGGCATATGGTGAGAGGATCCCTAGGATCTACTTAATCAATAACTGAAATGATTACAATTGAATGAGAGGAATTAAACTCAACACCGAGAATGTGCACACAAAATCCTTTAGAAGGCGAGGTGCTAACATATGGCGGAGTGCTAATTACAAAACTAAAAGAACTTAGGCGGAAAACCAACCATGAGAGAATTTCCACTCTTCCACCAAAACAGTGGAGGGAAAGAAAATACAAATAAATAATTCATCTGCTGCGGCAGACATCCACTCAAGAGTGGGAATTCACCACTTTTCCAGTGGGTACAATGAAGCAATTAGCAAGTTCTTTTTTTCCACACTGGCGGTAAACCATCCAGGGGTTACAATGTGATAATTAAACACTAATAAGCAGCAATTAAATAGACTGAAACAGTACTACTATTATCAACTTTACAATGAAGAGAATTACTGCAAATGATAAGTGTTCTCAAATAGAATCAAGTACAACTGATAGGAAATGATCTTTCCCTATAATATCCTTCAAAATTATTGAAAACCAAACCAAAATCTGAACTTTAAGCAATCTAATTTTTTAAACCAGCAAACTGTGAATCAATGAAATGTTCACAACTCTTTTATTTTACCTCCGAATTGAATGAAGTCAAATGCAAATGCTTTCTAGAAGGTTGGCGCCCAAGATGCAACAAAGAAACGGCTTCAAAACACAACCAACAATTTGGCACAAATTTCTATGCCATCATGAAAAGTACGGCCTGGTTGGGAAGTTCGATTTGCTTTGAAAATTCAATTCTTGGAAATAAATTCCAATCTTCTAGGGAAGGGGTTGCCCTTGGTACAAAAACACTTAGCATCAATGCCCAGAACAAGATTCAATTTGATCAAAGAGTTGTGATCAAAATTCACTTTCAGCTGTTGATAACTCAGCAACTCAAAAACTGATATAAACTCCAAAATTCTTCAACAATTGAGCTCCATCTGCTAGTCTGAATGAGAAGCAGCAAAAAGGCCAACTAAGTGTTGTCTTTCAAACACGAAATTGGTTGGAAACTAGGAGGTAAGCATCCCTTGAAGTAAAAAAACAAGTTGTCATTTCGATAGCATAAGTTCATGGCTGCCAAAAGCTGTAGCAAAGCTTCACTTTTATAGAAATAGAGATGACTCTTCAAATTCCAAGCAAGGGATGCCCAATAGACATTTGAAATATTTTCAAATTCCAAAATAATAAAAGTCCTTCAAATGGCGTCTAACTTCAAGGCACAAGAAACTTTTATTAAATGTTTCTTAATTAACTTTTAATGAAGGCATCCCCCTTTATGGCCACTTTTTAACACAACTTAAAGTTATTTCACTAGGCCAAGGGGTCAACTGAAAAATATAGCATTAATGCCTTTAGTTTAACTTTTCACCAAATAAAGCTTTTAAGCTAGAACTGAAAACACCTTATTGCTCCGACTGAAGAGAAGGCTAACTGAAGTGCTGACAACTGAGATACTACCAAGAATAGAATTTACTATAAATAGTAATTTTCGAGAAATGCCACAAAACCCTCCAAACAAGGAAACCTTGATTTGCAGATCTGAGTAGCCTATGGATTTTCGGAAATAGGCTAAATCCAAATGAAGAGCGTAGGGCGAAAATGGGGACATTACAGTCCATTGGGTCAACTAGTCAGTCGGAATCTCAAATCAAACGGACAAGTTTCATCAAAGGGCATGAATGCAAATCATGAAAATCCCAAAAAATATTCTAAGTCTGGTAAGGATTGGCACCCTGTGTAGCCAGGGGTGCTCAAGGATTTGAGTGCCTGAAAGTTGAAATTAGGGTTTACAGTCTTCATAACATTTCTTCAGATTCCAGTAGGCTCTCCAACGAAATCAATGGTGAATTTAGAGGATTTGCTAGCCATTAGATATTGCTGATCAAACGGGCAGAGAAAACGAAGGAAAGAGAGTGAAAATCATTTAAAAAATTCTAACTTTGGAGGAGTTAGAGGCCCCAGCTAGCCAGGGGCACCCAAGCTTTTGTCCCCCCAAATTTAGTTTTTCAAGAGATGCAACATCCAAGAGTTCTTCTTGAGAATTCTCCGAGCTATCCAACAAATCCAATTGTCAATTCATGGGACCTCCTGAACGTCCGGAAACGAGAATCCATTTGAAGGTCAAAAAGCATTAAGAAATTGAAAACCACATAAAAATATCTATATCTACTAAGTAAAGGCGCCCCTGGTAGCCAAGGGTGCCCAAGAGTTTGAGGCCTCAGATTCAGTTTTTCAAGGTAGCAGTCTCAAGGACAATCTTCTCCAATTTGATCAGGCTTTGTAACAAGATCATTGGACAGTTCATAGGATTCATTTGGCATCCAAAAATCAAGATCAAACTGAGGTCAAAATCAAGCAAAAATGGTTGAAAATTTCAAGAAAATGGCTAAGTCTACCAAGTAAAGGCGCCCAAAGTTCAATAGAAAATTTCATCATTCATCATGCAAATAGCGTCCACATTTGACGAACCTGCTCAAGATTGGCTTCAAAAGATTTAAAGCTAGAGAATAAAGCGTTTTATTTATCCTCAAAATCTATTTAAGATGTCTTTGGCATTCATTATTCACATATCTTTGTAGGTGGCATCCAAAAGAGGAGATAGATAATTTTCTTAATTTCAAGATTTGAAGGCCAAAACGTGGTGCTTTTTCAGAGTTCTTCATATTTTCTAGATCAGCTCACATAGAGGCTCGCTTTTTCATGCTTCAAATTTCTAGGGCATCAATTTTCAGAAGAAGGGGGTTAACTTTTTCAATTTTCAACAATTTGGGTTAGCTTGGTTTTTCATTCTCTACAACTTTGGAAAATTTATATTTTTCAAGAACCTTCTTTTTTCACACATGTCCAAGAAAGCTTTAGTATTTTCAAAATCTAATCAATTGGGTCCTTTGAAACGTAATTATGCGCAAAACCTAGCTAAGCTTTTTTTTGGGAAAATCCTAAAATTTTAGGGTTTTTGCTTTTTCAATTAGCCATCATTATTTTCCAAAACGAACGATCTGGGTCTTTTCGAAACAAAGTTCTCCACAAAACCTAGGTCCCATCATTTTTTGGGAAAATTGCTTTTTCAGGAGAAATCAGTCTTCGATTTTGAGCAATTTGTGCAAAAGTGTCTGAGCATAGTCTAGTTTACAGTCAAAATTCGAGTTTTTCAACATGCAGTAATCTCCCATGGAATTTAGAACCAAGTCGATGTTGTATAATGATTTCATGAAAACTTTTGTAACTGATTTGCATCATATAAAACTAGTGTTTGATTTGCGTGCTTTGGAAGATGTAGGAAATGTTGCAGTTAGACATCTTGGTCATTTTGGATTACTTGCAACAACTTCAATTCTCGTCTCAATGAAAAGTCTAGAGTTTGTAATTGCTTGTGTCAAGCATTGCAATCTTGCAACACGTGAAATTCAAGCAACAAATGGGTGAGTTGTTTGCAGCCTCAAGCCAAACGATGTTGAGAAGTGCTTTTCAATACCACCTTGGCCGGAAAATTTGGTCATCTCCATTGAAGAATGTGAAAAGGTGTGGCACATACACAAGGACAAATACCGAAAGAAAATTGCACAAAGATGGTTGAAGGAGAAACACAATACTTTGCCTAAGAACATCGAGTGTGGAGAATTGAAAGATGAGATTGCAATAATGATTACTCTTCTCAACCGAGTCATTGGTCAAGCAGAAGCCACTAAATTACAGCCTTGGATGTTTTATATCATCTCTCACATCATGAATAAAACAGAGCTTTATGATTGGCTGACTTTGATCAGTGATAGTTTCCATCATCAGGTGACCGAATATTTCAAAATCCATGAGTTTCACATGATTTCCTACCTTGTCTACCTAGTCTTCTTTCAAGGCAAATTCAGAGGGTTGAATATCATAGGTATTGTAGATGTTCAACATGTATATCATCACTACCCACAATTGGAGTTTGCAGAGTCAACACATCATTATAGGCGGGTAAATGATGCATTCTTGATGCATACGGTGAGAGACTTAGACAATGAGTTGCATGTACAGATTTAATCAGTTGCTAGGGCAGCAGTGGCGGAGTGGGCTGATTGGTTCATCCAATTTCCTACATTCTCCTACATTAGAGTATATGGCTTCTCAACTAGTCTATTCACGTTGCCAAGATATCCCACGGATGAGGTGATTTTCATGGAGTTTCTGAGGCAAGTGTATGAAGTTCACACTTTCTTGCAAAATTGAAAGAAGGTTGCTTTTAGTTTTCTAGTTGAGATGGGTATCTATAGATGTAGATCGTCGGTAGATGCCAAGATGATGGGCGATGAATTGTGTAGGTTTGGCCTCAAGTTGCTCAACGAGAGGCGATCATATGATCCTCGTGGCCTTTTTGCATCCCGTCTTGGCCAAAATCAAGCACATGTGTTCATAGTTGAAGATTTCTGGGCAAATTGTGAAGATGAGTTTGAAGTACGAAAATGCAATAATAGTAGATTCACACTTCGACAGATGGTTGATTTCCTATCAGAGGACATAGAAGGGTTATCCGATGATGATGGAGAAGTACTACTCCCTATATATGCCAAAAATCAAATAGAGTAACGATCGCTTTCAAAAGTCAATTGGTCCATCAAAGAAAACACTTCAATTGAAGAAAGAACGAGTCAAGTTGTCAAAAACAGCAGGATTTTCCTAAACCTCAAGAGGACACGAAAAGAAGCTATTCTGATTCCAGAGCCGCCAATAGTGCAATCATCCCTACCTTCTTCTTCCAAACCAAAACCAAGAATGAAGCTATGAGCCACCCTCCAGAAAGTTTGAAGATTGGAAGAATGGCAAAGAGTGTAAGGAGAAAGATGGATTTCTCCGATGCAGTTCAGCAGGAACAACCCGACAATTGTATCTGAAGTTCCACTAGAAGAGCTCGCGCCACAAGCAGAAGCAATGCCTTTGTCACCCATTTCTCCACCATTGTCGAGGTCTTCTCCGATCCATATTGACTTAGAAGATGAAGAAGTTGATGAAGTTCAAGCCGAACCTCCCAGAGAAGTTAGTAAAGACACCTCGTCTTGGCTTGAGAATGCCCTGGGAAGGAAGAGGAGGTCTTCATATCAACTAAACTTTAAAGAGCTTGATAACGTTTACCAAGATGCACCTATAAAGAAACCAAAGAAAGAAGTTCACATAGAGAAGAATTTAGATGGTGAAATTATCATTGAGATTGCTATATTCCCAAAAGATAAGAATATTGATGATTTCACGATTGTCAGGGCCAATCTCGGCAAAAGCACTCGGCACACTAATGTGAACATATTCAAGGTTGCAGCAAAAAATCAAAAGGTAGAGTGCTTAAAGATGGAGAGGATAAGGCAGCCCTCAAGGCTGAAAATCGGCAACTTCGACAATATATTTCTAATCTACTTCACAACACTTCACAGGCTACTCAATTGCTTCCACAGATTCTAGAGACACCGTCTGGTTGATCAACATCAGTTAAGATAGTTGGTTATATATGGGAAGCATATGAGAGATTAGATAGAGGAGTTCATCATCAAGGGCAGATTTGTGCTTTCAGAGATGTATCAGTTAAGGTATAATGCCCATGATTTGCATCAAGGGATTCAAGGGTTTGAGCAAGGTATGGCACAGGTGAAACCAATGCACGAGATTATCATTTCAGATTTGAAGATAGCATATGATTTAGTGGTTGTAAAAGAACATGAAAGACAGATTCTTGCATGGAGAGAACGTGACCTCTTCAAGGTGAAAACTTATGAAAGAATATTTGAAGAACTAGCTGAATATAGACAAAAGATTGTTAATGTCCTCATATTCATAAGTGTATTTGTTTCAGAGATCCTTTGTCGGTATTGTTGTGATGATGGCGGTTTCATTGAACTTGATGAAGTGCAAGTTGAATTCCAGAATCTTGTTCGTGATAGTTTCAGCAGTGATCTTGTTGCTGAAAAGATGAGTCAGATTGCTGTGATGTCAACAAGATTCGATAAAGCAGCTGATGAGGTCAAAGATTTTCTAAGTTCAATTGCAGAAGGTGAAGAAATCTTGGAAAAGCGAAATATGGCTTTAGATAGTAGCAACACTCCTGATACAGAGGCAGTTTCCAACTTTTTGGCGGATGTAGTTGAGATTTAAAGAAACAGTGAACTTGATGCTTTCTCCCAACTTTCTTGCTATTCTTGTCTCATCCTTATCCATTCTTTGTGAAAGAGAAAGAATCAAGTTGTAATAGTTGGCACTTTCCCTATTTTTTTTTGCTTTCATAGATTGTTAGATGGTTATCTTGTTTTAGTTTTAGAAATAAAGCTTGCATGTTGGCAAGTCTTGGTTGTAAAAGCAAGGAGATTTTAGGGTTCCCTACTCCTCTGCTTGTGAAAATAAGGGCAGCCTTGCCCATTTTTCTTTAACGATTATTGTGATAGAAAATTGTTGAGTCTACTTTTCCTGCAAGTTGTTATCCACTGTCTGTTTATTTAGTGTAAGAGCAAGCTTGCATGCCTGCCTTTTGTTGCAAGATATTGTTCAGTTTATGTGTTTTGTGCCAAGTGTATTTTGGTTGATCGCTAAACTATAAGCCTGTTATTTGTACAAATCTGCTGTCCTAGAAGTGTAATCATTGTTATTTGAAATTTAAGAAAGGAAATCTTATGCTTGCTTTGTTGCTTTGATCTACTGACTTAAGTTTTGTTTTATATGTTCTGCTTAGATAATCTTTATTTCAGCTTGCATCGAAAAGCACAATGAGTCTTCAAGTGTGTGTTGAGAGAAAGCTTGTTTAAGTATCTGTTTCGAAGATCATTCCTTGTTTACTTTTAACTCCGAAGCTCTGAGTTTACTTGAGTTGTTAAAATTGTCATTAGAGTAGGCTTAGTCGTAGTTGAAATTCATAAAGAGAAAACTCAGCTACGACGCTAGAGTTTTATAACCTTGTGCTCTTAGCTGAGAACAAAAAGATTGGCAAATTAGTTTACTTTCTTTAAGCATCATTAGCAAAGAGGGAGCTTCCCCTCCTAATTCAGAGAGCAATTAATCTGTGCATAGCTATCTGTTTCTAATTTGCATACCAGAGTTGCAAATTGAAACACCAGCAATTTATTGAATTATAGTTGACCTCAAATCTTGATATATCACCAATGCCCAATCAACAATGCTAACTTCCCCACATAGCTGTATGGCTTCATAATAAAGGTACAACTCCGTGTTTTCTTGATACAACTGTCCTTTAAAAGCTGCAAACCACTTTCTAGGAGGCTGGGCTAGTGATAGGAAGCCTTTACTAAGCTGCGTTGACTCTTCTAGAAGTCTTACAAGCCTTCTTGGACATATCACTCCTTATATGGGGTTCATAAAATATGGTATGGCTCGCCTCTGAAAGCATAAAAAGGTATGGCCGGGTAATGCTTAGCTGGTACCACAATATTTATTATTTTTATCTCATTCACTTTTTTTTTTTGGCAAAAGGCGTAAAGCCTATATATAATATATTAATATGTAAAGAGGAAAATACAAAGGAAAAACCAGGCAACATCAACTGACATCAAACAAAGCAAAATTACCATAAAGGCTACAAACTAATCCCCTTCAATGTGAATGGGGGAGAAAAAGGCAGGCGCTTGAGGCAATTTGAAATAAGATTTCTTATGTTTCCACACAATTGTCCAATGGTTGTCCATAGAATCCATCTCAAAAGATGAAGTTTTTTGTTCCACAACTTCCTCATGAGCTCCAAACTTGTTTGATTTTTGATATTGTGGAAGAGTGACAATCTTGTCATCAAATTTTGCTGCTGGAGCCACAGATGAAGTCAATTTTTGCCCAAGTGGAGGGCGCTTTGAGAGGGCATAATCCCCAAACCTGTTTGATTTCTGATCTTGTGGAAGAGTGACAATCTTCACATAAGATTTTGCTGAAGGAGCCGCTGATGAAGCAGAAGAATCAATTACATTCTGCCCAAGTGTAGGGGGTTTTGAGAGGGCATCTTTGCACCATGAAGCTTGTTTTTTAATTGATTTACTTTTGATGTGACATGCTATAACCACATAACCTATTTCAAAACATCTCCTGCACTGGAAGGGATGTCCTTCATAATCCAACAGTTGGGTCCAAGAACGATCAACAACATTAAGAATTATATTAGCAAGAAGTTCCTTGGAGAGGTCCAAGTGGACTAAAATTCGAGCGAAAGTAGTGTGAGAAAAATCTGTAGTTTTCTTATTTACAGCCAAGAAAGAACCTAAAGGGCTACTAATAGATTTGAAACAAGAGTGGATCCAAAATTGAAGCAGAAGATTTGGAAGCCGAATATAGATTGGCTTAATGTTGAATGATTGAGAAGAAGGGTTGAAGGTTGGGTGCCAAGGTTTAAGAAAAAGGTAGTGCTAATTCCAAGACCAATGGTGGTCAAACAAAATGGAGTCCCTATCTTTGGTGGAGTCAAAAGTAGCAATGAAGAAACCCTGAGCATTAAGAAATTCTTTTGGAACATTTTGCAATAAGGGGTGCCAGTTTTCCTTTATCTAGGTGTTTAGGTCTGAAACGAAAGGCCAAAATTGATTAAAACGACATATTAAGGCATGAGAAGAGAAATGCTCCTCTTCTTGCAGTACTTCATCCCCAAACTCTAGAACAAGGGATGTCTCTACACATTTAAGGGGTTTAAATCCTTTGGGTGGGTGCAAACCCATGTGTCCTTTTGAATCAGGTAAAACATTGAAAGACACAGGAGGCAGATGTATATTTGCACATACCTTTTCAAAGGTTAGTGGCAAAGTCTAGTCCTATACCCCAGGTCAACAGAGTAGGCACTGACACACTTGTAATTGATCCCTTCCTTTCCCATACAAAGCGGAGTCGAACCTGTGACCTCGAGGGAGCAAACCCCAAGCCCCAACCAACTCTACTACAAGTGGTGGCTATCTCATTCAATTTTTTCCCTTGCACACATTGCACTATATTTTTTGATTTTTCACCAATGCACATACCACAATAACAATTTTATTATTTGCCTGCAAATTCAATAAATTTGTACCTGCACATTTAGCAAATTTGTAAATCTATGTCTTTTGGAAAGATAATTTTTTTTTCAAACAATTTCTCGCACGAACTCCTTCAAATTTGCACACCTGTGAACTCTGTATGAATTCGCCTCTAAATCTGAAATGAAGATTTCTGTCCCCGTTTACAAAATCTTTAGCACACCGTCGATCCCTGGTTGGAATCACACTGCCTTTTGGGTTTTTGTCTGTTAGGAACCATTGTGGTTTTCGTTCCTTCAGTGAGAAATATTGCCACAAGCACAAATCTCCAATAGAGAAATAAACAGTATCCAAAATAATGCAAATGAGATAAGAAAGCTCCTTTATAACATTTTCGGAAGCCTTTCATAAAATAATATAAAATCACTTTATAAATCAAATATGCGTTATTACACCAAAAAGTGATTTATATTATTATTTAAACATTTCCATCACCAAAACTCGTTTTATCAGCATCCAACATTTAAAACTTTCAATTCTCATTCCAACGAGCTATTGTACTAAGGTGCCCATTAAATTATTTTAATAAAATTAGCAACCTTAGTAAAAATAATTAAATTATAGCTTATTAATACATCTGATTTGCGGAAATTGTCGAAAAGCATTGAGATCGAAAACTGACTGCATTGGAGTGTTATCGATGAATAATGAGAATTGGACCCGACCGGATGACTTACTTAGAATAGGCGCTCTCATCATGGAGAACACACCAAATGCCGGAAATAACTTCGAAAAGTGCTATCTGAGTCCCTTATATCATTTGAGCTCATTGGTAACATCAAATAACCCCCCTTATAGACTGACACACACCAAGGTCAGAACCAATTCTAGTGCAAGAGAACCCAAAAATGGGACATTATATAAAGCGGAAATTAAGCATAACTAAATAAGAATGGAACTGAAATTTGCTGAAGAATGAGTGTCCTTGAGTATGCTTAATTGATCCAATGTTTGGTTACTTTGGTAAAATCCAAATTTAATCTGGAAAAGTCCATATCTGCAATGTAAAAACGAGGTATTCACTGAAAATTTAAAGAACGAATGTTGTATAGGCATATTGAAAAAAAAAACAGTTTAAATGAACCACATTAATGGTTTTTTTCGTGATTAAACTGGTTTCAGGGATTGTGTCAGCAATCAAAGGAAAAATTGACAATCTGATCTGAATTGGATCAGCGTTATAGGTGTGATCAATAATTAATTGCAATTTTTTCATGATTTCTGCTTTGATGTGTTGCACATAGATTTGTGCACAAACTATCAAAGATGCTGGTCTAATGTAGTCTATTTTTGCTGCTAGGATGCTGTACCAATTCATACTATCTGAGGACTCTGCTTGTAAGCACAAGAAGTGGAAAATACTATTATTAACCAACATCCTAGGGTTTTGTTAATTAACAATATTGATCTTGGGCATGGAATATGTAAAGAAAAAACGGATCAAGGCTTCAAATGAGTCAATTTTATCCAGTTCAATGATTCTTTCCAGATATGATTCTTTCATTTCCCATGCTTGTCAGCCTGATCTGTTGTCCTTAGTGAGAGCTTGAATTTTTGGTATAATCTTATTTGTTGTTTTCAGAGTACGTTGCCAGATAGAAGCAAATCTCACAATAGAGCTTGCTCTGCATTGTCATTATCAGATAAACTAATGGGGTTTTTGACTTCAATGCATGTTCCTGCACACCACCTCTCCATCCCTCCCCTCTCCCCCCTTCCCCCCCACCCCCAAAAAAAAAACCTACAATTTTTTGCATACAGATAGCATTTTGATTTTGGAATCACTCAAATGATGAGAAGGTATGTTTTTTGCTAAGTTCAATAATAATTTTAAATGCTGATTTGGAAGGTTTGTTTTCACAGTTGTTCCTATGCTTAGCACTCAACGTTTTCTGAATGTGTGATGTCCAACCTTTGGTAGTACTTTATCTCCCTTGTTGAATTTTAGGCAACCAAAGGCACATACAATTGAATGTGCAGAATTCCTTCAATGGAATTGTAATAATGTCTTCACCCTTTCTTAACAGATGAGGTAATCTTTTAATTTGGTAAGCTCCATTAAGTAGGGAGCTTCTTCATTCAGTGATTGCTCTACTTGTGGGGTGATTCATTATTGTGTAAAAGGAGAGTCTATTTTTTAGAATCATTTGCAGCTGAGTTGGCTACACAATTGGTGGGATCCTAAAATTTCAATCTCAGTCTAATGCTTTCCTCAAGTTGTTTGCAAAAGTGCAGTAGTACATATTCATAGTTCAATGCAACAAGAATTTTCAAGAGTCGGCAATTCCTGAGGCGAGTAGCTTGAAACGAGGCTTAGGGACTTATGACTTGGGTAATTGGCGAGTCTTGATGTGTAGACTCAACCGATGGGTGAGAAAACAGAAAGAGAAAAGAATTGAAAGAAAACAAATAGAACTTAAAACCTAAGAACTTAAAATGAACAACACTCCAAAAAGACACTCATTTCATCTTGCAAGCACAAGGACAAGAAAAAAAGAATATTGGAACCAAAATTACATCCCATAGAAGAAAAAACTAGCACACAAGTTAAGAAACAAACATTGATTGAATATCATTTAGATAAGTTTGTAGTAGTACTTGGTGCATCTAATGGAGCCTATAGAGCATTTAGGAGAACTCATTGTTAATTTGGAGTAGACCATCATCGATCTCAAGCAAGTTTGAAGAGGTAATTTTGTATTTTGAATTTTGTTTTTAATTTCATTTGTCTTCAACATTTTTTATTAAGATTTATATAACAAAGAATAAACCCAAGCTATCCTTAATTATTTTTATGAGCAAACTCTAGCTGTTTTGTAAATTTTTACTATTTTATGATTTGCAAATTCGATTTTTTATTTTATTATTATCTTAATTTAACTAGATTCATAAATGTTAATTTGTTTTTTATTGCAATGTACTTTATGTTTATAAATTATTCCAATGTTGGCCCTAGTTAGAAAGGACCTTTGTTGGAAACATGCCATCCATTGGTCGAAGAAATGGTTATGTATATTGCAAGACAAAAATGTTTTGGGGAAGCATTTACCAATTGAAATATCACCTTGCACAAATACCATGCCAAGATGCTAAAGCGTCCCCAAAAGCATCTACCAAAGTTGTACACAAAATACAAAGTCAATGAGGGATCTTTGAGGAACAAAAAGGAACTAAAAGAGAGGCAAATAGAAGTGATGGAAGCCATTCATGGAAACTCTTCTTTTTTGGTTCCTCTATTTTCTGAATCTTGAGTGGTATTGGTAGTGTTAGTGTTGGTTCTATAGTTTGTGGATCTAAATTAGATTCATATATTATGTCTTGTAACACTTTGTTTCCAATCATCACTTGAGAGAGTGGGTTGGAGTAAAGACAAATATGATGTAACAAGGAGTGCAATCAGAGACTTGGTTTTATTGTATCATTCCATTTCATGTAGTCAGGTAATTAATTAATGTTTTTGTTTTAAAGTATATTATTTGGTTATTTTGTCTATTGAATTTTTGAATTTAGGGGTTTGCAATTGTAGAAATTTTATTCTAAATTCATAATTACTTATTTATTTTATTTTATTTGTTTTATGTCTCTTTATTGGAAAAAATAGAGTAGAAACTATTATTGTTTATAGGGCAAGGTTGAAATTCCCTAATGTTGAGTAGATAAAGGGCTCCATTTTGACTCAAAAGGTGGCTGATATGATTGTCACAATTAATGAACATGAGATTTGGAAGAGGAAGGGTCTCACTATAATGACTGATGGTTGGATAGATAGAATAAATAAAACATTGCTAGATTTCTTTGTCTCTTCCTTAGGTGTTTCTACTTCTTGAAACCCATTGATTTTGTGATTAAGATTTTTAATTTCTATTTTACTAATTAATTTTAGTATTTCAAATTTCATTTTTTCTTCACCTGACACTTTTTTCTTGAAATACATTGATGCTTTATGAAACACAAAAAGTGTTAAATTTCTTTGTGAGATTTTGAAGTGAGTCTTGCTCGAGGGAGCTGAAGAAAATGTTGTACAAATAGTTACAGATAATGCAACAAATTATGTTGTTGTAGGTAGACTTCTCATGGATAGGCATCCATCTTTATTGTGGACTCTTCGTGCTGCTCATTTCCTTGACCTCATATTATAAGATCTTGGTAAAATCTTGTGGATCAAAGCATGGTAAAAATATTTTACAATACATATACAACCATACTTGGGTACTCAACCTAATGAGGAGATATATTGACAATGAGTTTGTTTCTCTTAAAATAATTCACCTTGCAATAATCTTTATAACGTTGCAATCTTTGCTTCTGTGAAAGGCTCCTTTGAATTGTATGTTTGTTAATGAGGAGTGGTCTACATCATCATGTGCTAAGATCTATGTAGGGTTTGACATAGTTGATTGGACTTTTTATGAGCATAGTTTCTAACTTCCGATGAAAGAAATTATAGAGGTTAGTTCATGTTTCCATAATATATTTGTTCGTATTTCCCTTTTTTTGTTATTGTTTGTTTACACTTATTTATATTAATTTATTAATGTTTAATAGTGATTGTAGTTCCTAGTGTTAGAATATTTTGTCATCGATGTCAAGGTTGAGCTGCTTGGTTGAGCTATGTGCCTGCTTGGTTGAACTACTTGCCTGTGTGGTTGTGCTGGTTGGCTATCTACTTGAGCTGTTAGCTTGTCTATTACATTTGTATAGTCATATTTTTGAATGGTCAAAGTGCCCTGTCAGCTTTGAAGTCTTAGTGCCAAGTCAAATATCATATGGTCGATGGCGGCTTATGTTTAAATCGTGATGGGCGAATACTTCTTGAGGGCGGCTTGAAATGATTAAAAGCTGTGAATGCCTTGTGTATGCCTTCGTGGCATCCTAAAACATAATTTACTAAGTTTTGGCATTTGGTGTATGCTTATTAAGCCACTTGTATAAAATAAAGGACAAGCTTGATAATAAGTTATAAGGAAAAATTGTATTTGCCTTTATAAGTGACGGTTTCAAATTCTCTGCTATTCAATATTAATTTTGACTGTAATGAATATTGGGATGGCTTTAATTTGGTGTGGCAGCTAATTTATTTATTCTATGTTTATGGCGATGGTTTATTCCTGGCATTGTTGGCTCTTTCTAGCAGAAACATTTTAATATATATGCTATATTTGAAGTCATATCTTTCATTAGTATTGGTTTTTAGACATGTCTGAGACATTTTCATTGTAACGCTTCAATACTGAATGGCAACAACTTATATAGAGAATCATTAAATGTTATTCTTCCGGTGCCGTAATGCAAAAAGTAACACCTTGGTCAACTTTACTCTCTTGGCATAGTTTGCTAGAGTCGTCTTATTGAAATTACGTCTTCTTTCTTGTGATGACTACAAAGACGTTTCTTCCAGGAGTCGATGAAGTTTGGTGAATTCATTATAGTGTCAAAAACAGTAAAGTATCAAGAAGAAGAGTTAGCTGCTTGCTATTCTTGAGTCGAGCATGTTTTGGTGTGTATCGAGTTTTCCAAAAAATATGTTATGTGCAGTGTTTTCAAGGGGCTGCGTTGAATTAAAAGTGTGTGTGTGAATGGAGTGTGCGGAGTAGTACTTTATGAAGCCAACGATGAAAATTAATTTCTGAAGGCATGACCGTTCAACATATTCTCCACGGAATTAAGGGGATGTTTTTCCTTTGTTCTTGATTGCCTTCATTTATTGGATGCGTTGGGCAACATGTGAAGTGATGTTCAAAAATATGTTTGTTGATTTTCTTTAGAGAAGTGTGAAGTTTAAAAATGCTGCTATCATTTTATTGGGAGTTGCTCTGAGATTGAAAAAAAATAATGATGTTTGAAATCTGAGATATTGTTCTTTATAGTAGCTTGAGTGAAGTCTTCCTTCATGAGTTCGTAAAATATGCCTCATGGAAGTCGTGGTATATGCAGTCTATGATTGATATATGTTTTCAAATCTCCGACTTTTCTTGCTTAAGATGACTTTGAAGGAAACCTGGAGCGATGGTTTTTTGTTCCACGTTTAGAAGAAAAGGAAGTCGTGCTTGGCGTTGAGAATCGTGGTTCTTTGAACTGGATGATTCAAATTTTTTTTTATTGCTGTTTCTTTGAAGGTCACAACTTTACATTTTTTTATGAGAGTCATCTGTTTTGTTTCTGATTACTCCTGGCATTTGACGCTGCTAGTTCGATGAGGATTTTTCATTGAGCACAGGTGTGTGAAAATGGGAGTATGTGTGAACTATTGTCTTTTGGGTTGCATGATGATATTAAGTTTTTGGTTTTGAAGATGAACTGAAAATGGGAGAGGATGTTTTTGCCTCGCTCAGATTATTTTGAAAAGTTAGGATGTACAAAGAAAATTGAGTTTATGATCAGATTGGAGCAATGATTAGTTTGTGATTAAGTGCAAGTGGAAGAAGTTTTGTGTTCAATTTCAGCATTCCTTAAGTCTGAAGTTGGTGCTTCAACATTACTAGAGTTGGTGCTTCGAAGGTGAGTTGGTACTCACGCTGGAGCTAGTGTTTCAGCTGTACAAAGTTGGTGCTTCGGGAGAGTTGGTGCTCACTTGTGTAATTGGGTTGGTGCCCTTTGGAGATAATAAAAGCAATATTTTTTTGTGGTTTTTTACCTGAAAGGGTTTTCCACGTAATCTTGGTGTTCATACTTGTTCATGGTGTTTATGTTGCTGTTAATGTTCTAATTTCTGATTTATATGGTTCATCTGGTTTAAAGTTTCAAAGTTTTTGAAATACTAATTCAACGCTCCCCCCCCCTCTCAGTATTTTCTGTGTGCTCTTCACCTAGAGCCTTTAGATGTTCTTTTTCAAGTTGCTGATGGGGAGAAACTTGCAATGAGTTATATTTGTGAGGGCATAAATAGTGCCAAGAAGGCCATAAAATCTAGTTATGTGGGGATTGAGGATAAGAATTGTCCCATATGGGACATTGTTGATCAATGATAGGGCCTTTAGCTTCACAAGTCGTTACATGTAGTTGCTTATTTCTTCAATCCAACATTTCAATTTCACCCCAATTTCAATGTCGATGAAGAGGTTTTGAGTAGGCTCTAAATAGTCATAGAGCAAATGCTACTTGATCCAAAGCTTGAATGTAAGAAGCCTACCTTGTTTCTACCAAATTTTTCTCCTAGTTGGCTTAATGTTTTGATGTAGATGTTTGTTTCTTAAACAATGTAGATGAAAAGGTATAACATGAAACAAATACCAAATGATAAATCAATCAAAACATGAGAATGACATACCTAGAAAACACTGATGGCTTCTTATTGAATGAACAATCTGATTACAAATAGAAGACTGGTTGTAGCTTACAATCAGATAGTCCGATTTTAAGAATCGGATCACATACAACATGTAAAATGGCCAAAATTATACCAAACCCTAGCCAAATGATTGAAGAATGAAACCCTAGGTAGTCTTGATGAAATACCCTTCAATCCTTGATTGAAATAAGACTGTAGCAACACTGTTGGTGGTTTGATATGACTGATAATATGAAAGATACTCTCTCAATTTTTTTTGATTTTCAATAACAATTACAATGTAACCAAGCACCCGTTAAGGTTAGCTTAAACCAAAACGTTGCATAAAAGAACTCTAACCAAGAATGCGCCCTAAAACCACTTAAGGAGGAGGGACGGGCATATGGCTAGAGGATCCCTAGGATCTATTGAATCAATAGTTACAAAGATTACAACTGAAAGAGAGAGTCTAAACTCAACATCAAGAATGTGCACTCAAAATCCTTTAACAGGCGAGGTGCTAACATATAGTGGAGTGCTAATTGCTGAATTGAAAGAAAATAGGCAGATAACCAGCCATGAGAGAAATTAAAAATAACAATTCATCCGCTGCGGCAGGCATCCACTCATGAGTGGGAAATTTCTTTTTTCTACACTGGCGGTAAACCATCAGGGGTTACAATGTGATAATTAAACATAAATAAGCAACAATTAAATAGACTGAAACAGTACTACTGTTATCAACTTTTACAAATAGAAAGAGCTGCAGATTACAAGAGTTTGACAATGATTTCAAGTACCAAGATATAGGATGATTCCACGTTAGTTATCAATAAGAATTGATGAAGAAAGATTGGAAAAGCAAACTGAAATAAGTCTGATTTAGAGATCTGCAATTCTGGAAATGAATTATCAGCAACTACAAAATCAATCAAATGCTCATAACTTCATCAAATTACCTCCGATTGGACTGAAATCTTTTGTGAATAATCTTTAAGAGTATGGCGCCCAAGAACCAATAAAAAACCAGCATCAAATCCTTCACATTAATTTGGCATGAATCCTAATGCCACTTAGAAAAGTACGACCCTCCTTGAGGGGCGATTATGACATTAAAAATCAAAAACTCCAAAATTAAATCTGCAACTGCACAAGTGGGGTCGCCTCTAGCATAGGAATCAATAGAACCAATACCCACAAGCTAAATAAATTCACACCCAAAGCTGTAAATAGAAATGTCCTTCAGCCATGAAAGAACCAACAAACACAAATTTTGGAAATAAGATCAATTTCTCCAACAATAAAGCTCAATATGTACTTCTGAATGAAGCACACTCTCAATCCATCATCTAGGCAACCATAGTTTCAGGCTCGAAGAGTGGAATAGAATTGCTAAGCTTTCCCTAAGCCGGATTCTGGATTTCAAACCAACAGCATAACTTTGCTTTCCAAAACATAACATCATTAGCTCTCCAAAATGCAACAATATATAAGTTTCAATGGGCAAATGAAGCAGTCTGAATTCCAAGAAGTCGAATCACTTCAACTTCCCAAGGGATGCCACCTTTAACCATTCACTTTATTGTGAAATAATAAAACATTATTCCCCTTCCCTTTAGGCATCCATTTCAATTTGCAACAATAAAGCATTTATTAAATCATTGAATGCTCAACATGACCCAACATGAAGTTATCACTCCTAGGCGTGGGGGTACAACTTAAAAACATGAAATTGACTAATTATAACACTTAGTCCAAGGAGATAACCAAAACCAATGCCAATACTGAAACTGAAGGATTTCCATAAATAGCATGATGACTTGAGCTGAACTGCAGATGATGATACTGCCAAAATTAGACTTACTAAAAATAGCCACTGCCAAAAATAGTAAGTTCACTTCAACTCAAGAGAAAGCCAAATTGATCGGCCACACTGAACTGCAAAACATAGAGTTGTTGCTAGAGTGATATTGCTATGAATATACTTATCAAAAATAGCACATTGCTATAAATAGTAAGTTTGCCAAACCACATCTGTACGCCAACTGAGCAGTATCATGACTTACTATAAATAGTAAGTGTTTCCAAATATCTTTTAAGCACAAACCGAGCAACCATCATTACTTACTATAAATAGTAAGTGCTTGGAAATGATGTCAGATTCAAATGCATGTCACACCACCCTGAAGATCTCTGAAAACCCGGAAAAACCCAAAAACCTTTCCTACATGCAAAGTATTAGTCAAAATTGCATGTCATTATTTTAATATGCATGTTACCTCATTTTGAAGCTCTTCAAAAACCCAGAAAGCTCCACTAGACATGCGTTAGAAAAACACACATGCAAGCCCTCAAAACTACATTTGAAACTTCCCATAAAATAAGAAACCCTAATTTCCCATTTTGCTTAGCCTACGAGTTTCCGGAAATAGGCTAAATCCAATTGTAGAGTGTAGGGCTAAATCGGGGACATTACGGTTCGCCCTTCCCAAAATTGCTTGTCCTCAAGCAATGGCACCACAATCCGAAAAAAAAGTTTGATCCTTACTATGCCAAGTAGGATCCCAGGGTCCCAAATCCATCTCTGTAAATACCCACCATGTTGATACTGCACCACACCGATCACATAAACATATCCAATATTCCAAGATTGCTCTAATCTTTCTTGTAACCCCGAAGAGTCACCATATCTGAGATCCAAACTGATAGGCTTGGAAGAATTGAAATCAAAATCTTGCAGCATCTGATGTCGTGAAAACTTTGAGGAGTTAATATCATCAATGCCAATAACTATCAACATTCTGGACATAAGGAAAAATGATCTAAGTATCTCAACAATATTCTTCTCAACAAAACTCTTCAAAGCACCAAACAGAGTCACAACTCCTTCAAGGCTTCTTGCAAATAAGGAAACAACTCTTTGCAAAAGCTCAACAGTCATCCTCAGAACTCCTCAAGGATGAACAATGCCTCCTCCGAATAATTTTGATATATCCAAGAAGGCTTCTGAAAACTTTCACCAATCTCCCTACAAGAGTCTCAAAAAGTCGAACCAAATCAAGCATTGGTTTGTTGTCCCAAGCATATGTACAAGTAAATGTACAAAGATAGTCATTGAGATGAACCTGAACACTATCTAGATGCAGATTCAAATCACTCCAAATCTTCATTTCTCCCACTTGAGACCAAAAATCATGGCTAACAGGAGATTGGAAAGTCTGAAAATGAATGCACCAACTGCTGAACAAGACTGAAATGGTCAACTTGAGATCTGATTTAAGGAAAACCAGCATCCAAGAAGATAAACAGCTGCTGCAAAACTGAAAATCAGCATCCAAAATATTACATTTGCTCATATCCACAGCTGAAAACAACCTTTTTGAAGATTTCATCACAAAAAAGAACCGTTCATTGCTCAAAATCTCTCTCCGATCCATTTGTTGATGGCTGGTAAGGAAGGGAACATCACTATTTATTTTGAATTTTGATCCTTATCCCTCCAAGGAACCTTCCTACCATAACCCAAAAGATTTTTCATTCCACATCGAGGGTGCCAAACAAAGATACCTGACCAAGAATGATCCACCACACCCCTAAAGAAATTCACAACACATTCTTGAGTGCCAATCAACTCCAAATGCACACTTAAGAAAATTATTGACTTCTTTAGTGAACCACTGAAGTCTATCCAAGAAAGTTTCAAAAACAAGGGAGCCTGAAACAAACATTGTCTTCAAATCCACATCCCAAGACAGGTTAGTGTGAGCATTACTCAATCCAAAGGATAAACTCCAAGTTACCAGTTCGGGTTCGGGGATAGGTGCGGGTACGAGAACCCGTTACGTGGGTACGTGAATTTTTTTTTTAGGGATTTGGGTACGTATGAGTACGTGTGTATATATATATATATATATATGTATTATGTATACAAAAAAATAAGATAAATATATAGAATTGTAAAACTAAATCATTTCATAGTATGATACTTGATCATTGATCAATGCCAAATGCCAATGATAAATATTAAATGCCAATTGATAGTTGTATTTGATTGATTTGAAAGCAAATTGGGTACAAAATGACATCCTCACGTGGAATGCGCTGATGTGGATATTCTTAAACAAAATGAAAATATAAAATTGTTTTTGTAAAAATGAAAGTAAATACTACAATAATATATTTTACAAATTTACATCTTCCTCTTTCCCATGAAAATGAGGTGCGCCATGGAGTTTTGTATGGTTTCAGAAGCCTTAAATGTGATATTATAGATAAAGACTTGTAGGAAAACTATGGAAACTTGGACTTGGAGAGTACCTAGAAAATGAATTAAATTCAATGGGAGTTTGAGGGCAATGTCTCCAATGGGGTCAAGGGGCAGTGCCCCTTGTGGCGGTCCAGGGGCAATGCCCCAAGCGAGGTCGAGGGGCAGCGCCCCTCGTGGGGGTCTGGGGGCAAGGTCCCCAGCGGGGTTGAGGGGGTTTGGGGGCAACGACCCCAACAAGGTTGAGGGGTAGCGCCCCTCGTGGGGGTCTGGGGGCAGCGCCCCCAACGGGGTCTAGGGGCAATGCCCCAAGCGGGGTTGAGGGGCAATGCCCCAAGCGAGGTTGAGGGTCAACGTCCCTTGGGGGTTTTGAGGGTAGCCCCTTGTGGGGGTCTAGGGGCAATGCCCCAAGCGGGGTCGAGGGGCAACACCCCTCGTGGGGGTTTGGGGGCAAGGCCCCTAGTGGGGTCGAGGGGTAGTTCCCCTTGTGGGGGTCCGGGGGCAACGCCCCCAGCGGGGTCGAGGGGCAAAGCCCCTCGCGGGGGTGTAGGGGCAACGCCCCTCGTGGGGGTCTGGGGGCTAGCACCAATTTTAGGCTTCTGAAACCATACAAAACTCCATGGTGCACCTCATTTTCATGAATTTTTGAGTGGAAAAAAATAATGCTGACAAAGCCCAATTTAAGACCTTCAAAACACATAAACCGCAAAAAATATGAGGGGTAAAAATGAAATGTATGTGTTCGAAGGCCTCATATTGGGCCGTTTTAGGGTTAGGAAGAAAAAAAATTAACAATTTTTTTTTTTTTAATCAAAGGTTGGGCCCACATTTTTTGATTTGGCCCATGGGTTCGCCTGGGTGCGTGGGTGTGCGCACCCAGGCGAACTCACAGGGATGGGCGCGCACCCTGTGCGTACCCAGGGCGTACCCGTACCAGGTTCGTACCCGGATCGGGTTCGAGGCCTGTGGGTGCGAACCCAATAACTTAGGATAAACTGTCAGGCATGTAAACAACATGTTTTACCAAAACATGTTTTGACAACACCTTGGTGTCAAAGATGGGGAAGTCATCATGAATCAACACTTCCCATATGGAGACTAAATTCTCTAAACCTCTTATACTTTCACTTACAAGCAAGCTTAGAGGATTATCAATCACAAAATATAACTTTTCCTCACATTCTCCAAGATGTTTGAAATCAGCTAGTTGGTCTCCAACCTCCATTACACCCAACTGAGCATTCTTTAACATGCACTTCGTTGATTCAAGCTCAAGGGTAAGCTTATCAACCTTTCTTTCACTTCCTTGAAATGCACCAATGATCTTCTTTGTGAATTCGTAGGTGTAATCCTGATTTTTAATCCAGCATAGATACTCTAATTTCATAATCACTAAGGAGTCTTTAATAAATTGCAGATTAAAGAGAGTGACTCCATCCCAAACTCCTTCTTGTCTCTCTTCAATCGAACTATAGGAGTGGTCAAATCTGAATAAGGCATGCACCTCATCCTTAATGGAAAACATGAATTGACCTTTCCACTCACAAAAGTGCAAGGATGGTGAACTGCTGATCAGCTGGATTTCGAAATCAGAACTCTGTTCCTTGTCTTTGCTGCCCCCATAGCTGCTCCAAGACTCTTGTTTTTCACCACCCACCAACTGAAAATGCTCAAGGTCACGAAGAGAATGAAATCCTACCAATTCTTCGGGCCTTTGTTTACAATCAGCTTCATGATGTGGTAAATCTGATTTAAATTTGATAACCTCTTTAAAATCTTCATCATCAAGGGCCCTGTGGTCTTCAAGCTCCATTTCCCCTTCACTGTGTCCTTGATTATATACTAAAGAAGCCCCCAACTTGATCAATGAGTCATTATCAATCGCAGTCTTGAAAGTTTTAGCAGCAACAAATTCTTCCTTAGTGGCTGCAACCATCTTAAAAGATTCACTGTGGGGCTTATCCATGCAAGCTTCTTTGTCAAAGACATTTTCTCCTCCAAGGGCCATCTCAAAGCTTGTAGTGAAATCAAAATTTTGTTCTTTATTGGAATTAAAGGGAAATTTATCGCATACAATTTCCTTAACAAAATTAGGTGCCTTCACACCCGGATCCCAAATGTTGAAGGGCTGATTATTTTGATCAAAAGGAAATTGCCCTTCATACTCCACTTGGAATGGTGACTCTTTGAATGAGACACCTCCCAACTCAACAAAATTGATATCATCATAAGAATCTTTCTCCAAGAGCCTAGTTTGATGAATGAACTCAAGACCACCTAAATCTCCATTATTTGTCACAAGCATACCAAGGAAGTCTTCTTGATTACTTGTCATAGACTCTTCAAGTGTATTCAAAACTAATGTTGCCTCATTGCACTCATCCTCAGCATGTGTGGACAACTGCATATCAATAGGCACTCTAAAAACTGCCTTAGAATCATTGAAAAACAACATTTTATTTCTGTCTTTTGCATTATTGACCACCTCATTTATTTGCTCTGTCTTCTTCAAGTGAGGCTTCAATTTTCCCTCACACTATTTGAACAAATCTCTGATTAACATACCAGCAGTAGAAGAATTCTTTCCTTCTTGTTCATTAATGTTAAGCAGGAAAGATAGGACGGATTTTGGAATGTAATCCATCTCATTGATAATCAAAACTAAAATGTTTTTCACTGCTACAACTACATCCTCCTCTTGTTCACTCCAAGTTGAAATGAAGAGGTAATGAATCAAATAATATATTAGATCTTGCATACCCAAATCTATCAGCAACACACTTGTTTTGAGTTCTGAAAAGATCTTCAATATAGCAACTCTTCTGGAGTACTGATTGCTATCAGTTTCATCAAGATCTTGAAAACTTTCCACGAACATATGAAAAACTCTCTTCATAGTTTTATCATCATAGGGCACCAAGGGTGCCAAAATTCTCATCATGTCACTGAGGCATGAAGTAACCAACAAATTTACTTCTTCATCAGGATGCCTCAGTCAATAGGGCTGATTCAAAAAAGTCACAACAGGAGCTAATGCCAATTGCATTTCCTCCGAAGGTAATTGCTTCACTTGCCTCAAACACTGTTCTAACAAATGAAAAATGTTCTCTTCATTCTCCTTTGACTAAAATTCTTTGTCAAGTCTCTTTCTAGCCATATAAACTGTCTCTGCCAAATTCATCTCTTCTTCATTATCCATACCTTAATCTGACAAGACAAGGTTTCTCAAATCATTGAAAAAGTGTCAACTTCAAAAACTTCTAAAGCTGAAACTAAACTCTGTTATGCTTTCTGATGTAGTATCGGTCTTCTCTGACTCTCATCTGATAATTGAAGCGCTGAAACTCACAGGATGGCAGGAAAACAGGCTTTGATACCACTGAAAGATACTTTCTCAGTTTTTTTTGATTTTCAATAACAATTACAATGTAACCAAGCACCCGTTAAGGTTAGCTTAAACCAAAACGTTGCATAAAAGAACTCTAACCAAGAATGCGCCTTAAAACCACTTAAGGAGGAGGGGCGGGCATATGGTCAGAGGATCCCTAGGATCTATTCAATCAATAGTTACAAAGATTACAATTGAAAGAGAGTCTAAACTCAACACCAAGAATTTGCACTCAAGATCCTTTAATATGCGAGGTGCTAACATATCGTGGAGTGCTAATTGCTGAATTGAAAGAAAATAGGCGGATAACCAACCATGAGATAAATTACAAATAACAATTCATCCGCTACGACAGACATCCACTCATGAAACAGTTTGAATTCCAAGAAGTCGAATCACTTCAACTTCCCAAGGGACGCCACCTTTAACCATTCACTTTATTGTGAAATAATAAAACATTATTCCCCTTCCCTTTAGGTATCCATTTCAATTTGCAACAATAAAGCATTTATTAAATCATTGAATGCTCAACATGACTCCTTAATGTCCCCTCTTTAAAACAACATGAAGTTATCACTCCTAGGCATGGGGTTACAACGTAAAAACATGAAATTGACTAAGTATAACACCTAGTCCAAGGAGATAACCAAAACCAATGCCAATATTGAAACTGAAGGATTACCATAAATAGCATGATGACCTGAGCTGAACTGTAGATGATGATACTGCCAAAATTAGACTTACTAAAAATAGCCACTGCCAAAAATAGTAAGTTCACTTCAACTCAAGAGAAAGCCAAATTGATCGGCCACACTGAACTGCAAAACATAGAGTTGTTGCTAGAGTGATATTGCTATGAATATACTTACCAAAAATAGCACATTGCTATAAATAGTAAGTTTGCCAAACCACATCTGTACGCCAACTGAGCAGTATCATGACTTACTATAAATAGTAAATGTTTCCAAATATCTTTTAAGCACAAACCGGGCAACCGTCATGAGCTACTATAAATAGTAAGTGCGCAGAAAGAATGTCAGATTCAGATGCATGTCACACCACCTTGGAGATTTTTGAAAACCTAGAAAAACCCAGAAACCTTTCCCGCATGCAAGGTATCAGTCAAAATTGCATGTCATTATTTTAACATGCATGTTACTTCATCCTGAAGCTCTTCAAAAACCCAGAAAACTCCACTAGACATGCGTTAGAAAAACACACATGCAAGCCCTCAAAACTGCATCTGAATCCTCCTATAAAATAGAAAACCCTAATTTCCCATTCTACTTAGCCTACGAGTTTCCAAAAATAGGCTAAATCCAATCGTAGTGCGTAGGGCTAAATCGGGGACATTACATAATACCTTTGTAGCAGCTGATATACACCTGTTCTTGTCTGTAGATGACCCAAAAATGCTGAAACTCATAATATATTATAAAAATAGCTCAAATAATGATTTCTTCTGGCTCAGATTGGTAATGATGTAGCCCAGTTTGCCTTCTATGCTTGAAAATAGATGAGATATGATTGATATCAAGTCTGAATTTTGATTACCAACAACTTATGATAACCAGATATGAAGTTCTAGCCAACCCACCAAGCAAAAATCTGCAAAAATGAAACTCCAATATGCCAAAAAGAAGCGATTTGTTCCTTGAAGACAAGATGCAATTTACTTCCTCCTTGGACCTGCAGCAAAACATGTCTTCAAACCCTAGCTTCCAAAGCCCTTACTGTATTAAAGCATGTCAATTTAGCTCCATGATGAACTCCATGGGAATTCACCTCTCATGGTGGAATGGGGTCATCACCAAACCATTGATATTTCAAGGGATCACCACCTTGAATCAACCGGAATTCACTTCTAGCCAAGAGAAAACTCTCATACACAAAGTTTTCCAAAATATCAATTCAACATAATCCCTCTCAAAGCAATCGATGCCTTCTTAAGTAAGGCTCCAAACCGCCCCTAGTCCAAACCACCATAGGAAGGATCTGATTTGATCTCAATAAAATATTTGATGCCTTCTTCATTAAGGCAATGGGGTCATCACCAAACCACTGATATTTCAAGGGATCACCACCTTGAATCAACTGGAATTCACTTCTAGCCAAGAGAAAACTCTCATACACAAAGTTTTCCAAAATATCAATTCAACATAATCCCTCTCAAAGCAATCGATGCATTCTTAAGTAAGGCTCGAAACCGCCCCTAGTCCAAACCACCATAGGAAGGATCTGTTTTGATCTCAATAAAATATTTGATGCCTTCTTCATTAAGTCTTCTAAACCGGTCTTGACCAAACCGACTTAGGAAAGGATTAGATTTGATCTTGAATATTAAAATATTTGATGCCTTCTTCAATAAGGCTCTAAGCTGCCTTTGACTAAACTGACTTAGGGAATGATCAGATTTGATTTCAAATATTAAAATATTTGATGCGTCCTTAAACCGCCCTTGTCTAAATCACCATAAGGGAAGATCCGATTTGTTCTTATCAAAACCTTCAATTGGGCCGACCACTAAGGAGGATAATAATATTTTATTTGTTTTAAATCCTTTTTCTCTTTTAAGATTGCTTTGACTTAGAAAGTGGATCATAAAATAATAATAAAATATAATCAACATTATATTTTATTTTCCATTAATGATCATTTCCTTTTTTAATCTCCAAAACCAACTCATCAGAATTTTGATTCTCATGGCGAAAAGTCATTCCCGCACCAGGATGACTAGCTCACGGGAATAGTGAATGAGCTAGTTCATGTCTTCAGGTTTTTACTTCGAGAATAGGGACATTACAGTCCTCCCTTCCCGTGATTGCTTGTCTCTTCAAGCAATCACAGATTAGGATGCTGAAGTATCTGTTCTCCTTCCCACGTAGCATCCTCCAATGGCAAATCTCTCCATCTGATGAGATATTCTTTGATTACCTTGTTCCGCAACTTACACTCCCTCATATCAACAATGGATTGAGGATCTAATATCAAAACACACTCCTCACCAAGGGGTGGAAGGTTTTGAGAAGCAACCACATGCTGTCCCAATGCCCTTTTGAGGCATGATACATGGAAAACATTATGGATTATGCTGCCTACTAGTAAGTCAAGCTCATTGGCTACCTCCCCAACTCTCCTAACAATCTTGTAGGGACCATAAAACCTTGGCTTGAGTTTTTTCGCACCACTTCTTTTCAATGTACTCTGTCTATAGGGTTGAAGGCACAAGAAAACCAAGTCATCTACTTCAAAATTCCTCTCCACATGGTATCTATCAGCATACATTTTCTATTGATATTGTGCTTGCTGATTATTATCCTTAAGTATCTTAAGGATGTCGCGAGTATCCTGCAATAACTCCTTGGCCCGAGGAGCTCTACTGACATCAAAGGCTAAGTCTACAAAAGATAAAGCATCATATCCATACAACACCCAGAAAGGAGACATGCCAATTGACATATGATAGGTGGTATTATAACAGTATTCTCCTAAGTACAACAACCTGATCCAAGCACCCTGCTGCCCCGCAACATAATTGCGAAGATAACCCTCAACCCATTTATTGACAATCTCTGTTTGCCCATCTGTTTGGGGGTGATAACTGGTGCTCGGTGTCAACTTTGTACCAGCTAGTCGGAAAAGCTCTTGCCAAAAAAGCATTGAGAAACCTGTTATCCCAATCACTGACTATGGTCTTAGGAAGGCCATGCAATTGAAACACCTCTCGAAAGAACAATTTTGCCACCTGCAGAGCTGAATAGTCATATGGTATAGCATAGAA
The DNA here is from genome assembly GCA_007115665.2 of Sequoiadendron giganteum. NCBI lineage: Eukaryota > Viridiplantae > Streptophyta > Pinopsida > Cupressales > Cupressaceae > Sequoiadendron > Sequoiadendron giganteum. The sequence continues at coordinate 440,539,977 of CM021106.1, read as the reverse complement.
GTGTGGATATTTGGGCAACCTGTCAACAACCACAAATATGCAATCTCGTCCTTGAACATTCAGAAGACCTGTAATGAAATCCATAGATATACTTTCCCAACTCTGCTGTGGAATAGGCAATGGCTGCAATATTCTTGTTGGGAAAGTATGGTCAGACTTGTTTTGCTGACAAGTAAAAAACTCTCTAACATACTGCACAACATCATCCTTGAGACCCTTCCATGAGAATCTCCCTCTGATTTGTTGAAAGATACCCTCTCAATTTTTTTTGATTTTCAATAGCAATTACAATGTAACCAAGCACCGGTTAAGGTTAGCTTAAAACCAAAATGTTGCAGAAAAGAAATCTAACCAAAAATGCGCCCTAAAACCACTTAAGGAGTAGGGGCGGTCATATGGTCAGAGGATCCCTATGATCTACTGATTCAATAATTGAAACGGTTACAACTGAAAGAGAGAATCTAAACTCAACACCAAGGATGTGCACACAAGATCCTTTAAAAGGCGAGGTGCTAACATATGGTGGAGTGCTAAATACAGAATTGAAAGGAAATAGGCGGATAACCAGCCATGAGAGAAATTACAAATAACAATTCATCCGCTGCGGCAGACATCCACTCAAGAGTGGGAATTCTCCACTTTTCAGTGGGTAAGATGAGATATACATGTTTTATTCTCCACATTGGCGGTAAACCATCCAGGGGTGCTTAATGTTTGCTTTAGGAATTACAAGTAAATGCAGCAATAACATATGGTTGGATTAGTACTAGTAATACACAACCTTACAATCAAATAATCTGCAGTTTACGAGTATTACAACGATAGAACAAGGCCACAATGTGAAGAATGATTATCTCAATCTAGAAAGCTCTTAAACATTGCAAAAGAAGCTAAAATCTGATCTTTGTGAAGTCTAATAATTAAAACCAGCAAACTGAAATTGTAAATCAGCAACCTGTGAATCAATGAAATGCTTATATCTTTATCAGTTTACCTCCGAATTGTGTGAAGTCAAGTGCAATGAACATTTGGAGGATAGGCACCCATGTCATGATGAGAAAACAGATCCAAAAGCCAACATTTATTTACTAGCACAATTCCCAATGCACATAGGAAGGTATGACTCTTAGCAAGGGTGATTTTTCTAGAACAATTCACACACCTCACACAAAAATCTGAAATTCACTAGGAAGGGTTGCCATGACCTTAGTAAAGAATTTATTAACTGCCCACAATGAAATAAAAGTCATACAATAAGCTATGAATAAAATCGACTTTTAGCTAAGTAGATATCAGCAATTGGAAATCTGGAAAAAGACACCAAAATTCATCAGTTTGAAGCTCTATCTACTAGTCTGATTTGAGAAGCAGCTTGGAACCAATTAGGTGTTATCTTTCAAACACGAAATTGAATTGATACTAGGAGGTCAGCATTCCTCGAAGTGCAAAATGATTATTCATTTTGACAGCATAAGTTTAGCATAAACATGAGATACCAAATGCTGGAGCAAAGCCTCATTTTTAAAGAAGATGGGATGACTCTTCAAGTCCTCAAGATGGGACGCCAAAAGCCTTGACAGATTTTTAAATTCAAAAAAGAATAAACCTTCTCCAAAAGGCGTCCACTTTATGGCAAATAAAACTTTAATAAAAATTATTTAAACTCCTTTATGAAGGCGCCCCCCTTCATGTCCCTCTTTTAAACACAACTTAAGTTAACACCTTAGGCCAAGGGGGTTAACTTAAGATTAGAACACTTTGCCTTGAAATGAAGTATTTCACCAAAAATATCGCTTTTAAAAGCCAAAGCTCACCCCCGAACAACTGCTCCAACAGGAAATGAAGAGCTGGAGATTGACAACTGCCAATTGCCAAAAATAGTATTTACTATAAATAGTAAACACCAAGGAAAAACCACAAAACCTCCAAGCAAGCAAACCCTTGATTCACCTCAACGAGCCTACGGGCCTCCGGAATAGGCTGATGAACAACTGATAGGATCATTGATGAGAAGGGGATATTACAGTCCGCCCCCCTTGAGATTGCTTGTCCTCAAGCAATCGCAAAGTTGGATGCTGCAAAATATGTTCACCTTCGCACGTGGCATCTTCAATAGGCAAGTTTCTCCATCTCACCAAATACTCCTTGATTGTTCGCCTCCTCAAGGATTGCTCCCGAGTGTCATGAATCTCTTCTGGAAGCAACACCAACTGCCTTTCTTCATCTAATGGAGGTAACTCTGAAGTAGCCACCACATTGTGCACAAGTGCCTTCTTGAGGCGAGACACATGAAAAACATTGTGAACTTTGCTATCAGCTGGAAGCTCTAACTCATACACCACTTCACCAATCCTTTTGGTGACTTTAAATGGACCATAAAAACGTGGCTTTACCTTTTCTGCAACATTCTTTTTGAGGGAAGACTGCCTGTAGGGATGAGTCTCAAGTAGACCATGTCTCCCACTTCAAAAGAACATTCAACACGCTACTGATCAGCGTATAACTTCTGCTGGTTTTGAGCTTGTTGCCGATTTTCTTTTAGTAACTTCAAGATGTCTTGATTTTGTTGAAGCATATCCTTCGCCTGGGGAGCTCTACTATCACCAAATACCAACTCTACAAAGTTAAGAGCATCATATCCATAGAGAGCCATAAAAGGAGACATCTTAATTGACATGTGATGAGAAGAATTATAACAAAACTCTCCCAAATTAAGCCACTTAACCCAAACTCTTTGCTGCCCCGAAACATAATTTCTGAGGTAGCCTTGTAACCATTTGTTGACAATCTCAGATTGCCCATCCGTTTGCGGGTGATAACTAGTGCTTGGAGTGAGCACTGTACCACTCAACCTGAAGATATCTTGCCAAAAAACACTTAGGAACTTGCTGTCCCTATCACTGACAATGGTTTTAGGCAAACCATGCAAACGAAAAACTTCTCTAAAGAACAACTCAACTACTCGAGCTGCTATAAATGAAGTAGTGATAGCATATAAATGAGCAAATTTAGTTAATCTATCTACCACAACATAAATACAATCACGACCTTGCACCTTGGGTAAACCAGTGATGAAGTCCATAGCAATACTCTCCAATTTTTGATTCGGAATTGGCAAGGGCTGCAACAAACCAGCTGGAAAAAAATGTTCATTTTTATTCTTTTGACAAGTAGAACACTCTCTTATATAATTTATGACCAATTCCTTCATCCCTTTACAAGCAAACCTTTCTCTGATCTGCTTATAAGTTTTGAACATGCCTTGATGACCAGCAAGAGGAACATCATGAAAGGATTGTAAAATCTTTCTTTTAAGCTTAGATTAAGGTACTAGAAAGATTCTACCCTTATAGAAGATCAACCCATCAACTAGCTTATATCTTTCATCATCCAAATGACCCTCTACAATGCTGATTGCAATCTGATTTTTTGCATAATCAACAATAATTAACTCCTTCCAATCAGCTGAAAGCTCACAAAGTGACTGCAAGTGAGGTCTTCTGGATAAAGCATCTGCAACTATATTGTTCTTTCCTTTGATATACTCAATATCAAAGTCATAGGCCTGAAGTTTGTTTACCCATTTTTGTTGCCTTTCATTCAAATCTTTTTGGCACATGAAATGTTTAAGACTATTATGATCAGTCTTAACCACAAATTTACTTCCCACTAAGTATTGACATAATTTGGACAAAGCATTCATAATGGCAAGCATGTCTTTGTCATAAATTGAGTATAATTTTTCTGCTCCTCTCAATTTTCTGCTCTTAAAGACAATAGGGTGTTTGTCTTGCATGAGAGCAACTCCCACTCCTTCCCCTGAAGCATCACATTGCAATTTGAAGGGCTTCTTGAAGTCAAGCAAAGCCAATACTGGACACGAGCTCATGATCTGCTTGAACCTATCAAACACTCCTTGTGCTTTATTTGTCCATAGGCAAGCTCCTTTCTTGGTGAGATCTGTAAGGGGGGCTGCCATGTGAGAATACCCCTTGACAAACCTTCTATAAAAACCACACAAGCCCAAAAATCCCTTCAAGTGAGTCACATTCTTTGGAGGTGGCCAATCAATGATGGCTCTAATCTTCTCCGGATCAACTTTGACCCCCTTAGAACTGATAATATGGCCGAGATAGAGAAACTCTGTCATCCCGAACTCACATTTTGATTCTTTGGCAAACAAACATTCTGCCTCCAAAATACTAAGCACTTCTTCCAAGTGTTGAAGGTGTTCCTCCCAAGACTTGCTGAAAATGAGAATATTGTCAAAGAAGATAAGCACGAACTTCCTCAACTGCTGCCTGAAAATCTTGTTCATACAAGATTGGAATGTTGCTGGAGCATTTGTCAAACCGAATAGCATGACAAGGAACTCAAAATGCCCATAATGGCATTTAAAAGCAGTCTTTTCAATATCCACTTCTATCATCCTGATTTGGTGGTAACCGGATTGAAGATCAATCTTCGAGAAGTACATAGCCCCATGGAGCTCATCAATAAGCTCATCTATTCTAGGAATAGGATACGTATTCTTGATGGTCTTCTGATTCAATACGTGATAGTCAACACACATACACATTGTGCCATCTTTCTTTTTGACCAACACCACTGCTGAAGCAAAAGGGCTTTTGCTTGGCCGAATGAATCCCACCTCCAAGAGTTCCTTGATGGTCTTTTCTATCTCATCTAACAGTATGGAGTAGTGATAACTAACTTTGCACCCTCTTCTAGCTCAATCACATGCTCACATCCCCTTTCAGGTGGTCTCGTTGGAGGTAAATCACCAAAGACTTTGCTCTTCTTAGAATGTAGAGCTTGAATATTAGGCGGATCCCGCCTTTTCTTTTTAATTGAATCAGCTGGTAAGATCATACATTCTGCTGCCCATTCAACTTGATCATGACAGATAAGCCTCTCCATTCTTTTCAAGGACACAATTCGAGGGCCTCCATTGGACATCCCTCTCAAAACAACCTTCTTTCCATTGGCTTGGAATTTCGATTCCATAGTTTGCAAATTGAAGGTGATCTCTCCAAGAGATCACAACCATTGTATTCCCAAAATAGCATTGGTATCACCAATGCCAACAACATAAAAGTCATCTTTTACCTCATAATTTCCCAATTGCATGGAAAGATTGGGAATTTTTTTTGTGCATGATATGGTAAAACTATCTGCCACTATTACCTTGAATCTTTCGAACTCTTTAGTCTTCAATCCCCTTTTGGCAACTAATCCTTCATCAATGAAATTATGAGTGGCTCCTGTGTCAATTAGAGCAACAATCATTTGAAAACCAACCACTCCATGAACCCGAAAGGATTCATTCTTTTGGAAACTAGATAGTTGTGCAAAGACACTACCATCTCCAATCTTTGGCTCCTCTTCTGGAACTTCTTCACCATCACTACTTGCTGTTTCATATTGCTGATCATACGGATCAGATTCTGATCCATAATCAGAATATCCCTCCATTTGTTGTGCTTTGCCTTTTCCATAACAACGGTGACCCTTTGACCAAGGTTCATGACAAGTATGGCAAACTCCTTGCTTTCTAAGCTGATCACAAAGTTCATCTGATATCCTTTGGGGATACTTATTGGGCTGACTTGGAGGAAACTTCTTTTTATCGTTCTTGAAAGGTTTAGACTGAAATTTTGGCCTTGGAGCAACAAACTCCATGCTCCTTGCCTTCTTGATTGTTTAATCCAAAGTCGGTGGATCAAAGGCTTTGACCCATCCCTTCAAAGGCTCCATTAATCCTTCAGCAAAAAGTACCACAAGTCTTCTTTCAGTAATGTTGGGCACCATTATTGACAATCTTTGAAAATCAGCCACATATTTTTAAAGATCCTTGTTGCTTCAACTGTGCCAATTCTCAGAATCTCAACTTAGGATCTTTGCTGTCAAATCGTTCAATCAGCTTGTTGGTAAATTCTTCATAGGTGTGGATAAGGTTATGGCCAAGAGTGACCAAACCGCGAGTCCACCATTCGTGGGCCACTCCGTCGAAGTGGAAATTAGCAAATTTTATTGCATCTTCTTCCGACATTGGTCTGAGTGAAAGATAAATATCCAATTTTTGCACCCATGCCCTGGCAGTACACTTGTTACTACCATCAAAATGGTCCAAAGTTATCTTTCCCAAAGCTTGGTGAAAATCATTTCTATGATTCATTGGAGGACGATGTTCGTTCCTTCCACCATTTCTTCTACTCCTTTGATTCATGAATTGATCAAAGGTGCAATCATCTCTCATATCAAGTGGCAAAGTGACATACTCCATATATGCGTGTCTAGCATCATCAACAAAAGGTATCCCAACTTCTGGTGGTGGTTCTTCTCTCAGAGTGAATGTAGGGAGAAGAGGTCTATATGAAGATCCTCTTGTGATTGTAACATGCTGTCCAACAACTCTATCCCTTCCATTTACCTTTGAACCATTATTACCATTGTGGCCATAAGTTCCATTAACACCACTGTTACCACTGTTTTCACCAACTTGATTCTGTTGGGGCTGAGGATTGTTATGACTAGCTTGCTGATCCAATTTAGCTAGCAAACGTGCCATCATTTCTAACATGTTATCAAACTTCTTTTCCGCTCTGGCATCTTTTTCTTCCATTGAAAGTCTGGATTTTTCTGACATTCTTTCAACTGCTTTATCTGTCTCTCTCAAAGCTTCTGACAATGTCTCTGCTTCTGGCATTGGTGGAAACTGTATTTGAGATCTGGCTTGATTTTTGATGAAGTATCTGGTTTCTTTGTCACTCATCTATCAACTGAATGGCTGAAAGTCACAGGATGGCAGGAACTTCTGCTCTGATACCACTGAAAGATACCCTCTCAATTTTTTTTGATTTTCAATAGCAATTACAATGTAACCAAGCACCCATTAAGGTTAGCTTAAAACCAAAACGTTGCAGAAAAGAACTTTAACCGAGAATGCGCCCTAAAACCACTTAAAGAGGAGGGGCGGGCATATGATCAGAGGATCCCTAGGATCTACTGATTCAATAATTGAAATGGTTACAACTGAAAGAGAGAATCTAAACTCAACACCATGTGCACACAAGATCCTTTAGAAGGCGAGGTGCTAACATATGGTGGAGTGCTAAATACATAATTGAAAGGAAATAGGCGGATAACTAGCCATGAGAGAAATTACAAATAACAATTCATCCGCTGTTGCAGGCATCCACTCAAGAGTCGGAATTCTCCACTTTTCAGTGGGTAAGATGAGATATACAAGTTTTATTCTCTATACTGGCGGTAAACCATCCTGGGGTGCTTAATGTTTGCTTTAGGAATTACAAGTAAATGCAGCAATAACATATGGTTGGATTAGTACTAGTAATACACAACCTTACAATCAAATAATCTGCAGTTTACGAGTATGACAATGATAGAACAAGGCCACAATGTGAAGAATGATTATCTCAATCTAGAAAGCTCTTAAACATTGCAAAAGAAGCTAAAATCTGATCTTTGTGAAGTCTGATAATTAAAACCAGCAAACTGAAATTGTAAATCAGCAACCTGTGAATCAATGAAATGCTTATATCTTTATCAGTTTACCTCCGAATTGCATGAAGTCAAGTGCAATGAACATTTGGAGGATAGGCGCCCATGTCATGATAAGAAAACAGATCCAAAAGCCAACATTTATTTACTAGCACAATTCCCAATGCACACAAGAAGGTATGACCCTTAGCAAGGGCAATTTTGCTAGAACAATTCACACACCTCACTCAAAAATCTGAAATTCACTAGGAAGGGTCGCCATGACCTTAGTAATGAATTTATTAACTACTCAGAATGAAATAAAAATCATACAATAAGATGTTAATAAAATCGACTTTCAGCTGAGTAGATATCAGCAATTGGAAATCTGGTAAAACACACCAAAATTCATTAGTTTGAAGCTCTATCTGCTAGTCTGATTTGAGAAGCAACTTGGAACCAATTAGGTGTTATCTTTCAAACGCAAAATTGAATTGATGCTAGGAGGTCAGCATTCCTCGAAGTGCAACTTGAAAGAGAACAATTAAAGGCTCTAGGTGAAGAGCACACAAAAAATACTGAGAGGGGGGTTGAATTAGTATTTCAAAATCTTTGAAACTTTAAACGAGATGAACCATATAAATCAGAAATCAGAACATTAACAACAACATAAACACCATGAACAAGTATGAACATAAGTCTCCATCCTACTAAGTGAAATCACTCGAGGCTTCCCATCTGATAAAGCCTTCAACACAATTTTCTTTCCATCTGATATGAATTCCAACTCCATCCTCTGAAAATCCTGAACATACCTCCCAAGAGACCGAAGCCACTGGATGCCTAGCACCACATCTATCTTGCCTAGACCAAGCATATATAAGTCATCTATCAATGTGTAATCCCCCATCTGTATGCTTAGTTGTGAGACTTTCCTGGTACAACTCTTGCCAAACCCATCGGCCATTGTCACTTGAAATCCTGGAAACTCCTTTGCATGAAGTCCTCTCCTAGCCACCAACCCTTCATCAATGAAGATATGCGTGGCTCCATTATCAACCAAATATACAACTTGCGGTCCATTCAGAACTCCCTTCATACAAAGGTATGATGTCGTGGAATCCCTGAAAGTGAAGCAATGCTAACCTACTAAGTATCATCGTGCTCCTTAGGTTCAATATGAGGCTGATCCTCATGCTCCTCCTCATTCTTTGAGTCTGTATTCAGGATCTCCTCATCATCAGATAGGACCTCAATAAGATATGCTTTGCCTTTCCCAAGTCATCTATGACCAGGTTCCCATGGTTGTTTGCAAGTGAAGAATAGCTTCTTCTGCCCGAGCTCATTCCTCTCATCGTTGATTGATGAAGAAGGTGTAACCTTGGGCTTATGGAATGATTTCTGATTTGATTTGAAATTCTTGAAATTCTTCTTAGCGGGCTGCAAGGAAGTAGGTGTAGTCTCAAGGTCTAAGGCAAGCCGAATAGCATCATGTAATGTGTTAGGCTTGAGTGCCTTAACTATGCCTTTCAACCTATCATTTAGACCCTCAATAAACAACATGATTACCCTTCTCTCGGACATATCAAGAACGATAACAACAATGTTCTGAAATTCTTCTATGTATGTCTCCACATGTCCACTCTGCTTAAGCTATGCCAACTCCCTATAATACACTTCCACGTCCTTCCTATCAAACCTTGCTATCAACCTCCTGTTGAACTCATCATAGGAATGAATCAATCCATGGTTTTGAGTAACCAAACCATGGTGCCACCAATCGTATGCAGTGCCTTCTAAGTGCATAGTTGCAAATTTGATTGCCTCATCCTCTGCCATAAGCCGTAGGGTCAAAAAGGTATCCAACTTATGAATCCAAGCTCTTGCTGTGATCTTCCCCTTGCCATCAAATATTGGAAGTGTGAGTTTACTTGTGGCATGTCTTAGATCCTTGTTTTGATTCCTTTGTCTTCTATTTGGCCTTGCTCTACTGTGCTCCCTCTTTTGATTCATGTAGCGGTCAAATGTCAAATTATCTATGAATGGTGCATCTTTATTTTCTTCACCATTCTCTTCTTCTGGTTCATTTCTCAAAAAATGTAGGTTGCAAAGGTCTATCAGTGGTGCAAGTAGGTGTTCTTTGTGCCCTTGGAGTCCCAATAGCACTACCATTGTCTTCATGGTCGTGAATTGGTCTTCTAGGAGCATTTATCTGCTGTATAGCTGCTGCAAAACATCAGCTACATGCTGCTTCCCTGCTGCCATACCCCTCATGATATCCCTTGCTTCTCTTTCTTCATTATGGGCTTCATTTGCTGGTGGACTGCCACCTCTTCTGTCACCCATTGTGTCATGTTGTGGATCTGCAATTAGATTTGCTTGTTGTTCTGCTCTTCTGCGTGTATAATACCTATGTGGACCAATCTCTTGTGGCTGCATAAGATAGCCTTAACTCTCCAGGCTGGCAGGATTAGGGCTCTGATACTACTATAATAAACCTACCTTGTTTCTACCAAATTTTTCTCCTAGCTGGTTTAATGTTTTGATGTAGATGTTTGTTTCTTAAGCCATGTAGGTGAAAAGGTATAACATGAAACAAATACCTAATGATAAATGAATCAAAACATGAGAATGAGATACCTAGAAAACGTTGATGGCTTCTTATTGAATGAACAATCTGATTACAAATAGAAGACTGGTTGTAGCTTACAATCAGCTAGTTCAATTTTAAGAATCAAATCACATACAACATGTAAAATGGCCAAAATGTATACCAAACCCTAGCCAAATGATTGAAGAATGAAACCCTAAGTAGTCTTGATGAAATACCTTTCAATCCTTGATTGAAATATGACTGTAGCAGCACTATTGGTGGTCTGATATGACTTATAATACCTTTGTAGCAGCTGATATACACCTGTTCTTGTCTATAGATGACCCAAAAATGTTGAAACTCATCAAATATTGCAAAAATAGCTCAAATCATGAACTCTCCTAGCTCAGATTGGTAGTGATGTAGCCCAACTTGCCTTCTATGCTTGGAAATAGATGAGATATGACTGATATCAAGTTCGAATCTTGATTACCAACAACCTATGATAACCAGATATGAAGTTCCAGCCAACCCACCAAGCAAAACCCTTCAAAAATGAAACTCCAACATGCCAAAAAAAAGTGATTTGTTCCTTGAAGACAAGATGCAATCCAATCTACTTACATCCTCTTTGGACCTGCCACAGAACAAGTCTTCAAACCCTAGCTTTCAAAGCCCTAACTTCATTAAAGCATGTCAATTTAGCTCCATGATGAACTCCGTGCGAATTCACCTCTCATGGTGGAATGGGGTCATCACCAAACCACTGATATTTCAAGGGATCACCACCTTGAATCAACTGGAATTCACTTCCAACCAAGATAAAACTCTGATACACAAAGTTTGCCAAAATATCAATTCAACATAATCCCTCTCAAAGCAATTGATGCCTTCTTAAATAAGGCTCCAAACTGCCCCTAGTCCAAACCGCCATAGGAAGGATCTGATTTGATCTCAATAAAATATTTGATGCCTTCTTCATTAAGTCTTCTAAACCACCTTTGACCAAACTGACTTAGGAAAGGATCAGATTTGATCTTGAATATGAAAATATTTGATGCCTTCTTCAATAAGGCTCTAAACCGCCTTTGACCAAACTGACTTAGGGAAGGATCAGATTTTGAAGGAAATCAGATTTGATTTCAAATGTTAAAATATTTGATGCCTCGTTAAACCCCCCTTGTCTAAATCGCCATAAGGGAAGATCAGATTTGATCTTATCAAAACCTTCAATTGGGCCGACCACTAAGGAGGATAATAATATTTTATTTGTTTTAAAGCTCCCTTCCTTTATCTCTTCTAAGATTGCTTTGACTTAGCAAGTGGATCATAAAATGATAATAAAATATAATCAACATTATATTTTATTTTCCATTAAAGATAATTCCCTTTTTTAATCTCCAAAAACAACTCATCAAATTTTTTGTTCTCATGGCCAAAAGTCATTCCTTGACCAAGATGACTAGCTCACGGGAATGGTGAATGAGCTAGTTCACGTCTTCAAGTTATCACTCTGAGAATGGGGACATTACATTGAAGTGAAGATAATCTTCGAAATTGAGATCTATAGATTTTCTCAAGGGGACTTCTTTGCATGAGACATATGCAAGATAATTTAGGCGACATTGCAGCCACATAAGTTTATTAAAGGCACAATTTAAGTTTAGAGATTAATTTTTTTCCCTTTTTTTATGGTAATATTGAAATTGAATGTTGGACAATGAGATTGAATTTTTTTTTCTCATTTTAGATGCATGGTGGGAAAGGTTTGGTGCTAAGGCGTCAAATTTTTAGAGGATTACAATATGTGTCTTGAGCCAACCTTGCAGTTCTTTAGGATGAGTGCAATTGGAGTATGTTTGAGAACATTCACTTCAAGAAGCATGACTAATTTTTAGTGTAAGGGCTGAATGTTCTTGTTTATGTTCGTTACAACCTTCACCTCCTTCACAAACAAATATTGGGCATAGACTCCCATCACTTTAGAGGAGGTCGATCCATAGTCATATTGGATCACTGAGGTTGAAGATCCTTCCTTCAATGAGGAAGATCTTGCATGGGTTGATTAGGTTAATGTAGAAGTAGAGCTAGTAGTCATGGTAAGGAGGATAGAGCATGAGATAATTCCTTGGATGTTGTCATTGGTGCATAGGTTGATATCATGGCTACATCATCCTTAAGGACCTATCTTAGACATTTGCGTAGGACTTGCCGTATAATTATGGATGTTGGGGCAAGCGATATTGGCTTGTTTGAGCTAGAGACTTATACTTTTAGTTTTGATATTGTTTTTGATGTGGTGAATTTCATAATACGTGAGTTTTGTATACACTTGACAATATTTATAATATATAAACTCTGTTTTCTTATACTCATATGATTTATGCATACTTATGTATCTAATCAAAGTAACTTCTATTTGATTTGTTTATTGTTTGTATAAAGTTTATTTAGTGAATGGTGCATGATACAAGTTTTAAATCCTAAAAAATCTCTCATTTCGTGGTTTTTGCAATTTGCCGAGTCTTTCCCAAGTTTGGGCCAAGTTTGAGTTCTATGTCCAAGTTTGGGTCAAAAATCAGCTTGTTGAGTTTGAGCGGAGTCCAAGCCTTGTAACTATATTACCAAGTACTCACCTAGGAATGCCAATGACAGGGGACAAATGGAGTGTTGGAAGGGAGTGGTAGAGAAAATTCAAGTAAAATGGCTCATTTAGTGGAAATAACTCAATTAATTAAAGCCTATCTACATGCTCCAGTAAGGGAGTGGATATGATGTGGCAAAGAAGGCTTCAAAATAGTATTTTGAAGTCCATTGGGACAATAAATCCAACCATTATACTTCAGAATCTATAACTGGAAAGAAACTCCATAGTTTTAAGATAGAAAATTTAGTATGAAGGATATAGGGGAATATCAAGGCTTGAATATAACAATTGGTCAATGCTTGGAATCATCGAGTTAGTAAGCCACTTGAAGAAGAAAAGGGAAGCCTATGAAGATAGAAGTGAATCAAGACACCTAATAATGGATTTTATGTGAGTAAGCTGAAAATGTCCAAAAACATGTCCAAGAAACCTAAATATTTTGGTCTGAACTTACAACTAACATTTGTTAGCACTAGATTCTTTACCTCTCTTCACTGACCTCCTCATAATAAACTTCATTAGCTTGCATTTCATAATTGTCTTCCATAATTTGATCAATATTCTTAACCTTCAACACAACATTAGGAAAATTTTAATCAACCACCCATTGGGCCGTTGCATTGTTAAATTGAAAACCATGTGCATGATCTGAAATAATGTCTAAGCCATCCTATTTGGGAACATGGTTGTTATGTATCTTAGTAACATGTTTTTTTTCTTGATTGATTACTATCTTACATTGTTTTCGAAAGGATATTTGTAATGTCCCTGTTTTCCAGGTTGCCTAAATAATATTAATATGTTTAATTATTTAATGTTGCCAAGTAAAAGTACAAATATAAAGGTAATATTAAATGATTAAATATTAAGGGGTTATAAAGTGATAATGAGAAATATTAGAAGGTTTAATTAATAAAGTCATTTTATAATATCGTGTTAAGTGATTTAGGCGGGAAAACCCTAAAAAGGTAAAAGGGCATTATAAAAAGGACTCGAGAGCTCATTCTCTCATATTCTGGATTATTATTTTATTTGGGGTTTGAAGCTTGGAGGAGCTCTTTGGAGTTCAAAACCCTAGGTGGTTTTTCTATGGGTTCCAGTTTCGGTGGTGAAAGATTTTTGCCTAGTCGGCGTTGGCAGATTCATCTAGGATTCACACTTGCACAATAAGGCAAATTTATGTGTCTCCTTCAGAGATAATTTTGAAGATTAATGATTGTATTCAGCTTGTTTGAGAAGCAAGGTTTTTGAGGATTCAGTTTGAGGATTTCTGAATAATATTCATATTCATGCCTGAGATTATTATTGCAAAATCAGAAGGTATTATTCTGCTGTGTGGGGACAAAATTGGAGGTTTCGACATATAATCAGTTGCAAGGGTTTGAGATTGGTGAATATTTGCTTGGCTGGGCATTTCTTTTATTAATATATGCTGGTTTGAGTTTGGTGTTGGAAAAAAGAAGCCTTGAGACAAAGACGTGATCAGATTGGAGGGTTTGAAACTTCTTCCAGGAGGTCGTGTTCAATATTGAAGGTTAGTGCTTTATTTTGATATCACTTGAGCTTAAAATCATTCTGGAAAACTCTTAGAGGAAGGCGTGTTAACCTCCCAGGTCAGTACGTGGTTCTTTGAGGGAAGTTAAGTGTCTAGAATCAAGGCATGAGACTCAGATTTGTGAGTCGCTTCAGTTGGTAGGGACATGGTCTCTCATTTCCAGTCGCAGCACTTTATATGAGGGACGAATGGGACATTAGACTTGGTCTGGGCGTATGAGAATCTCTTCCAATCAACACTCACTTCACCTGGAGCATTTCTTCTGCAGTTCAAAGCCATTTAACATCACTGGCTATGCATCTTACCCAGGTCTGGTTGAGATTGTCATGTCTCCAGAATCATAACACATTGAAATGCAAATAAACGAAAAAATAAATGATTCAATGGTACTATATTCTAGTGTTAAAAATTGAAATACAAATAACTCAATAAAATAAGTATCAAAAATATAAATATAATAGCAATCTAAATATTATTATTATTATTATAATGATTATAGATAAAATTATAATTATAATACATTCATTATAATAAATAAGACGATTAATACTAGCAACTATAAATATCAATTAATAAGCAGAATATGTTAACAGCGATTTACATACAGTAATATTAATAAATAAACACATTCTAATCGAAGACTACAAGGCAGTGATTAAGTCTAAACAGCAGGCAGCGATTCCATTATATAAAGTTTGTGAATTAGTT
Source organism: Sequoiadendron giganteum (assembly GCA_007115665.2). Taxonomy (NCBI): domain Eukaryota; kingdom Viridiplantae; phylum Streptophyta; class Pinopsida; order Cupressales; family Cupressaceae; genus Sequoiadendron; species Sequoiadendron giganteum. The sequence goes on along the minus strand of CM021106.1, from coordinate 440,524,971 downwards.
TCAATAGGCAGCGATTACTTGATATGTAAGAAGGGCTCCCGATAATAAGACAAAAATTGTATTGTTCATAACATATGAAGCACTTCATATAATAGGACAAAACTTGTCTTATAAGTTATATGTTAGATATGAGGTGGTGTGATTAGTAAAGGTTGACATTTCTTAATGAAAGGATGCATTCCTTCATGAAGACCGTGGCTTTTCAAGCATGTATAAAATACTATTTTGTAACATGAGATAAAGGGAAAAAAAAGCATAGGAGATTAAGAAATTAAGATGCAGATATAAAAAGATATATATAGATATACCTGTAACATGTGTAAGAATATATATATAAATATATATATAAATTCATAGAGATAATTAAGGAGCAGAAAAGCATAGAAGATCCAGCAGATCAGGTGATGTATCTCCCCACTTAGCCATTAAATATCTAGTGACTAGATATATGTTTGAATCACTGATTTGTAACAATAATTGCATATACATTAAAGAGTAGATGCTGCATTTTCTACCTACTTGTGTAATCTACGATTTCTAAACTCGATCAGTCTACTAGATTACCCTTGTCCAAATGGCCAATAACATACAGTTGCAAACCTGATGTGATTCATCAATCCAGACTAAAGGAACCAAGCATTAATATAGTTGCAAACTCCATTCTGACTTATTCCGAATACCTTATCTTGCCCCCATACTATTGATTATCTCCATGAACAGCTGTGAACTCCATTCTGATTTGTACTGAAAGCCTTGCCTTGCCTTAAATGCTACTGTTTATTTCCATATGTTATTTCCTTATGCTGCAGATATATCTATGTGTTTTCATTAACTTTTGATGTGAATATATGATAATTGTGCTTACTTTGGCTACTAATACTCAAAGTTCTTTAATATCATTGCTAACATTAATCTAGTAATTAGATTATAGCTCCTTCATTATGATTATTGTATTTATAATAATCTATGAGATAAATTGTCAAGAATCAATAACTGTATACATTGTGTGTGATCAAAGGTTGTCTTCTAAGTGCTTGTAAGCCTACTAGGGAAGAAGGGCCTGAGAAAAGTGGTGCCTAAAAACCCCACTCAAATCCGCCTCTAGGACCCAAGGCAGGGATGGGCCATGGAGGGGTGGCAAGTCCACTTAAGGTTCCGCCCAGTCCCAAGGCATGGGTTGGGCCATGGAGGGGTGGGGGTCCCACCCAAGATCCACTGCGGCCATGGAGGGGTGGTAGGTCTAGGCCACTTATAAGCTCTGCTGGCTTCCCCCAATAGGTCATGTGTTTTCCGCGGTGATGACTTGGGTGGAGAAAGCAGGTACAAGCCACCTAGAGGGGAAGGTTGTAGATTACAACCCCTTGAACTTAGCAAAGGACTTTGGGTGGATCTACCCATGCGGGTAGAGAAAGCAGGTACAAGTCGCTAAGAAGGGAGGGTTGTAGTTAACAACCTTTGTACTAGGAAAAAGGGCTTCGGGCGGATCCACCCATGCCACTCCTCTTGTGTCTTAATGATTGCATTTATGATTGTATTTGTATTTGGATACCTAGATATTAATGCTAATAAACATGTGTATATGTGGGAATATTGCTCATTTTGTGGATGCAGGTGGTCAGCCAAGAATACCCCATCTTAGAGTTATCCAATTGACCAACCCTAACCCTAAGCAAGCAAGTTCCAAGACAAAACCGGGTAAGGGGCATTACAGAGATACTGCCTTAGCATCATTTATATGGTCTTGTGCAAGCTTTGTATTGACTGGAAAAGGTCTGATAGGAACTGCTGTAAGTTCCTGTGTAATTTGTGCAAGTCGATCAGTCACTTGGCACTCAGAAATTAATATAAACGCCACTTAGAGTCTTCTGTAGTGAATGTGCATGTATTAAACTCTCAAACTCGTTCCAAGCTGCTGTTAAGACCTTGGCTATACTTCATATCTGCTGCTGTAGTTTTCTGAGCAATCTGTTAGCGGAGATCAGTTAATATTATACTCAGAAATCACTACTGTAATTTCCCTGTAATGCTGTTCTCAAGTTCTGTGTTCGGTGGATGTTGTAAGGCATGATAACAACAGTTATATCATTAATGCTATAAGGCCCAATATCGAATCAGAAATTGTATTCCATGATCTGAAGCATAACTCCGTTCAATTTGGATTAGTGCAATCAAATAGAAATTCTGCAGAAGTTATCAGATTGATGTTTCCTTTCTGTTGAAGTAATCTTTGTGTGCATGGTAATCGTTAGTTTGATAAAATGCTTAATCTATCAAACTAAGAAAATTATTGAAAATTTCTACACCATCCGGAAAGGCATTTTACAATATTTAGGGACGGTGGGGGGTTGTAGCGCGCGCACACACACACACACACATGTGTGTGTGTGCATGTGTGCCTCTGTGTGTGTGTGTATATATATGGGTGTGTGTGCATGTGTGTGTATATATGCATGTGTGCCCGTGTGCCTGTGTGTGTGTGTGTGTGTGCGCGCGCATGTGTGTGCGCACGTGTTTGTGTGTGCCCGTGTGTGTGTGTGTGTTTAAGTGTGTGAGCACATGTGTATGTGTGTGTCCACATGTGTGTGTTTTCAAGCACATGTGCAGGCATGTGTCTGTGTGTCTGTGCGCATGAATGTGTGTGTGTGTTTTATTAGGTATATATATGCTATGTTCCATGGAGTCTTGAGATGGGGGGGCATTGGTCTAGGGATGGGGGAACTAAGGGGGACTGTGGTGGGGTGGTGGTAGTTGGGGCTTTGTTGGTGGAGTCCCTAGTGAGGTCGAGGGGCAATGAACCTCATAGGGGTTTGTGGCCAGAGGCCCTAGTGGGGTTGAGGGGTAACACACTTCATAGGGTCAAGGGGCAAAGTACCTAGTGGAGTCAAGGGACAATACCTCTTGTGGGGTTTGGGGTAGCATCTCTTGTGCATTCTCTTCATGGCCCAAGCCATTTTCACAATTTTATCACTTTTCTATTTGTAACAAGAAGTGGTTACCAGTTTTGAAACTTGGGAGTGATTTGGGATAAGGCTTAAATGCCTATTTACTATTTTTTTTGTGATTGTTGAGGGCATGGGTGGGGCCCATAAACCATTAGGGTTAGAGTGAGTGGCATGAGGATCCATTTTTTTTTTAATTTAAAAAAATGTGTTTGAGTGAATTGCCATGGGGGACACTTGGGCATCTTAGGTGTGGTTTGGAGATGGAAGGGAGTCCCTTGAGGGTCTTAGGGATGTTTGGATGTCTTGTCTCCAAAATAGGACGTCTTGGAAACATCCCTTCTTTGAGAGAGATATCTTGGATACACCCTTGAGTACTTGGTGGTGGTGGTGGTGGGATGGTGAAGGGATGTTCCCCCAAGTCCCAATGTCTTCGAAATATTCTTGTGTTGGGAACTCCTAGTTGGGGAAGGGGGGGGAAGGGGGACGGGATGTCCCCATGGAACAATGTATATATGTATGTGTGTATCTTGTATATATAAATAGACACATATCTATATGTGTACACACATAATGCATCAAACTCTTGATTCAATGTTCATTAATTGATAATTATAGAAGCAATAAAATCCAAAATTTCATTATTGTCATACAATAAAATGCTCCAAGGCTACAAAATGGTTGTATGTCTAAGAATAAGCATAGGCTATAACACGAAGACCATATATATTAAAATATACAACAATCAACAACTAGACCTGCTACAATTTTGCCTCAATTGTGCTATCAATGTTAAAACTGGTCTCTAAAATCTGAATCCTTTTTTCTCGTCTTTTTTTCAAAGCTGGAAGTGCAAAATGAAATTGACTGCAATAATTGTAAGTTGCAAAGGGGTTGGTGGGTTAGTTATATGGAGGGTTTAGGGTTTGATAAGGGCATGAGGGATCTCGTAGGCTTTTCTCTTTTGAAAAAAATATATCTATTGTTTTATAACCAAAAAGAATGATGACAGCTGGGTGCCTTTGGATGGTTGAGCAATATAACATACTTATCCATGGCATGGATCCTCCTAATGAGGTGTTTTGGGAACACATCTCAAAAACCTTAGGGATAGTCGAGGCTAGGCCCTTGGCTGTTCTCGTGTTTCAATGACACCAAAAGGGATGGGGATGAGGGTTTTAGGGGGACTCATGTAACCCTGGTTGTCTTAAGCATTTGTAAGTTAGCAAATTTAACACCATGACACAAAATCACTCTTCATCTTGCAAATAGGTCTCTCCTTTTTGTTTTTGTGACTTTGATCTTGATTTAGTATTTTTACTTGGAAGAGTTTTAGGGAATGGTATGTAGGGAGGTTGCTGGCAATGAAAAGTAATAATAATTTGAAACTTGTACTTCTTGTTTACTGCCTTGGAACAACTCTAGGAAGTTTGTTCATTATTACATTTTTCCCATTTTGCAGGGGAGTAAAGCCATCCCTCTTCTTGGGAACTTGGTAAGACAGCATTATGCGTAGTTCAATAGGGAGGAACAACTCTAGTATGTTTTGGGAGGAGTGTTTAAGCTATTATATTAAACCAGTCCAATTTTGTTAATATTAAGCAAATAACTGTGGTTGCCAGGCATCACCTGAGACATTGAGAGTTATATATTTAAATAAGTTGAGAAAAGGTCATTTGTTGTGGATTAGCTGACTGAGCTTAAACTCTTAGCATTATCTGTGATAAATATGTAAGATTCATGCTAAGACCTTAATGTTCTGAACTTGTGAGTAGTACAGTAGGGAGGAACAAGTTTATTATGTTTTGGAAGAAGTGTGCAAGCTAGTTATATTAAATCAGTCCATTTGTGTTGACCTTAACCAAATAACTTTGGCTGCTAGGCATGTACCTAAGCAAGGATAGTTATATATTTAAATAACTTGTTAAAAAGCCATTTCCTGTGGATTACCTGACTGAGCCTAAACTCTAGCATTATATAAAATGAATACATAAGGTTCGTGCTAAGACCTTAATGTTGTGAGTAGGTGCTTTGATGTACAAGGTGCTTGTTAAACACTTAACAGTATATCTGGGACTTATTAAAAAATGTTGTCTTTTTGAAATTGGCAGTTAGTTTTTAGATGGTTGGATGGAATATATAATCTTTTATTATGAGGATTATGGTCCTCATACATTTGTTATTTTTTCTTTCTTACAGAATGCAGTTTTTATAGGGGTCTATGGCTATTTTAAGCCTATTGGTCAAAGACATGTGGTTGTTCTATGTAAACACTCTTATTTCAGTTTCGCTTTACATCTATGTTGATTGTCTGCAGTGTTTCAAATCTGCAGATTGTTGGGATGCACCACTGGAAACATGGCAGGAAAGGGGCAGGTATTTTTTGGTTGCAGCAAGCTCGGGATGAAAATCGGCTTGATGCGATTGCGGAGCATCTCTTGGGATTTGTTGGAAAATCTGTTTCAGATGATGCATTTCAGGTATCAAATGTCATTATAATTTATGAAATTCTGGATAAATCTGTCTTGTATACTCCATACCATCTCTGGATAAAATTCATGTTAAGTGCCATTAGGCATGTTTCTGTTTAATGTGGACATTATAATGTGGGCCACCCAGATGAGGCTGGTTGGAAATGCCATTTGAATTTTGATTGAATATGTACTCTTCAGACATGGCTTCTCAGTCAAACGATATAAACTTCATGGTGGATTTGCAATAAATAGGACTTCATATTTTAGTGTTCACCAATTTACTATTTGACGGTGAATCGGTATTTCAAACTTTAAAACTTAAAACCATATAAATCAGAAATAAAACAGCAAGAGCAGCCAAACAACACACAAGAAATACTGAGAAGGCGGAGGGGGGTGGGTGAGGTGGGTGAATTGATATTTCAAACTTTAAAACTTAAAACCATATAAATCAGAAATAAAACAGCAAGAGCAGCCATCAAATATGAAACACTAAATTTCATGTGGAAAACCCTTTTGGGTAAAAAATTAAAAATCCACGGCAAAACTATGCTTTCATTAACAACAATGGGCACCAACCCAGATTACAAGTGAGCACCAACTCTCTCGAAGCACCAACTTCGTATGGCTGAAGCACCAATCCCAGTGTGAGCACCAACTCACAGAAGAATATCATGACACTGCAAACATTGACTTCAAATACAATCTGCTCATCAACTTGATACTTTCACTGTCTTCTAACATTCTGCACACCAACTGAAATAATCATGCTGACATATGTAAACGCTGTTCAAACTTTGAATCAAACTCAGAAATCTTTTGACCAAGACCAAGCTTTATCTACAACTGCACCTACATCCTTTCTCATCTTTGGAAAACATTCTTCATAATTTACTCATTTGAAAACGCAGAAAAGACTTCTCAAATACGCCTATACCAACTCTTTAATGCAAAGGAGAATCCCACACTGAAACAGTACAACTCCAACCAATTCAACCAGGAAGGAACACCTTCATTTCTGAAGTACTTTACCTCAAAAGATAAGATTTAGCAAAAGTATTCTGTATTCAAGACTGCTCAAAAAACATAATTTACGTCCTACACACAGCACTCAGCAATAAGTGGGCTCGTTGCATGAACAGATTTCTCTCAAAAATGTGCAGACTCACCTATCAACACTTCAAATCAAGAAAGAAAACCATACAGCTCCTTCAACATTGTTGTACCCAAATTTTTTTTTGGCATTTTGCTTAAATTGAGCTAAATAATGTAAAACTGCCGTCAAAAGTATGTTTTAGGTCAAACCAAACATAAGGTCTTTGTAGGTTTTTGTCAAGGAACCTATGGCTAAAATTCTGAAAAACTGAAAATTAGGGTTTTATACCCCTAGTTTTAGGGAAACCCTAAAAAATAGGACCTTCCCAGAAATGATTGAAAATGATTTTGATAGGGTTAATTGACTTCACGATCACACTGATCAAGTCAATCATCAAAAGACATTTTTTACTCTGGTGGGTCTATTCTCGTTTTTCAAGAACAAAGTTAGGAGCTCCGCAACCATTAATGGCACATTGGCTAGTACCAAGTGCTGAAGGCTAAGCTTCAAGAACTCCAACGAAGAAGCCATGGCGGAAAAGGATGAAAATGATGCTGTTCAACGAAGGAGATTCTCAAAACGGAAAAGGCCAAAATTTGGCTAACTCTGGAAGGTGCATGTTTTGCTACCAAGGCAAAACACAATCAATAGTTGGAAAAGGTGCCCCTCTTGAAGAAAAGCGCCCTTGGATCTCAGAGGGAAAATGTAGTCACCCGACACCTTCAGATCAGTCGTCTTCTTCACATTCGTGTTGGCTCAACAACGAAACTATCAGTCAGATCATCCGTTTTAGGGATCACTGGCAAAACGTCAACGAAGTATGGAGAATCTGCAAGCAATGAATATGTCAAAACAAAGAGCTTCATGGTAAAAGCGCCCCTGCTAGCCAGGGGCACCCCTCAGTTCAAGGCATTTGATGAATCTATTAGCAGTTGCTTCATACATGACATCTTTTCAGCTCCCTCCTAGCTACGTGATCAATTTGATAGCAAGTTCACTAGACACGCCAAACGATCACACATTGAGATCAAGTAGAAAAAGCCAGAACTTGAGACTAAAAGGACAAGCCAAAAATTGGCTAAGGACAGAGGAAAAGTGCCCCTCTTAGAGAAAGGTGCTCTTTCTTTGAAGCATGCAAATTCAACTTGATTGCTTACTACCCTCCAGGATGACTTTCTCAGCCACGATCAATCTCGACAACGAGACTGTCAACGAAAGGATCCGACAACTGAATCATTTGACGATGGAGATCAAAGCAGGCAGTTTGAAACATGGATAAAAATAGTCAACAAAGCAGTCAACAAAGCAGTCAACAAGCTAAAAGCGCCCTTGCTGGCTAGGGGTGCCGTTGAACTTGAAGGGCATAAACTTACAGTTTGAACTTGAGAAGTTAGTCATCCTGTGCAGGACTGAGCTGGTTACCCGATGCATCATCAAGCAGAGTTATCTAACTCGTTAATCAATGGGAACGTCAGATCAAAGCACAGAGGGTTTGAAAAGGCCAAAACAAAGAATAGTCAATGAAAATTGACTAAGGCACAACCAAAAGCGCCCCTCTTGAAGAAAGACACCCTTTATTCTAGAGGCTCAAACTCAATTTTTTGACTTAATCTCTCCTAGGCATATCTCATTAGGCTAATCCCATCTCGACAACGAATCTATCAACAACTGCCAAAGATCAACTGAGCAGCCAGGATCGAAGATCAAACGGAGGCACTTTTGCCTGCAATGAATGATGAAAATGATCAAAATTGCAAGAGGGATGCCTAAGAAAATCAAAAGCAAATGTTGACTTGAGTTAGCAAATTTTGGAGGCAAATAGAGGCCAAACACTCCACAATCGGTGGAAATCACCTTTTTGAACTCCAAATTAGGCCTAAATCACAAGTTGGCACCATACTTGGTGGATCTCAACTTGAATTATTGTATATTCAAGCTAGGCGTCCCATTTTCATTTATTCTTTTGTAGGTTGAAGGATAAAACAACAAATTGCTCCCAAGAACGTATTTTCAAGATTTGGTAGAGGTTTTGAATAGTTCTCCGATATTTTTGAAGATTAGTGATAGTAAAGGTTTTTTTCTCTGAGCTTGATTCCAGAGGCAGATTTTTGCAAAAGGGCAGATTATAACTTCCAATCCACCTCTTGTCTACTTCCTCTCTTTTGTCTAAAAATTCTTCGCATGTCAAAGAAAACAGCAAGCCACCTCAGATCTGGCCAACTGGGTATGATCAGCGTAATTTTCTAGGGAAACCCATCTTTTTAGATTTGCCAAAATCAAAAAACTTGCTGCTCCTATTTTTAGGGATCTTTCCGGAAAAGTCTCCAAATAAAAAATCCAAGGAACTAGGTTTCTTTAGCATTGAAGCACAAACAAAACCCATGTGCTAGATTTTTCGCGGAAAATACTTTTCGGCGGATGGCTATTTTAAGGGTTTTCAAAATTTGTCTGAACGTATCCATGTTTACAGGAAGTGATCAAGTTTTTTAGAGTGTAGTACTCTCAAGTTAAAAACAAGACCAAAATGGTCCTACTTCACGATTTCATGAAAACACTTGACACAAACATGCATCAAGTAAAGCCTGTATTCAAGTTGGACGCCTTGGAAGGCATGTATGACATCATCATTCAATGGATAGCCAAATATGGAAGGTAGTCAGTTCAAATACAGAGCCTCCATTAGGTTACTATCACACTACCTTCCACACTTCATGTCAAAGACTCTGAATGACGTAGCTGCAAAGAAGGTTGAATATCAAAGCAGATTGCGTAAGGCAGAAGAAGTCAACAAATGGATAAAAGACCATTGACCAATAGTGATGAGGTGTCAAGCACCTCAAGAAGGACGTCCTACCCTCCAAAGTAGCAATAACTATGACTGAAGTCAACTTGATGCCCCTTTCCAAGTTGACTCCAGATCTCCACAGATCTTGCATGTCAAATCCCACTAATCAAGGATGTCTAATTGACTCCCATGATTTGTGGATCTCAGATCTCCTTTAAAGGTGGATGTCTATTTTGGACACATTTGTAATTTAAGTTCACTTTTAGTTAGGTGTCAGTTAATTGAAGTAGACTTCCAGTTTAACTTTTGTTTAGTTTCAGTTAATTGAAGTAGATTTGTAGTTAAGTGCTTGCTCACCTACTTTTAGACATAGAAATAAATCTTGTTGATTGACAAGAACTAATTGTTAACTCAAGGAGATTTTAGGGTTGCCTACTCCTTTGAATTTCTATAAATAAGAGCCTTGGGCTCATTATTTGTTTAACCTTTATTTACTATGCAAAATTGTTGTGCCATTATTGCCAGAGTTTGCTTGTTTGTATTTGTTCACTCTTAGATGAGAGTTTGTTGGTTGATCGTAATTGTGCATGATTTCGTGCCTTTGCTGTCCCGACCTTTTTAATTCTTTGAAGAAGCTTGAAGAAGAAAATCAAATGGCGCATGCTTGCTTGATCTAAATATTTGAGTTCTTTCAAAGTCTTGTTCTCAATAGTGTATTGTTTCAATTCCTCCTCGGACAGGGGTTCCTCGTTGTTGGATATTTTGGTATCGATCATTATCATTTGATGTTGTTTAATGATTTGTCTTTCAGCCTACACTTTGGATAGGTGTCGTCACCTCCTTGGGAATCCTGTTAGCCGAATCATCGTACCTTGTTTCCAATAAGCTGTTTCCAAGCCTATACCTCGGACATGGGTTCCTCCTCCTTGGCAAGTCTCAGATCCAGTCTATTGAAAGAGTGTTTACTTGCATAAAACCTTATCTTGGCATATATTCAGAGTTTAGAGCCTCGACCATATTCTATAGAGACGGTGGATTCAAGTAATCCAACCCATCCATTTCGCTCCTACGCCCTCATGCTCTGTTTATCTTAGGAGGTAGGATAGTCTAGAAGCTAGTTAGTCGTAGTTAAGATATGCGGAAAGCAGAGAAAAGCTTAGCTACGACGCATTGTGTTTATGCACCCTTGTGTCCTATCGTTGAGTAAAAAAAGATAGGAACCTTAGTACACCTTTTTTACATAGAATAATCAACAAAGAGAGATCTTCCTCTCTATAATCCGAAGAGCAGTACTAACACACTTGTAATAGCTATCCATTTCCAATAAGCACTCTAGAGGTGTTAATTGAAACACCAACAGTTTTCTGGCGGCCACCGTGGGGCAACGAGGCATAAAACTTCAAGAAAAGCTTAATGCTTTTATGACACGAAATGGGCATCTGGCGTCCTTGGGCTCCAGTTGAACAACCTGATCTTGTTCCAGCAACTCTCCAACCAGATCTTACATTCATTGAAGGAGAGCAGACGAACATAATCAATAGCTTGCGTACTTTCATCTTTGAAAAGAATACATCACCAACTTAGTGGAGAGCCACAGCTATTACTCTGGACGAGGAAGAAAGAAAGGCCGATCTTGTAGTTGAGAGACCAGTGTTACCACCACCTGCATGGCAGTAAGCATCCTGGCTCACCAAGTATACATACAGAAGATAAATAATCCTTGATTTCAAGAAGACATCGGAGAAGCATCTGATATAGAGCAAATCTTTGAAGAGGTTCCTGAACACTTTCTAGAAGAACAACAACAAGGACCTCTAGCTCAAGCAATGGCGGACAACCGCCTCTACAATGACAATGCCAATGACAACGACATTGGCAACAACAATTGCAATGGCCGTAATAATGGTAACAACGACAATGGCGGCAACGAAAACGACAACTACAACAATGGACACAACCTGTTTGGCAATGGCTGTAATGCAAGAGCCATGAGATGTCCAACACCTTTACCATGGGGTAACAACATAGGCCCATTGGCCCTACAAGGAAATCATGAACTTCCCAAGGGATCGCGAAAGCACTTCCAAGATTCTTCGACGACGGGGCTAAACATCCCGATGAGCATATATTAGCGTTCACAGCGGCTTGCTCCATTTTGTCCATGCCACATGAAGATATCGCCGTTCAACTCTTTGTGGAAACTCTTTAGGCGAATGCTTCCGATTGGTTCCATCACTTACCATCAGGAGCCATCAGGAACTGAGAGGACATGAGCGAAAAATTCTTGGCGAGATTCAAGCCCGTTGAAGATAGTCACCAGTTATTTGCCTGGTTATCAAACTCTAAGATGGAGCCTACAAAACCGATGAGGGAGTTCGTAGCAAGGTTTAATCACCTAGCTACACGTCTCTCCCACACACTCAACCCATCAGACGAGATTCTGATGAGAAGCTTCGTCAACACCCTTCCCTCAGAGATAACCTTTTTCATCAAAGGAAGCCACGAAGAAGACTTACAAGTTGCACAAGAGAAGGCTATCGAGATCGAGGATCACATGATTACCATGGGAAAGATGAAGAGCGATGCTATCAAATTGCTGGTCCATTGCTATAGAAGGTAGCAAATGAAGTGACTATCTTGAAAAGATAGTCACCCAATCAAGGGCAGCAAGCACTGCCCACACCACTGCTGTATCAACAACAACAGTACCAGCCTCAACAACAGTACCAACCTCAGCAACAATACTAGCCTCAACAGCCGTACCAGCCAAAGAGAAAGAATTTCCAACCTTTCAACAACAACTACAAGCCT